>VWPU01007789.1:0-93397 GCA_013398955.1 Callaeas wilsoni | reverse complement strand
GGCCCCGCCCGGCCGCCCACCTGTTGGACGTGCGGGCCCCGGGCCGCGGCGGCGGGACGGCTGCGGTAGCCGGGCCCTGCCCCCGGGAGAAGCCCCCGCGCTCCCACCGGTGCGCTGGCCGTGCCCTTTTGTTCCAGGCTGGAGCCGGCTAGCAATTAGGAAAGGTTCAACCGGGAGAGTCCAGTACTGCAGGATTTTTTCTGTGGCCGCTGAATCAGTCGGGGATGATTGTTGCTGACATACGATAAACAGCTTTGGGGCGGCAGTAATCCGTCAGAAACTTGTGCCGGTCCTCCACCTGATCCGTAGGTGTTGCCGGCGCAGGTGCACGTTGCGGGGTGTGTACTCTGACCTCCCCCGGCACTGCGCGGCGGTGAGTAATGCCGAGCGGCCCCGGGGGGGAGAGGTGGAGTTAGGAACGCTCAACAGGTTATTTCTCCTTCGTGTAAAATTAAAGGGTTGCTTTGAAACTAGTTTGAATTTGAATTTCGAACTGATTTTTAGCTTGTGGTGCCTGAGTAGTTGCTCTGCCTTCAGCGCGACAAGTTCCCGTCGTGTATTAGCTGGCGTTGCCGGAGCTCGGCTTAGTGGTGTTTGCTTTCGAGTGAAACTATGTGGTTTCGGTCTGATGTCACTTGCTGGTATGCACTTACTCAGAAGTGATATTCTGCAGGCTAAAGTAAAATGTACACATTACTGTATTGCTACTGAAAAACTTCGGTACTAGAAAAAGTAACAAACTTACTGTAGTTGTAAGATACTGTTAACTGGCGATTTTACCAACTCCAGAGTTTTACTTTCGAGGTGCGCTCAAGGCAAGCTCAGCTTCCAGAGTGGAATTTAAAAAACTTAAAAGCTGATGTTGACTACTAAGTTTCGTGCCTCATTTTAATTATTCTTCCGGAGGTATTGTATTACATTTTAACATACACACAAACACATTTCAACAATAAATGTTTGTTGTTGGAAGAGTAACTTATTTTGGGTAATATTTCACACTTGTGCTATCACCTAGCTATGGAGACAGATAAAACATACTTTTAAGCCCTTTTCAAATGCATTTATATTAACAGCAAATAGGAGTTGAAGATAAAAGTTGTCTTGAATAGTGTTGTGTTAGAATTCTGCAGTGTGAGCATTTGTGAGAAATTGCATCAACTTAAATTTTGCAGATTTTTTTTGTTTTTGGCTGTAAAATCGGGGTATAAAATTTTCATATCTGGTTCAAAACACTCTCTTAAAATACAGCTGCTTTGTTGCCTTCCAGACATGCATGTACTGTCTTAAAAGTTTTTTCTGTTTTTAAATATGGAAGTGTATTTCCAGTTGCAGAAGTCTACAGAAAGTGTATCTGTTTCGGCTGTAGACTGGTGTACAGACTGGTGTTAATTTAAAGTTGTGTCTTGCCATAGCAGTTATTTGAAACTCCTCCTGCTCATGATCATGTCACATTGGCCCTTGGAGCTTGCATACATGCATACAGTATCAGCCAAACTAATTATACTGAAAGGTATGTTAATTTAAGAATGTTGCAAAATATAGTCTCACCGGGGTTTAACTCTTCACTGGTATGCTTTCAGATTTGTGGGAGTCATGTAATTGAAATAGCATATCTTTCTTGGGAAAAAACCTCATTTTGTAAGTCCTGTGACAGTGTAAATTCTTAGTCTGTGATAGCTTTTTATCAAAGTTATTTTTTACCTTTTTATCTTGATTACAGAAATGTCTTTAGAGACTAGAATCTGATGCATACAGTTCATATGAGTTTCATTGTCAAAACAGAGGTGCTTTCAGTCAATGGATAATGTTAATTGTATTTCAGCCATTAGTTCCTGGGCCACTCGCCATGTAGTTTTAATAGTTATAGACAAGGAGATTAAAAAGTATTTTGGAAATACTAGAATATTGGGGAATTTCTGTGTTCGTACTCAGATCTTGTTTCCTTTAGTTACCCCTTTGGACATGGTATTTGGTTTCTCATTTTTGGGGTTGTAATGCGTTAAAAAAGCCTCTGTGAATGATTTTCTCTTAATAGCTACTTAATATACTTTTGAGCTTTGTGTCCATATCCACAGTTAGCTTGGCACACTTGACAAGACAAAACCTGAAAAATGTTACTTTCTGTTAGCTAAATAATTCTTATTTGTACATGAGAGAATCTTGGCTGCTGTGATTGATTGTGTCACGCCCTGTTATCAACAGTCTTTAACAAACAGTTTCACTGCCCTTCAGTTTTGATTAGTTAGCTTTTGCCCTGCTGTGCTGTAAAAGAACGTGGCTTTATTAAGGTGTTATGTGCTTGTTGTAGCTGTTGGTAATAGAAAATGGTGGAGAAATGAAGACTTGCTGGAAGTTTAATCTGGTCATGGCTGTTACTGCAAAATTTAAGGGGCCTAATCTCTTCTGGTATCTTTTTGAACAGTACTAATGGGTGCTATGGGAATGACTGTGTCAGGGTCTTAGTAATGGGATGTAAACTTTCTTTCTGCCTCTAAGTTGGAGATTCATGTATAGTTCACACTGGTAAAAAAACCACCCCAGAAAGCTTTTAAATTGTAAATGTGGGGACAGAACTTACTGAATCCTGGAGCCTTTTTGAATGCTGAACCTGAGTTCTTGAGACTTCTTTCTATTTTTAAATACATTCATGAAAAGTATTTGTCTTTCACCTCAGTCATGTAATTCATTGAATTTTGGTTATTCAAAGTGGCTTTCTAGCTGCAGGCATGTATCTATTAATTACCCCTTGAATCAGGAGCTGAGAACATGACTGTGTTAATGGGTCAAGACATGTTGATTGCAAGGACTCCTTGGTTTTCTGTTTCAGAGGGAATGACCTGTGGTTTTCTTAAGTGTGGGTTAGCATTGTACCCAAAATCTTACTTGGAAACACCAATGAATTTGTTTCTTGTAGAGCATGTATGTGCAAATGTTTTTAAAGAGGTTTTTGATGCAGTCTCTGAGATAGCTAAGTTTGGAGCAGTATTTTGTTTTTCCCATGTAAGTCTGTATATGGGCACTGTAAAGTTAGATCAGTTCTTCTCTGGTTGTTCGTGAGATTCTTCAACTGTAACAACAAAGAAATAAATACATAGAAAATGTGTATGGGAACCGAGAATTCAGTTTAGCCTAAGAATCTATATCCTATATGGAAAAAAGAGCCTTTAAAATACTGCATTTAATTTTGATAGTGTTTCCGTAAGTTGTATTTGGACCTTAGGAAATACTAATTTTAATGTTCTGGTAGGTATTTTTCAAAGAAGAAATTATATGAATAACTTGTATTTCAGGCTTGGGTTTTCTTGAATTCATTTTTCCAGTTATGACTGTCAGCTACTTCAGCTACCAGATGATACTTGAGGTGCATTTTTCAGTATGGCTTTGGCTGCAGTGTGAGAAGAGCTGTGAGCTCCACACTCTGTAGGTCATTATGAAGTGTATTCTGGAGTTTGCTTCTGGTTCAACGTGCAGCATAAAGATTACTGTAATGTAAACAGAGCTTGAAATCTGACGGTGCTTGGCAACTGGCTCCACCTTTATAGAGTGGAAAATCAGTAAGACCTTATCAGTGAGCAGCTAGCTAATCTTTGTGTCAAGGAAAACATCTAGAAATGGGTTATTGTACATCGTAGGTATTCTAACATGCACATTGTGCTACTACTTAGGTTCTATGAGAATAGATACTGGACTTCTATCTGTGCCAAAAAAAGCTCAAAACATAGTATTTTGAATTTGCGTTTGAAGTCAAGAGTGGTTATTGAGCTTGAATATATGTCCGTGTTGAGACTGCAATGTACCATTGTTGTCAAAACCTTCTGGGTACTCATGAAAATACTTGATTTTAAGTACTCAGCATAAGGTACTGAGTTGGAAACAGAACTGTAGCTAGTCAACTACTCAAGCTCTGAATTGTGCTAAATATGTTGTGTTTATTACTTGAAATGCTATGCAAAGGTATTGTATATCTCAGGTCAAAGCGCTCATCCAAAAGCTTTGTATCAAAGTTGAGGTTCTCACCAAGGACTGAAGTGTTCACCCATTTTGTTTGCCAATAAGCTTTCAGTGTGAAATAGGATCCTCTTTTCTGTTTTCTTCTCCTGTCCTCTATACCCAGAGGAAAGGCCATGTCTTGTGTACACAATGGAGTGGCGGGGGGAAAATCTGATTAGTCACAGTGTGGGGGGAGTAAAGCCATGTACATGTCCATTTCAAAATTAACAGTCCAAATATTTGGTTTGTAACTGTCAGATTCTAAATGTCAGTTTGAGTTAAGGGATGATATTTGAAACAAATGCTTTTACTGTTTTTGTTATGGGTTAAGAAAGACATTGGTCATTTATAGCCCCACAAATATTTCCGTGTTATCACGGTATAAATACAACAGAAATTAATATCAAACTATGCCCAGTGTTTTCTCAGGCAAATATATTACTAATGACTTCTTCACTGAATGTACTGATTAAGCAAACAGCCGTAGGGAAGTCTTAAAATGTATTCCATGATTCCATGCAGTGTATTTATGCTGACTCCAAAAAGTCCTGAAATGAAAACACTGTCTTGTCTTATAATTATGCTATTTTAGGGACAGATTATTCAAATATGCACTGTACAGTCATAAATAGTAGGGGTGCTCTTGTTTCAAGGGGCTGTGACGTGCTTGAGTGAAGGATCTGAGAAAATGGAGGGACACGTTCAACTGAATATTTAAGGTCCAGTGTGGATCCCTTGGAGGCTGCAGAGTAACAAGTGCTGCTGAGGCCACAAGTGTGGTGGCTTGTCCAGGGACGATGGTGTCTGCCTGGTTATCCATGGGATTTTCCTGCTGTGGTGTGCTCTTAAAAAGCTTCTTAAGCCCCAGGCTCTGTGGACTGTTTGCGTGATGTAGATGGGCTACCGCAGGGTTGGAGAACTGCCCCAATGTGTGCAGGACTGGGCACTTGGCTTACATTTACTATTCCTGACTCTGTAGGATCTTCAGTAGTTCTTTAGAGGTCTTTCCTGCATTTACACATCAGAATTTATTTAGACACTTGGAAAAATTAACTGTACTGCTGGTGCTAAAAATTTAAATATTGGCTGTACATTAAAAAAGTATTTCTTTTCTCAAGAGTATTTGGTAATCTCTAATAGGATTCTTGTTTCCTAATCCATTATAAACAGATGTTCTTCCCTTTTGTGGTGGGGGAGGGCAGCCTAAATTCAGTAAGATGATAGCAGTAGGGAGTGTTGTGTTGGAGAAGTTCACATTTTTAGGAGAAGTGGGTGAATGTGACCTTTTTGGCCTACTTAAGTCATCATAAGGTGTATGGTTAACTTCCCATAGCAGAGGAAGCAGCAACAGAACTTGGTATGGCTCTGATGGCCTCTTTGTCTCCCCACCCCCACATATACAAAGTACTGATATGCTGAAAATAGAAATTGAGCAAAAGTAGGCAGTTTGTTTGATTCATGGTTCCCAAGGCTTTTCCCAGTAAGTACTGCACTTCAGAGCAGCCTTCTGTCTTCCTCACAGCCGCCTTTTACACTTGACTTCTTCTTAGGAACTTAATTATAAAATATTCCCTCACCCCTCCTAAAAAGGCAGTAATTAGTTTTCAACTTGTGCTCCTTTGGGACTGTATAGGCAGTTCCTTGCCTAGTTTGAATGGGGTCCAGTAACAGTGTCTTCCCCTCTGCCCCACTGGGTCAGCAATCACTTTAACAGATGGCCCCTTTCCCTTTATCCAGCTTAAAATTTTTCTTGTAAATATTAAATGGACCTGTTCCAGCTATTTCCACTCTGGGCTGGCGACTGTTTTTAGGATGTATCCAGATGGGACATAGAATGGGCAAGGTGCATAGAGACTTCTTAATACACTTCAGAGCATATGGTCAGGCGTTTGGACACGGCTCTGTGAGGTGAGTTCGTTCGGCTGAAATAACATCCACTGCCCTTTCCTACAAACCTCTTGGGCCTCTTTCTTTAGACAGCTATGGTGCTCTTGCAGCAGCATGAATGACTTAGTTATATTCACTGTGAATTCAATAACACAAAAATTACTAAGAAGTAACGTGTGGCTGAAGAGACACTGCTTAATTTTTCAAGTTAATTAAAAGGAAGTAATAACCTTAAATTATAACTAGAAGCAGTAGCATAATGAAACAGGACAGATTGTGAAATTCGAACAGTGATACCTGTTTTTCTATTACTTAAATTACAGCCGTGGTGACATGACTTTGACAAAGGACTGACCTGGCACGTGTTGCTATAGAAAGATGTATAGAAACATATTTAAAAGTTAATTAAAAAAAAAGAAAAAACAACAAAAAAACCCCAAAGAATATGTGCACGGGTGCTTTCAGCTTCATTGAAAATATAGTAGGTGTAAATTATGTAACCTAAAGATTTATTGATTTTGATAGAAAGTAACAATTGGTATAACTGTAGCTGTAAAACTCTAGAAGTAGCTTTGAGGTGCTACTTGACAACGTGGTATCAATTAATTAGTTAGTTGTAATTTGCATGGAATCAGGATAGTACCTGGGGCTAACTCTGCCAATTATTGTTTATCTGAGCAAATTCCAAGACTTGTAATAAATACGTCATTCATGTTCAGTTTGGATGACTGGCTTCCCCAGAATTAAATCTGGGAGAAGGCCAGATCACATTAACCCTCTCATCACAGGATGCTTCTTTAAAAACTTTTTCATATCACTTGACCCAGCATTGTTCCTACATGTTATTTGGAAAAAATGCTCCTTTGCCTGTGAATGCCTTCACATGAATTAGTTTCTCAGCACAGTGTTAGGTGACAGGGGTACAGGCTTTTCCTGTAAACCTGGACTCCCTGAAAGCAGTTTTCCAGTGGGTATTAAGATCTTGAAGCCAAGCTTAAAGGCATGGCTTTCTGACAAAAGAACTTGTGTTTCCCTCAAAATTGAAATTAAGTTGTGGAAAGTGATTGGCCATTGCATACAGGATAAACCTCTCTGTTAATAACCCAACTGTGTAAGAATGGAAATTCCTGAAAGGTAATCTCATATGAGAGAACTAAATGCACTTGCATTTTGATTGGGTTTTGCTCTCTATAGATAATGTAGACCGGATTAATATTCCTAAAGCAGGGAGCATTTAACTAGGAAGTAAAAGAAAAGTATTCAGGTTTATAGAAACAATGTTGATAGCTTGAATGAAGGCACGTTTCATCTGAATCAAATACAGTGCTGTAGAAGCACTCTGTGGGGTTATTTTTTTCAGTGCTCATGTAGTTTATTGTGGTTTGTTTATTGTTGGTAGTTCAATAGTAAATCCACCCTAGAAATGCCCAGGAAAGTGCTGAGTTTCAAATGGGAGGATCTGTCGTTTAAATTGTTTGAATACCAATGCTAACATAAAAGCTTTTCTTACTTGTTGTGTTTATTTGCAGTCAGTAAATGTCTCTATCTTGGGAAGTTGTGTAAGGAATAGCAAGAAGCCAGTGGTTGAGAACTACTGAGATAATTTCTCCTTTAGAATGACCAGTGGTTTTGGTTTGGCTTTCTTTCCTTCCTGCATGATGAGGGCACGTTTTAAGTCAGTTGCGTTATTGGTAATACTAGGATTGTCTTTTTGGCTGTAAACTTAGTTTCATTTACAATAATGTGAGATTTATGTCCTGCACTTGAAGTTGTGCTAGCATTGTAGTTTAAACAGGCAGGAGATGCCTTTTAAACATAAATGTGATGTTTCTGCAGGATGAACTTCTGACTGCATTTATTATCTCCATTTAAAAAAAATCAACCATGCCTTAAAAGTACTTTAAAGGAAAGCAAGCAGTCAGAGAAGTATTGCATAGGCTTTTTCTTTCTTCTCTATGATTGAATTAAAATTGAAAATTTTTGCCTCATTCCTTGCGTTTGGTTTTACTCCCTCGTGTGTGAATGACGAGCGCTTGAATTCACCTCTGGTGCAGTAGTAGGGGCAGGTTCGTTGGTGGGGCCGTGGCAGTGGAAGCGGTGCTGGGGTCTGCGGCTGAAGGGCGGCACGGACGGGGGCAGGAGGCTGGGGGGCTGCCAGTGCGGATCCTGTGCCCCGAGCCTTGGGGTCGGCGTGGTGAGTGCCTTCTGTGCTTTGGGACACGACAAACGCGGGACTCAAACAGTGGGTTGAAACAGTTTTGACTGTTCCTGGTTAGGCTGTTGGCAACTAAATGCTACATTTTGAATCTTGTGGGGTAGATTGACTGATGGATCTATTTTTGATTTTCCATTTCTAGAAAAATTTGTTGTTAAAGTCAGTGACTGGCCTTGCTTGGCTATGAGTAAATTGCTTGGGATGTTTAAAGCTGGCAACAATAATTTTTCTTTTCTCTGACAGAAAGTACTGGTTTTCAACTGAGGCTAAACCCTTGCTATGAAAATTGCATTTTGCTTGCTCCACCTTTTAACTTCCAGAACAGGACCTTGTAATTTACTCAGTAGTATTTGCAGTCTTGCTGTATTTAAAAAATAGTTTTATAGGAAGTAACTTTAAACATTTTGGAACACTTGTTAAGGAATAAGAAAAGCCCTCAAAGATATTTCTACTTCATAAACTACTATAGATGGTGTTACAAAACTTTGTTAATAGTTTTCTCTCTGTCAGAAGAGCAGACTTTGATGTTTTAATGTTCCTTTTTAAAATTTGTACATTTTTCTGAGTTTCCTGGATATGCTTGCATGTAGAGGTTAGTAGGTAACTGACCAAAACATAATACCTAAAATCTGTCTTTACTGTCCTAGCCCTTCAAGCAATGTAATTATGTTGCTTCCAAGCGATAGACCAAGGCAATTTACAGATTACTGGAATGCTTGAAAACACTGACCTTTCAGGTCACTCAGAGCACTCCTATTATGCAGAGATTGCTGTGGCACTGTTGTAATGTGCTGGCCTGTCACATGCTGACTAACTTGCAGAAAGCTTTGATGCAGCTGTTTTAAAAATGCTTTTGCTGACTGATAGGCACTTAGGCTACTGCCTGTGAACAAAGCCAGCTCTCATTCCATGCTTTCAGCCCCTATTTTCTATAACAACACTTCTTCCCTGCTGACTACACACACAGTTCTTATCTGGGCCCAATTGTTGACTTGTCTCCATTTAAATTGTATTTGTGTTAATTTTCACTTCAAAAATAGTCACGTGTGAGAGAGAGATGCGGTTTGTGTGGTTTATTCAGAGCTGCTGCAAACAAGCAGCCTTGAAAAGTTCATGTGGTGGCTTTAAAGAGTGGGTGGATTAGGGAGAAGAAAGTGTGTGAGAGCAGGCAGAGCAGGAGAGAGAAGGGATTAAAAAACAATGGTCCTTTATTGACGACGGGTACAGTGGAAGTTAGTTTACTGCAATGTAGCATATATTCTATGGTCTGAGCTCTAATGTTCTGGAAATGGTGGGAAGAATAAGAAGAATTTGACAAATGTTTCCTTTCAGTGTCTGATGCTTAATGGGTATCATACGTGGTAATTATACCAGTACCTTCTTCAGTATTAAACATAGGACTAGAACATGAGTAAAGATTAACCTGACTTGATCTTTTTGTTCACTTTTACTTTCCTCTTTACTTTTATTTAGTTTTATTAATAGTTGTTAGATCAGGTAGTGCCTGAACTGCAGAGATTGTGGGAAGAGGAGAAATAAGTACGAAAGAATAAAATCCTTAATTTGAGTAGCCTGGTGAGACTGTTAGAAGGATAAATTGTTTTTTTTTCTTCCCCAAAACACAGAGAATTCATATTCTCTCTGAAAATAAGATGCTGAATGTTTGGGGGAAGTAGATATCTAATTCAAGTAAGACTCTACATAAGAAGCACGATAGCCTATTACCTACGAAGGACAAGTTTAGCAATTCACAATTTAATCTTTGTTTCCAGAGAATACGTTTATATTTAATATATTCTATTGATTGCCTGTATCTCAGGTTCTAAGCCTGAGTTCAGTGCATTTGGATCAAAAACTAAGCATCTCTGTTTTCTTCTGCTGAGAGGTGGAAAATAAAGAGGTAACATCTGATTGATACTGTATGTATGTATCATGTATAGCATTTTATATAATTCTGAGCTTCTGTTGTACAGCATGGCATCATTGTCTCCTTGTCTGGGAGGAGTGTGACATCGGGTATTCACCTGTTCACTGCAGTTCCAGTAACTGCAAAGTATGCACAACCTGTGCTGAAAATCTCTTGAAGCAGTAGTGTTGTATATGGACTGGTGTATTTAAAATTGCCTTTGCTCTTTGACCATGTACAGTGACAATGCACTAAAACAAATTTCAATGTAATACATTCTTCTTGCTATAACAGTGCAGTGAAGAGAATAGAATAAGTCATGATTTTACAGCAGGAAACTAACTGAACAGTATAGTTACATAGCAAGTGTTTTCTTTTTTGGATATAAGTTCTGTACTTCTTGTGGTGATTGGTAGACAAAAATATTTGGGTTTTGCATGTATTTTCGTATGTACTTTGTAGTTCCACCTTAACTTTCATAGAAGAAAACATTTTCCACAGCCCTGTTCAACATGTGTTAATCTGGATCAACTTAAATGGCACAGTGAGGCAAAAAGGATGCATAACTTACACGTGTTGATAACATTGCAGTATCTTTGAGAGGATTACATTTCAGAAGAAATGACTTCTGAAAAATGAGTGGAAAAGATGCAACTAAATCAATAAATTGATACAAGAGGCACAGATTTAGATACTGTCACTGCACTTAATTTTCTCTTGCAAATCATTAGAAGTTGCATGACTGTGAAGGTATGACTATTATCAGTCAAGCTTTGAAAGCATTCTGGCAGTAAGGTTTGTTTTGCTGTTCAGTTCTTGCTTTAATGATAACATTGTACTACAGCTATCTTGGCTGGAACTACTCTTTCATGTCTCACCTTTCTGATGAAATTTTTCACTGTTTTTTATCCTCACTTATTTAGTCTTTAGGATTTCTTTTCCAAAGAATACTCTGGACTGAATGGTTTCTCTGCAAGCTGTGGTCTCCTGATAGGTTTTTCCATTGAACTGACTCATCAAACAGATTTGTCTGGTGTCCTAAAGCTAAACTCTTCTGGTTTCTTACTCATTTAGGCAGATGTTCCTTTGAAAAAACTATGACTTGCCCAATTTGCAGGTTTGTAGATAACTGAGTTGCTTTCTTGTCCAGTATCTCATTCTCAGTGACAAGTAACTTGATAGTTTTTAGGGGCAACAGTTGAATGAACTGTAGCTGTAATCTGGGATAAACAGGTAATTCACCAAAATTATACAGGCTTTTCAGCTGTTAACCAAGAGCTTACCCAGTTTCTTCTCCAGCTGGTTGGATAAAGAGCTAGAATGTCATTCATACTTTTCCATTTCAGAAAATGTGCTGAGTAAACGAAAAAGACATCTGCCCATTAAGCACAGATGGGAAATACTTGCTAAGAGGTGGATTTGATGGGTAGCATCTCTCAGCAATTATGTATAGACTTTTATTTTTAGTCGTGTTCAGAGTTCCTCTTCTGAAATACCCTACGTGCTTCTCATCTTCACCATAGCTTGGCTTGCAATCAGGGATTGATCTTGATGAAATGATGATGACTGAGGGAGAGAGCAGCTTCTCATAGGTCTGGCTCTGCTTGAGCTACTGCACAGTTGATTTATTTAAAAGTTGAATTGAAGCCATGACATCCGCTATTACATTATGGACACGTCTTGATGTAGTGATCAGTTTGGGATTCTTCACTTGGTGTGTCTTATCTGTGCAGAATCAGAACAATGTACTTGAACATAATTCATTTTTTTTGATTCCCTGTTTCTAAAAGGTACTAATCTGACTTCTATAGAAAATAATTTGTGATGTGTCTCTGTATTAGGTACTTAGGGCTGAAAGCAAAGGTAGTTCTTCAGGCCTGTACAGACAGGGAGACTGCCAGCAGTTTAACTGTAAAGACAATTCTAAAAATGCCATGACATTCTCCTTCTATTCAACCTGCCAACAGAAAGCTTTTGGTATTACTTACAGTGCTGATGTGTCCAGATTGTCATTGTCAAACATACATGATGATTGTCAAACTTCTGCTAGTGTTTACTGGGGTTTATTTGTAGCTCTCTTTGATACCTCAATAATTTTTAAATTTGTTAGTGAGTGCTTGCAGAGTGTGCAACTTTTTTCTTCCTCTTGTCAATACTGAAAACAAGTCTATGAGAGTAACAGACACTCATTTAAATAAGAGCATTACTTTTGGTCATGCTGGGTGGTGTGTTTGTGGGCTGGTGTAAATGGTTTAGGCTAAGTGTTCTTTTAACTTGCACTGGAGTAGACTAATTTTTTTGGTGGTAGGGAAAAGGGCCTCTAAAATGTCTTATGGAACAAATGTAAAGTGAAACCCCCTAAAAAGTAAAAATGCTTTGCAATTTAACTTTACTGTTCTGTCAGCCTTGTTTAGGCTGAGTTCCAAGTGCAAGCTTCAGATACTACAATTCTCTGTGTGTTTTGATGCTTATCACTTGCTTACATGAGGAGCTCAGATTTCATCATGTAGAACGTGTGTACCCAGCGCTAATAGCAGTAGCAAAAGAAAAACCAAACTGAAAATATGCTTGTATTGTATCCTAAAAATAAAGAAAACCTACAGCCCCACATACCTACATAGAACACAATTGCATCTGTGCAATTAAATGCGAATTTCAGTACTACTTTGAAATAATTTTCAAAAGCAGTATTTTAGGTTATTTGAAATAATGGTGTTAATCTATTCTATCCCTAATGGTTTACTAACAGCCTCCCTGCCAGTTTGGAGAGAGGAGCTATACCCTGCAGAAACTTTCCACTTCAGTGAAGTGGCACCGCCACTAGTCTCAATATTTAAGTCTGTTTAGTATGTGTGTGGATAATCTGGACTATTGTTATGGTAAAGCATGTGTTGTCTTTGATCTTTTGAGGGTAAACATGGCTTGGGAGCACTGACTCCTAAGCTGATAATGCACTGTCAAGGAAAAATGTCACCAGTCTGATAAATGCATGCAAACTGATAATTGGTACATGCTCATGGAACCTTAATGTGCTCAATTTGTCAGGACTGGGCCACTAAAATCCTTCCTTTACTGTGTAGTTGCAAGATGTAAAGCAAAGATGGAAGGGGAAAAGAGCTTTTAAGTACTTCTTTTTTTTCCTGTATCACCTTGTAATAACTTAGTTCCTTAAAAAAAGGTCATGAAGCAATCCTAAAAATATGTTGCTGGTTTAGCCAAGGCCCATGTTGTCACAAAATTGGCCTTTTGCATCCTTTACTTGCAGATGCCAATATACACCTGATGATTGGGGTGCTGGTGGTGAGGAACATCCAAGGGCTAGAGTGTGGTACAAGTGAAATTCTGCTCTTGAAAGAATTTATGTTTATCTGT
This sequence comes from Callaeas wilsoni, assembly GCA_013398955.1. Lineage (NCBI taxonomy): Eukaryota > Metazoa > Chordata > Aves > Passeriformes > Callaeidae > Callaeas > Callaeas wilsoni. The sequence continues at coordinate 80,027 of VWPU01007789.1, read as the reverse complement.
GAAATTAAATGACATTGTTTTGATGTGCACCTTCCCCCTCAAGAGTCAAGGTGCTGACTCACATCAGGCAAGAGTGTGGAAGCCCTTCTGCCATTGATTTCCTTTTTTTTTTTTTTTGTGGAACAGATTGGAGTTAATGCACAGCAATGTGAACAAATATTTGCAGAGGGGGAAGATACAGCTAAGTGGGATTTCTGTTACCTTTCTTCCTTGCTTCTTTTTGAATTTTGTCACTCTTGAGGTGAATTTGTTCTCTTCTGTCAGTTAAAGTCTTAACTTGCTCTAGAATGTGAAACTTAAGGTAACAGATGGGGCAAGACTTAAATGTCTACGCTAGTTATTTCCCCCCTGGTCTGTAACCTTTTTGTTGTTTTCTTAGAATTTATTGCATTCAGAATGTCGAAGTTGAATAGAGCTGCTTTCTGTAGCACAAGGAGTGCTGAGGCAATCCAGGGGTGAGGTAAAGGCTGTGTAAACTTGAGTGTGTTTTCAGGTTGCAAACTGGAGTGTCAGGTTATAGTTTTGCAGTTTTTCCTTCTTGCAGTTTTTAATGTGAAGTACAATCAGAGCAACTTTAAAAAACAGAGAAATTTGCTCTTCTTTAAGGGCTTTGGGTTTGCCAACTCCATTTTTAAATATGGTTCCAGGTAGCGAGAAGATGCCATTCTGTAGAAGCACAATGCATATTTTAAAATAGCCTTGATCATTTCTGCCCACATAGTGTTCTTGCATGCTTGGGAATGTGCATTCCAGAGTGGCAATGAATGGACATGATGCAGTTTTGGTCAAGAATATAATCCTGTATCATTGATATACTTGTGTCATAGTACAGACACAAGTAGTTAGTGTCATGTGGTTAAAGCTGCTGGTGAGGCAGTTTGTTTCACTGAAATGAGTTTCTTTTTAATTGCTGATGTAAATACAAAAGTAGCTTTGTGACCATTTTCACTGTTAACCTTTGGCTTTCTGGGTGTGGCTCTTTTTTCCCCTTTGATGGGACTGTGTTTTCAGGTCGGCTTGGGCTTTTTGTCACCTTAAAACTTAATTGGGGAAGTGGAACGTCAAGTTGAAACTGCAGAAGGCAGGTCTGGAAGCTATTTGATCTGAAAGATTGTAATTTTAGGTAATTTAAGCTTTCTGGATTTGCATACTGGGTTTTATGTAAAATTCAGTGTTAGTTCATCTGCAGTGGTGGAAATAATTGTAAATCTACCAAATGGATTTTCATGAGAAGAATTGCTTTTGAAGTGTGCTGCTTTGCATGGTATGCGTAAGGCAGCTTGCTGCTAGGAAGTTCTGATCTGGTCAACAATTAATGCTCGAGCATGTTAGTGAATTCCCTTGTTCCATTCCTCTACTTTGATGTGCAAACAGGAAAGAAAGAAATCCTAGCTGTATGTCTGTAGGGTGGGATGGGAAACGAGGTGATGGTTATGTAAATGTGAATACCTACAGAGGTCAGTTTGAAGCCTGTGTACAGCCTCTTGTCCAGTAATTACTGTGTCATTTTTTTCCCGTGACTGTAGCCAATGTCTCTTCTGCCCTGGCTTTGTGAGGGGAGGGAAGAAGACTGGGTGGTGGCTCCTGACTCAGTGAGTGAGAAATGGCTGGGGTAATTCTTCAGCCTTGAGGTTCATAGGAATTCAGCTGTTTGGAGTGGGGGTAGGAATGCAATCTGCAAAAGAGAAAATCCAACCCCCAGCAAACAAGAACATGCTGTTTTTAAAAAGTGCTTGCTTTTCTCAAGTTAGTAGATAGTGGTTTGTATCCAGCTTTTCTGAAGAGGTCTGGTTGTGAACCACTGGTATAGTGAAAGGCAGTGGTGGGATTGCTGCCAGTACTAAATCAAAGAGGAGAATTGTGATCAAGACAGCTGATGGTGCTGGGCAGTATCTCAGGCCTGCTTTTAGTGCCTCTTGTCCAGTCTTGGCTCCCCAACGGAGCTGGTTTCATTACTGCACTTGAAGAAGATGAGAAGTTATGATTGAAATAAAAAGATGTTTTGCGTGGCAGGGTCACCCCTGTTGCTGCTGCGTGTCCTTTTAAGGAAAGGGAAAGAAGCATGGACATGTCTCGCTGGTTCTTTCTGCTTGCTGATTCTTCTGGAGCTGCTGTTATTTTCTCTTGTGCTTGACAGTAGCCTTGGCTCCTGAAGAGAAGGGAACAGATCACTTTTAAAAAAAAGGAAAATATTAATAAATTGGAAGGTAGAAAAATATGTATATGTTTTCTATAAAACATGCTTGTAAGTCTTTGGTAAAAATGAGGTTTCTTTTGCTTAGGTTTCCTTTGCCTTCTGAAATGAAACATCCGTATTTTGCAAATATCTAATAGTACAGGCAGATTTAAGAGTAAAAAAATTCCCACCCTGTAATTGGCTATGAATAAGCAATTGTTACCCATGAATGCAGCATCGAGGGTTATCTGAGTGTCTGCAGGTATGTTGTCATATGGGCAGTGTTTCGACATTTGTAGTCAATGAATAACCACCTGATAAGTTTCCTGCTTTTATTTTGCTGGCTTCTCTTCTTGGTTGCTCCTTTTCCATCCTAAGAAAGCTGTCATCAGTGCCAGGCTGATTCCTTGTTTCAGTTCAGAGCAGCTTTGCAAATGAAGGAGATTCTCTGTGCTGAGAATGAAAGTAGCCTTAAGCTTTAGGCTTCTGCTGCTCCTTAACCCTTTGTATTGTCGAGCAGTGGTGGCCTCCAGGTGCTGTTTTAACGGGATGCTCGATGTACTCCGACATACTGACGTACTCCTTCTGACTGCAGACTTTGCTCCAAGTCCCCTGGCTGCTGTGCCTTGCCTTGGTTATGTTGTAGGACACCTCTTCGCTTGGTTCCCACAACTGAATTCCTTTTTCTTAGACCCTATTCACCCCTTTGCACCACTCTTTGGAAACTGAACCTTCACAATCACTTTGATTTTTCATAGTAGTACTGGATAAGTTTAATTTATTTTACATAGACACTAAACAAAAACGGTGTAAAGGACCGAAAAGTTAAGATGTTGATTGAGCTGTAGGAAGATGCTCCTTGGGATTTGTGAGTTCATCTGCAGGTCTGTGGGCTGCTGAATGCAGTGGAACAGCTTAATTTAAAGAAGCGAAGGACTTTTCCCCCATCTCTTCTCCTGTACTATATTGTTCAGCATTTAAATACTGGTTTTATTGACTAATACATCTTAGTGGGTTTTTTTTTCTTTCTACATCATCAATTTACTACATGGTTTTGAGTTCTGTCAGAGCTATGTTACTCAGTTTTGAGAGTGAATCAAGGACAATTGTAGCATGCTATTTTTTTTTCTGTAACACCTACTAATCATTATATGTGTCAGCTTTAGAAAGAGTTTGTTCAGCAGGAAAATCCTGGACCAGACTGATGTGCATGTAAGCAAGGAGAGACTGACATTTCACAACTGTCTTTCACAGTGTAGTAGATTGTCTGCTTAAACAGATACTTCTTCAAGGTAGATGTTTTCAAAAAATAGAAAAATTCATTTCATGGTGAAGTAGTATGGAAGCTAGATGTTGATAGGATNAAAATAGAAAAATTCATTTCATGGCTAGATGTTGATAGGAGGGGGATAGTGCTTTTTGCTGAGGAAATATGAGGTGTTTTCCACTTTCCACACTTGCCAGATAAGAAAGTTTAGGAATGTTTACCTTGCTAATAGCTGAATAAACCTTTTGAATGCTGTGGTGGTGTTTGTTACCTTGTCCTCCCATCCGAGTCTCATGTCCATCTCTTGCCGGGGAGTATGGCAATGCTGCTCTAGTTCTTGTTCTCTCTCTCCCAGTGACTTCCTGGACTTGTTTCTCCTCGTCCCTCAATTCACAAGCGCTGCTTCCAAAATAAAACAGAACCCTGCAGTGTTCCCTGTAACATGCTTTTTAAACCAAACTCTTTGGTACCACTGTGTCTTTACTCCACAGTCGCTAGCAAATTCTAACCCAAGAAGTTACTCTTTTTCAAGGAGCTGTAAGACTTAACGTTATTTATCATCTCTTCCTTTTTGAACTCCTGTATTTCTGTATCCTTGATTTGAGACTTGCTTTCTTTGGATGTGTGAAGTTAATGTGATGAGCTCAGAGTTGTACTGTGTTCTGAAGATGCTCCAGTAGCCATACGACTGCTAAAATTGAATCTTCTTAACTGACAGTTACCCAAGTTGAGGGTGGGAAGATGCCATCTGGATGTGTGGTTGTTCGGGGTAGAGAAGGACACTTTTCCTGAAATTTCTTACTAAGAGTGGTTGGTTGAGATTCAGAGGAAGAAATTCTGTACGTACAAGCAGGGCAGGGGTGAAAGTCTTACTGCCCAGTGACATATTTCTTCATCCTGAGAGGGGGTAAGATATCAGGGAAACACGCTCCCATCCCCCTAATCTTGCCACTACAAAAGTAGTTGTCAACTGCTTCCATGAGGCAAAATGTAGTGTGTGTGTGTGTGTGTTCAGAACACCTGCATTTCAAATGTTAATTTTAGAAGAATTTGGTAAATTAACTACGGAATGTATCCTTTTGCTGTGGCTATGTGGGCTTTAAAAAGCAAAAACAAAACAAGCAACACCCTCCCTCCCCCCCAAAATTTTAAAGAGAAATAAGCCTATGTATGCTACTCTTTTATTGTCACAATGGAAGATGTCAAGGCTGTTACTGTGCACCTGTAACTGGAATTGTAATGCAAGATTCTTAAACATTTGTTCATACTTGTAAGTTCTGACTAGTACCTCGGAAAATCAACCGAGCTCTGTCTTAGTGGGATACTTTTGCCTGTCCTGAGGCTCTCATTTGACAGATCTTCAGAGTATAATAATCTAAAATTTATATGGTGCAGTGCTTGGTAACTAGGTTATGATTCTCTTGATTAAAAACAAGGTGAGAGGCATTCTGTCTTCAGGTGAAGTGCTTTAATTCTTTGATTGCTATTTTTGTATCTATATTCATATTGGTAATTTCTTGGTGAACATATCTTTTACTTGTGTGCATTCTGGCTTTGTGTTTTTTAAATAAAAAGCCATAGTCAGAGAAGATTTATTTAGGCTTCTTATATAAAGCTAATACAGTATCATTTTGCTTCCTTTGATACTGATACTGTGCTCTTCTCCTCCCCCAAAGGGAAAACCAAACTGGAGTAACTGCAGCTAATGTTCTTTGAGTGATAAAACACTAATGCCAAGCTCTGTATAAGACTAGAGATGGAGGTTGTGTCTGCAGTTGGATGATTTGATTTGGTTTCAGAAATGTGCTGGAAATGTGACTTACATAGAATCACAGAGTAATTAAGGTTGGAAGGGACTCTAGGGATCAGCTAGTCCAAGTGTGTGCTCAAAGCAGTTCTCACAAAATCTGATTTATAGAACAATTGCAGAACAGTGAGGTCAGATCATGTAGAGCTCATCAGAGCTCTGGAGATCATCTAGTCTAGCCCCATACTCAGAGCAGGGCCAGCTGCAGGGCTGCCCAGGAGAGTTCTGAGCGCCTCCAAGGATGATATTCCATGGCCTTCCTAGGCAGTCTGCACCACCATTTGACCACCACTGTGGTTTGGAAACAAACCCACCAGGTAGGCAGTACGTGACTGGAATTTGCTGCTCTAAGCTGTGCCAGTTGCTCTGAAACTGGTGACAACTGTGTGCGCTTCTGAGCTCCACTGGTGCGCTTCAGTAGGGCTTATTTTACTTTAGTGGGAGGCTGTAGTTTGAGCTTTTACATTCCCAGGACTGCCTTACAAACTGTACCGGGAGTAGTTGCTGTTGTTGGAGTTGAGATGAACTAGTGGGGATACGGGTAACAATGACCTCATAAATGTGTGTAACACTTGCACAAGATATGAGGGGGTGGATATTTTTGAGGATGGAAACTAGTAGGAGGGCAGTGTGTGCTGCTTAAGCTGCTTTTATTGTGGTAAAATAATTGCTTTTCAAGTTCCATCCCGAGATTTAAACAATTGAAATATTACATGAGTTCCTTGAAGATCTTGGTTTTGAAATAGTACAAAAAAAAAATCAAATTTGAGGTAAATAATGAGAGGATAAGTCCTTTCAATTACATTTTAAAATTTATACTCTAAATGAGGAATCTTTAGGTCCTAATAATACTGACCTAGGTCAGTATGGTAGAGAAACAAAGCAAAAGCAAAGTGCAAGTTGTCCATGCTTCTCTGTGGCAACATCCCTTGCTGGGGGGAGAGATGTGCCTTGCCACTTTGCTTTTTTAGCCTCTTTGTTCTATGTCGTTTTGCTATCTTTTGCTAGTGTACTGGCCTGGAGTAGTGATCTGTGAAACACTATTGCCAGCCCTTTGGAGTTTGTGATCCTACGTGGTTTCACTGCCAGCTGGAAGGCAAAATGGAAAGAAGCAAAACAGACAAGGATCCCAGAGTCTGAAGCAGAGTTTTCCCACGCCTTAGCCATCAGGAGCTAGTAGGCTTTGCTTAGCTGCTGGCTGATACTGTTACCAGGGTGTTTGAGTGGTATTCTTCATCTGAAGTAACCTGACCTGAGATCATTTGAGATGTATCTGCATGTGGGTCTTGCACTCTGTTTTGTTTTGCCTTATTCCTGAGTGTCAGCCTTCTGCCTTTCATGGATAATGTGATTTACTAGGCCTGTGTCATAAACACTTCTATAAATACTCAGATTTAACTGGATCTGTAATCCAGTATTTAATTATTTAACTAAAATGGAGCATCCCTCCAAATTTGTGCATACTGTTCTTGATTAGGCCTTTTTTGGGAGAGGGGTCTAACATTTTTTGCATTGAGCAGCAGTACCACCAACAGAAAGGTTTTTTGATCTTGTCTGTGATGTGAAGCTTGGACTTGAGAGGCCATTCTGGAAAAGTGAGTCATGCTAAACAAGCTGGGTGTTACATGGATGTGAGGAGTTAAATACTGAGCTACTTTTTTAGCTTGGAGAGAACAGTGCCCAGAAGTCAGAGCAAAAATGCCTCTCGTAGAAAAATTCATCAAGAAAACTAGCAGTTAGGAATGTTTTTAGATACCTGCATTATCTTTATGTTCAAAAAGTAGCCACTAACTTTTGGAATTTTAGATCAGGAGGCAGTGGAAATTGTGTTTAGCAAGATAGTGTCTTGCAGAGTGGCATGTGGTTTTGGAAGCACTGGGAAAATTGATTGGAATGGTTAAGCAGCCTAGTTATTGTTAAAATGTATATGTATATATTTAGTCTTAGTTTTCCTTTTAAGGTTGTTCTTTATGATGTAAAGGTAACTTGTGCTGTTCGAACTGTCCATGTGTACTGTTGTAGAGACTTTGTACTTCCAAAGTGATCTAAATCAAAGTAAGTTCATTTTACTAACATGCAATGTTGAAAATTCTGTATTTTTTTTAACTTGGATTGCACATTGTCATCTGAAGAGCAGCTTTAATCGTGGTTTTCCTCACAGAGACTTTTCATGAGGTGGGCTGTTTAATATAAGTGAATGTTCGGGAGGAGTGGAACTCTTGACTGGAGCTTGGAACCCATTATATCAAATGGAAAAAAATCGCAGTGAGCACTGCTTTACTTTTAGGTGGTTAGTACGTCTGCTTCAGAGAATGAGGTTGTTATTTCTGTTTCAAGAGATGGTTGATGTCACTTCTGTGGATGTACACTCAGACAGAAGGTGAGACTACAGACTGCTTCTCAGCTTCAGTTGATTCTGTGAAGTTTTTTTATACACATCTCAAAAGAGTCCTTTTGTGGGTGTTTTCTCCTCCGTTTACCACTGCTGTGTAAAAGAGATAATCAAATAGACAAACAACATGCACCTGATGCTCTGTGGCAGTCCCTGAGTCCTTAGTCTGATCTTTGTTGAATCTTCTCTCAAAAATACATTCAGGGAAACAGTCCTCCGTGGAAGGAATGATGATCAAGTGAAAAACTAAGAGACAGGCTGTTTGCAGAGCGTAGGACAGAGATAGCTGGGCTGTGGGTGGCAATGTAGCTGTAGCAGTTCATCGTGGTGCCCCTGCCTCAGTGCTCTCCTCCTGACTGCCTGCGCTTGCTCCAGGAGTTGGCTGCCAGTATTTGAAATACCTCAAGTAACTCCAAGGTTCCCCGTAGAGAGGCTGTGGTGCATTGTGTATGTGTTAGACTATGGAAGACAAAGCTCTCCTTTCAGTTGATAAAATCAGTCAGATAATGGGATTCTGACCTCATTGCACTAATTGCAGGGGAACAACTGTTAAAAAATGGGTCCCCTGCCCCCAGTCAGCTGAAGGCTTTTGTGATAAGACAATTGGAGGGAATCTGTTGGAATTTAAGGTGGCTGTAGTTTAACTAGGCAAGGACAAAGGTGAGTATCTGTAGGAAGTCATCCTGGTCAGTGTTGGAAACAACACTGTGCTGCAGCTGAGTGCTGAAAGATGCTGTGCGTAGGGAAATGACCTCTTCGTTCCTTGTTCTGGTCTGGCTGAGGAAGATTCTGTTTTCTTTTCTATACTTCCTCAGGAAGCTGTGTGTTTTGGATATTGACTTTGATTATGTTGGGTTTTTTAAGTGAATGATAAATATCACCCCCTAGATACCTAACAAACTGCAGAAATTCTTGTAAGCATTTCAAATTCTGATGGTTCTGATAAGCACTTTTAATTCTTGTTCCCACAAGTGTGATCAAAATGTATTGATTCTGCATTTAACCTTTAGAACTTGGAAGTTCAATAACATCCTACTGCTGTACTGGACTTCCCCAAGAATAATGGAAAATTAATTTTAGAAGCCAAATAGAAGTGCAGCAAGATGAGTGAGGTGTATGTAGGTCTGGTGTGTTGTTCTGAAGAGGAACTCGCACTCTAAATATGATAATACTATATGTAATATGGTATTACATAGTATATAGAGAGTAAATAGAGTATTTTTTCCCTCTTTTGACATAGCCTGGTAGTAGTTCTTCCTTCTCTTTTTTTTGTGTCTTGAATAAGAACGCTGTCATAGTTATGGTTTTTTCAGGATAAATAGGAATGTTTTATGACATGAGCATTTTATTGTAAGTACGGTGTACACAACATGAGACTGCAAGCTTGAAGCCGAGCTGGTGTTCTTTACATGGTTGAGTTTGTCATCTGACCATTCACTTCCCCTGGTTTGCTTGCTGTGGTTGGAGGAGCTCACAGCTGCCAGACACCTTTCCTCTCCCCACTGTGTTCTCTGGGGAATAGGAGCAATATGCCCCCGGAGGTAGCAGGAGCAGTTGCTTCATTTTATTATCTGTAGGACAGCTGCCAATGCTGATCTGCAAAACCAGGCTAGTGAAGCCTCTAAATGCAACTTAGCGCTTCCCACGGGAGGTTTCTCTTGTGTAGTCCAGAGGAATATCTGTTTTAGGTAGATACCTAGATATTATTTTCTCTGAAAATGTCATAATCTCCTTGTCCTTCGTGAGGAATGTATCGAAATGGATGGCAACTGTAGATATTTAATACTTACTTATTGAAAATTACTGTTCAATTTTTCTAAGAAATAACATGGTTGAAAACTCATTTGACCTCATGTTAAAATTTGATTACAATTTAGGAAATAATTCCTTAAAATCTATCTTGTCATTTGGAACACAATTCACTTCCTGTTAAAAGCAGTTGAGTTAAAAAAAGAACAATAATTCCTCTAGTAAGTCCTCCTAGACTTGGAATGAAACATTGGGAAACTATTCTGGCTTGGATTTCGAGAATGTGTAGGAGCTCTGGCCTTGGTCTGAGCTGAGGTGAAGAAATCTAAAGTGTTAATCTGCAAGAAACGTGCCCTCGGGAACTCGCATTATTTTAAGGTAGAATACTAATTCCTGTGGCTGTTGTTTGAAGCTGTCAAAATGTGAACTGGAACTGTCTTCTCAAGCCTGTGGGTGGCTTCAGTGCTGCTGCTGGCAACAGCTTTTTCACCTGAGGTACAGGTAGACTAAGCAATGCTATTTTCAGCATCACTGCATTGCTCAGTTCAGTAGCCGGTGTTTTGTTGGGTTGGTTTTTTTCCCTTCAGGATACTTGAAAGAAAAGCATATGTGTGCATCCAGAGATGTGTGAGAAGGTAAAAGTTGTATGGGAAAAAGCACAGTTTAAAAAAAATAAAACCAACAAAAAAACCCCAGCCCTTGAGAAGAAGGAAAGAAATATGTTGAGAAGGGGAACAAAAAATGTTTGTTGTTGTTTGAAGGACCCCTATAAGCCCACAAAGGGAGCTTTCTGAAAAGATGTTTACTTTGAAATGTTTATTTCTCAGGGCAATTCCAAGATGAAAGAGTTGAACAAGATTTGATGTTTCCAAGATTTTGAGCAAACGATAAGTTTCATAACTTCCATACTGTTGAATTGCAGCATGATGTATGACTCTCCTTTAAATAGTAATAAAGCACTCAACCCACAAACACATCCACTTGCCATATACAGAGCTGGGAATACTAATTTTCTCTAAAAAGATGTTTAGGATGAGCTTAAGGAAACTTTTCACTTCACTAAAGCAAAAGCATAAAATAAATCACTGAAGTCATGATACCATCATTCTTTCTGTTCTTTTTATTCTTAATGTATGTGCTCAGTTCTGGGCTCCTCAGTACAAGAAAGACAAGGAGCTGCTGGAGAGGGTCCAGCAGAGGTCACAAAGATGATGAAGTCTGGAGCATCTCTTGTGAGGAAAAACTGGACCTGTTTAGTCTGGAGAAGGCTGAGAGGGGAATCTCATTAATGCATATAAATAATCTCCCAGGCAGGTGCCAAGAGGATGGTGTCAGACTCTTCAGTGGTGCCCAGCGACAGGATGAGGAGCAATAGCCATAAACTAAAACACAAGAAGTTTCACCTCAGCAAGAGGAAGAATTTTTTTCTGTAGAGGGTATCACAGCACTGAAGGAGCTGCCCAGGCAGGGTGTGGAGTCTCCCTCTCTGGAGACATTCCAAACCCACCCGGACACATACCTGTGTCACCTGCTCCAGGTGACCCTGCCTTGGCAGGGGAATTGGACTGGATGATCTCCAGAGGTCCCTTCCAGCCTTAAAAATCATGTGGTTCCGTGTGATTCCTTGATGTGAAGTCATTGGTAATAGAGACATAGGAGTTTGCAAAGTTGTCCACTTGTATTTCAAAGGTATTAAAGCGTCTCTGTTAAATTATTATAACTCTAGACTGGGGCATCTTAGTATTCTCCTATATTCCTAGTTTCTGGGTGTTAGGCTGTATGTATTTCTCAGTTCCTGCTGAGTCACCTTCGTTTCCCTTAAGTTAGTGGTGGATAGCGTGAAAAATAGAACACTTTGAGTACGGCCTAAGAGCAGCATCACAACAGGGACCTCAGCTGATGGTAGCACAAGCTCATTCTTCTGCCTCAGTTGTCAGTGCTAAGCGGGGTGAGTACCTTCACAGGTCTTCTTCAGACTTCCCGTGGTCTTTTGTGAGTGAATACAGTTCTTTACAGATCAGAAACTAACTCAAGTAAGCAGTTTGTGTCAAAGCCAACAGTCACCTCAGGCTGCCTTTGAACTGTTTTCACTGTTCTTGATTGGACTGTTTGGGCATGCAGAAAGAATGAAAATAACATATTACTTGCTTTGCTGTGTAACTAATGGATATTTGATGTTTCCAAGTCTTGTGCATTTGAAATGGATGTATTAGTAAAATCTAGGGGAGGTGATAGCAATAGTGTGAGGAAAAAAGTGGAAAAAGACTGAGCTTCTGCAGAAAGGAGAAAGACTTTAAAAATGGCAGCCTCAATCTGACTGAGTAGTGAGTGCCCTGTCCAGGTTTAGAAAGGCAGGTGAATTTGTGAGGTTGGTTTTTGGGGTTTTTTTTACATTTGTCTTGGATTCTTTTGTGAAGTAGTAAGTCTTCTCACTGTTCTCAGAAGCATGGTACATAGGGAATTTCTTATTTTCTTAGCCGTGGCTTAGCTGTTATCTTGCCCTGCTCCAGCTCTGGCTTTGCCGGTTCTCCCAGATGCAGTGGGAGCAGCGCTGAGCTGGTTAAACCGGGTTTTATCAGTTCGTGCCATACCCAGAGCCAGCTGGTGTTTGCACTGTGCCCTGTGCGCCCAGCTCCAGCAGTGAGGCACAAGGACTCAGGGCCGTGGAAATCAGGCACCTTGGGAGCCAAGGAGCTCCAACTGTGCTGGCGGAGGGGCCTCTGCTGCGCCGCAGGACTGGCCCTGCAGAGCTGCCAGAACAAGTGCAGTAAATGAGCAGGCGGGTTGCCTTCTCTTGATAATTGCAGGTAGAAATGAGGCAGCCTATTTCAATTATAATGTGAATTACAACTTTTGCAGAGCTTTATTGGATTCCTGTTGCACCTTCTTCTAAACGGGAGCTACTTAGAGCTTTTTGCTTTAGAGATTTACTTGCAGAGATAATTCTTCACTTGTTGATGAGATGTTTAGCCTGAGAAGCTCTTGCCAAAACTAAGACAGAATGAGAACATCAGAAATAAGGAAGAAAATCAGTATTCCTTGACTGTTTAGCAAGCAAAACATTCTGTTTTGTTTCAAAGATGGCTTTGTGTGTGTAAATTGTTACTGTTTTAATATATATTTGGTCTGAGTTTAAAAAGCTGGAGAGAAATAATCTCATTCTGGGGTAGAGTTGAATCAATTTGTAATGCAAAGGAGCAACACTTGGTACTGAAATGAGGAGAATTACAACTGTTTGAATGAAATACATTCAGATTAAGTCACAACAGCACTTTCAAGAGAAGTGAACCCTGAAAGAGAAATGAGCAATAATGTGGCACTTCCTAACCCTTGAAATTCAGGCACAAAATGCAGAGGGAAAAATGCCAACCTTTTTGACATGAGAAGAACTCGCCTTTTGAACCTAGTTGCAAATTCTGATGTTCTGAAATTGGATAAAGTTTTTAGAAGTATTGTTTGTGAGAGTAAACACTCCTGCTGTTCCTTGCGATACAGCACTGGATTAAAAGTTCTGAGTACTTTTTGTTGTAGTGACTGAGTTACTGTAACTGAAACAAATTTTCAAAAAACCAGCACCACCATGTTGCAGAGATGTTTGTGTTCTGATTCTGTTCTTTAATTAGTGGATTGCATGCTTACAAGGGGGACGGGTATGGAGCAAAACACTGGACACTCCCTCTGGAAGGGTAGAAAATGCAGCAGCGGGATGTTCACTGTGCATTTCCTGCTGCCTTCCTGCCTCTTTGCAGGCCTTTGGCTCGGCTGGGTTTTCCTCCTTCATGCTATTTTTCCCTTTCCAAATGTTTGCTTGTTGTGGCACACTAAGTAGTGCTCTTTTAAGCAGTAATGCAGGTATGTCAATATTGTTATAATGTTACTGTTTAATCTGGTTACCTTAGAGAGGACCTTGTAATTTCTGCAGTGCTACTGTTCACCAAAATAATTAGCCTACTCTAAACTGCAGTCCATTAAATGTGACCTGTGTGCATAATACAGTGACACAGGTACTGTAATCTGTAGCTGGGTGTTCATGAATTCGTGGTAATCTGCATACAGTTAAAACAAGCAAAGGGAGAGTGTAAGTATAAATGTTAGAATATAAATACAACTGATTGGACTAGCTACATCTACTGCATTCTTAATGAGCAACCAAGAGAGTGTATATCACAAATGCTGCTTGTAGTCCTTCCCTTGAAACTTCTTTATAACATCAAGCTCTGTAATCTCTTTTGCCTGTTCTTCCCCCCGCCCCCTTCCACAGGAGCACAGGAAGTTCAGCTGTGACATATAAAGGCAGGAAATGTGTAATGAATGAGCCAGACCAACTTTTTCTGTAGCTATTCCATATGAATATTAATATTACTTTTGAATGTAAGTTTCTGTTTGTGGTATTATACAACTATTGAAAGCGAAGTCTTATCATTGGGTTTTTTTTTTCCTTAGAGCACAACAATGGAAGAAACGGCTATATGGGAACAACACACAGTGACTCTTCACAGGGTGAGTTCATACAATTGGCTGTGTGTGCCTAACGCAGGATACTGGTAGCTTTTGAAAACAATAGGAAAAAGCCAGATGTCAGGAAGTAAAAGGAAAGGAAACTGTCATATTCCCTTGTTTAAATTTAGAAGTGTTGTAAAAGCTCCATGTGATAGCTCTATTTGTTTGTTTGGTTTCAGAGATAAGCCTGCCTACAAATAACCATGCCAGAAACAAAGCTTTAGATTACATCTGAAGGAGGTAGAAATCTGTGTTCATTCATGGTAGTGCCGTAACTATGCTTGAAAGTTTTAAAACTTTATTTGCAGGGACATAAAACAAATATAAATATATTGCATATAAATAAATGTATTCAAAACTGTCTCATTTGCTTGCCACTTTCTTAAACCACTGGCTGGAAGTAGTGATTCTGGGTGGTCAGAATGTGTACCCTGCACAAAGGAATGTGTGCTGGGAATCGGTGAATAGCAAGACTGCTTTTGCATTTAGACTGACTCCTCTTGTTTGAGTTACTCCTAAATTAAATTGAGTTCTGATGCAGCTATCATGAAGCTGTACAAGAGAGTCAATAAGGAATTAATTGCTTAGGGAAAGTCAGAGCAGGGTGGGATGCCGTTTCTGGCAGCAGCTTAGTACTAAAGCAACCACAGAATCATGTCCCAAATAGCTGTATTCATTCCAAAACCAGGGAGATGTGGAAGTGTTTTCTCAAGGGAGAAAGCTACACCGTTTGCCTTCAGTTCATCATTGAATAAAGGCACTTTAAAATTGTAGCTTTGGTGGGATGAATGGACCTTGGACAAAAATGTGTATGTGTAGGTCTGCTGGTCAGATAAAATGTTAATTCTCTGTCAGACCTGTTAGCTGTTGATTCTAAAGGCTTTAATGTTGTTGTTTCAAAGTAACTGTTTGGGTAGGTGCCCTTTTGTGAAGGGAACAGTTTCACTCGGTTTGACCAGAAGGCTGGCAAAGCATCCTGTCTCTGCAGCCACATGTTGAAAGGAAGGTATAAGTAAAAATGAATGTGTACTGATGTTTATCTAGGCTACACTTTAAGCTTCCAACAATTTTTAGGTCAACAAGTTTTTGAGCAAGAAGTGTTATTTCTATATATAATTAATTGCCCTTTATGTTTTCATCTTGAAGCTGTCCAATCATCCCTGAAATTTCTGTAAACTTCAGGTTTTTTACTCATATTACTGATTAAATCAGTACTGCTTTATAGTCAAAACCAAACAGAAAGTGCTATAGTAATATGAGGTTGGCTCGTAGGCTTGCTGATAGCTCATTTTCTCTTGAAGGGGACCTTTTCCTGGTCAATTGGAGCAGTAATTTCAGTGACACCAGAAGTGAGATGTTTAGTCAGTGCACAAAGAAATGATGAAATGTTGCAATATGGTGTTACTTTGAACAAAATTTTAAATAATTGGTTGGAACCAGAGATCTCCTGTTTGGTTGTGCTTGCAGCATAGTCAGAAGTTCTTTTATAGCATTGATCTGAAAGTATGATTTGATTATAATTTTGGTTATGATCATTTATATGCCAAAATTCTGCCAGCTCTTCTGGTATGACTGTTTTGTTACCCAATTAAGTAGCTCTTACTTAGGTGTTGAAAGCTGATGATATGTACTGATAATAACTGATAGCATTAATTCAGTCAGTTATTTCCATCTGCCAGATAACAAAACCAAAGCCCTTATGCTAATATTAAACAAATATGTGCTTAGAATTATCCTTAATGCTGGGAAGAGGGTTTACGGGTGAATTCCAGCACTACTGTCAAAAGACTCATTAGAAACTTTTTTGGGAAGTAGAGGCTGGAATTTTTCACCAAGAGTTTTTGTTGCCTTTCTTTACCACCCTTCCAACTTCCTGGACTGGACTGCTACTTAACTCTTAAGAGGTTGAGCCAGTCTTAATTTCAGTTAAAGCTTATCAGGCAGCTACAGTTCATCTTTTATTGAGAGGTCTTCTGGGTTTTTATACTTAATTGCAAAGTACTGGAACGAGGAACCATGGACTTTTCATATCACATGGTTTTTTCCCTATTTGGAGCTAAGTTCTGTATGTCTGTGGTAGATGTGTGTCCTTCCCCCAAAGCACAGAAACCAGGTATGTACCTACCTTTTTGCCTGTCCCACACTGCATTACTGTGGGAAAGTAGAATAGTACAGCTCCTTTTTTTGTGTTTTTTCTACAACATCTGACAGATGAAGTTCTGATACAAGAGATTTTTTTTTTTAATGCAGTTTTACTTAAGGTACCTGTTAGTATCTTGTATAATCTGTAGTGATCAACATCTTGCTATTTCCAGACATGTCTAGGAGCTAGGCTCAGTTTTCAGAGAGCAGTTCTGATAATCAGTTGTCTCTCAAGATGATGGTAGACAGCAGGATAAAATGAAAAGTAGGTAGGCTGATTTTTACTGGGAGTTTAGTTATGTGACCTCTTAAATTTTCAGAAGGATTTAGGATTTGATTTTTTAATTGGGAGTGTTTCTGAAGACCTTCCTTTATCTTATTAGAAACTCTTTATCTGACTTGTAGGCCCTTTTAACTGCTGTCTGTATATGAGACTGCATTGTTTCAAGGCTTCTGGAATAGAACATTAAAGTATGAAATGTAGTCATCTTCATACTGGTGATTTGATTTGCAGATCTACTTTTAAAAAGTAGTATGGCACGCAGCAAGATAAGATTTACAGTGAGTTTCTACTGACCTTAGCCTGATGATTGTATTTTTTACCACGAGTGGAGAATTTTAAAAATATCTTTGTTTATGGTGAAGGAAAGATAGAGAATATTTAAATGAAGTATGACATAAATGTCTTTGTTATTATCTCTTTTCTCCCTTCCCCACCCAAATACAGTGCAAACTAAGTTCTGTTTATTAAAATAATGGAAAACTAAAAGCAGGAGTGTCATGAGAGGGGAAATATTACTGTGTTGAAAGGTTTTTTAGTAACATATTTGTGTATGCTATTATATATTCTCTTTGACTTTAAAAAATAAAACTGAAGAAAACCTTCAGCTCTGGTCATGAGTGGACATTAAGATCCACCTTCATGACACCAAGTTTCACTTAATTCTTGCATCCCAGCCATGATTTCTGGTTGATCTATCTGGGATGTATTTTGAAAAGAAGTCCATTCATCCTCTAATGAATTAAAATGATGTAAAAGAAGCAGTAAGGTGTACCCTGCCTCAGTCCCTCACACTTGGACCAACTTCCTTCTTGGCAACAGTATGGACTAACTGCTGAACTCCATTCCTGAACAGTGAATCTCCAAATCTGTATTTTAATACTGTTCCTATTCACTGCTTTCAGGCAAGTCTGAAGCATCTTTTTATGGCCTCTGTTTTAGGAGGAAATAGGAAACAGGTTGGTTTTGGGCAGTAATTAATGTCCAAAAAGCTGAACGTCATCTGTCTTGCAGCCAGATGCAGACTGCCATGTTGCTTCTGCTGTCACTGTAAGGTTATGAAACTCCCTGCTAAAGCTGGGTCATGTTTGTTAAAAAGTCTGAACAAGAGAAGGTGAAGTCTGCCAGCATGAAGTGTGTGCTCCATAAAATGGAGGGGTGAGATTGACCCAAACCTGATCTTTTCCATCCGGTGACTGCATTTTGCATAGTTGAAAATTGCAGAATAAATTCTTGAACAAAATACAGCATTTAAATGGTAATATCCTCAAAATGTTTTCTGGGCAATGATGAAAGACCTAGATGGTTTGCAGATCAGTTATATTTAGAGAGCTTGTTTCCCACCCTCACTGCTTCCAGGCAGAAACGTAAGCATCATTGCTGTATCTTGAAATATCTAACAGGAATAACTTTTCAGAGGCATTGACCTTGCAGTAGTGGCAGGTCACCCTAGAGGGAAAAGATTGAAGCGAATTACTTTTGTTAAGATGCAGATGATTTGCAAGTGCTGACAAGGTTTTGATGTATTTAATGGTACAAGTGATCTTGGTATTATTCCTAAGAACTGAGCCTGCAGTCATACTACTGTGTGCTGCAATCCTGTCAGTTCCTGAGCTAAGTGAGGTCAAGCTGGGTAAATACCATAATGTGAAAACTCAAAGAAAGTGTTGCAGGAAGTGATACAGGAGTTTGAGTCAGTGTTGCAGCTCAGTGGGATGGTTTGTTGTGCTTGCTGAAGATTGAGGTCTTGCTGATGACCACCTGAGGTCTGGGCCATAAAAATGCAAATGAGAACTCTAATCTCTTGGAAGAGATTGGGTAGTTACTCAAAAACTCTCTGCCTTCTAAAAGTGTTTTTTTTTAATCTATGTCCTGTTACTGGATTGCATAGCACTGATTGGTTCACTGATCTTGCTTTCTTTCAAAAACTTGTATCCATCTCATGAGACCTTTTTGTGTTTTGTATGGGAATGCAAATTGTGACCATTAGGTATTAGAAAGTAAAAATATTTCTCTTGTTACATTATAGGCCCCTGGATTTGGATTTGGTATTGCAATATCTGGAGGAAGAGATAATCCTCACTTTCAGAGTGGTGAGACGTCAATAGTTATTTCTGATGTGCTGAAAGGAGGCCCAGCAGAAGGACTGCTACAGTAAGTGCCAAGCTATACCTGCGTTCTGATTTGGGGGCATTCACCTTTGTCAGTAGTAGCTTAACCTCATAATTGTTTTGGTCTCAAGTTGTCTGTCTGTAACTGTTGGTGCAGTAGGTTTGTAATACAGGCAGTTTTCTCGGGGGCACCTGTTCACCAATATTCTTAGCATAAAATATTTATGCTGTACGTTGTGATGTTTTTCATGTAGAGAAAATGACCGTGTTGCAATGGTTAATGGAGTTTCAATGGATAATGTCGAGCATGCATTTGCTGTTCAGCAGCTGAGGAAAAGTGGGAAGAATGCCAAAATCGTAAGTGAATGTCTTGAAGATTTAAAATTCCAGAGTTAGAGCAAAAGTGAAATAGTGTAATGTCTGCTATAAAATATAGGCATGATGCAAGGTACTTGAATAGCACCTGTGTGTTGTTTTGGGTTTAAGTGACAATCACAGTGTGTTTATCAAGTGGGTCACACAATGTTTTTTGAAATGTGAATGATGATGATTGCATAGTGTGGCACTGGATAATTCAGACTCCTTTTCTTTTCGGTAAAGTTCTTCTCAGATTGCCAAATTCTGGCAAATCAGCTTTGTTTAATATTTGTTTACTTTGTTGGATGCACTTTTACTGAGTTTTTCAAAGGCTGGTGTATGCTAAAGGACAAGCTGTTCGGGCACTAACCCAGTTCTTTTTGTGCTCAGTAAACAGTTCGCCAAAATAAAGTATAATTACCTTAATTCCTATAATTTTGTAGGCTTATTCTAAGTGGTTGGTTTTTGAACTTTTGCAAAACAGAACAGGTCATCACCAAAGGGTAGTAATCTAGCTTTCTGTAGAAGTTTGGGGGTTATGTTACAAAAAAATAGAACAAAAAATGCACAAAGTGTAGAAGTTTCTTAATTAATGAAAGCAGACTTCTAGGGCTTGTAGAAAAGCTTTTCTGCTGACAGATTTTTAGTGCATTTGTGTGCTTTAATGCAGTTGCAAAAAGAGTGTAATGTTTTGCATTTGTAGATTTGGCAGCAGTTTAAAGCTTACAGAAAGCAATGTGTGGCAAGCTGTGCGGGGCTTTCACTATCTTAAATATTTGGTGTGTATATTTATATTAAAAAAAGTAATTAATGCAAACTTTATGGTAGAACTTGGTTTGGTTCTGTAATACATAGCAAACAAATCTCTGAACAGGGCTGGTTCATATTCTGGGACCACCTGTCTATGTTGTACAAACAAACTTTGAACTTCCAGAGGGACTGCTCTCCTTCCTCCATGTCTTGCATAAGCATTTCTTTGGAAGACTGGGAGGCTTCAGAGTTGGGAGAGTTACTGTCAATAGCATACCGAGTATGCTCTAGATTACATGTTAGCAAAAAAGGGTTTTAGCAGTGCTGGTAGCTGATTTTGTGGTTTAAAGCAAAGAGAGGACATTCAAATATGCAGTTCTTAAGACAGAATATTGTGTTGTGCTACAAAGGCTGTTCATTGTTACCCTTTTGCCACTTGTGCAAAAGCATTAAAAAGGACTAAAAGAACTGTAAAAACAGGTTTCTAGTAATCTGTATTGATAAATCTCCTGTATTAATTGGATATAGTTTTGTAATGAAGATGCAACAATTCAGAGCATTCACAAATACATCTGTGTGTTTTGAATTCTGGGATTAGCTTGGCTTCTGACATTTAGTAACACCATTAGCATTACACAGCCAGAGGCTGATATCTGCTGTTGGCTTGTAGACCATCCGAAGGATGAAGAAAATTCAGATTCCAGTGACTCGACCAGACCCTGAACCAGTGTCTGAAAACGAGGATGACAGCTACGATGAAGAAATCCGGGATCCAAGGAGCAGCCGTGGTGGTCCCAGTGCCAGCAGGAGGCACGAGAAGAGCTGGGTCAGAGATCGCAGTGCGAGCAGGGAGAGGAGCTTGTCTCCGAGGTCAGACAGGAGGTCTGTCACCTCCAGCCAGCCTGCAAAACCCACCAAAGTCACACTGGTGAAATCCAGGAAAAATGAAGGTAACTTGTATGTACATCTCTTGCTAAAACTTTTGCTGGTTTTTAAGGCCAGCTGCTTCACTCAGTGTTGTGGTAAGGGCTGTGTGTGCTGAATGAACAATGCTGTTACCAGTTTGCCCATTTGACCAGTAGCTGGCTCAAAACTTTAAAAGTGTGATTATATTTCTGGGGATACTTTTCATATCCCAAAATCTGTGTGCTTAGTCAAGGGTAAGGTATTACATAGTGTAAACAAATCCCAACTGTGCAGCTGACATCTGGTAGTCAGCAGCTACATACCTACACGTCAGCTGAGTCTTTAGTGGCTGTCTTGTTTGGAAGAGGAAAAATTGTAGGTAGCATTGTTGAACAACAGCCCTGATTATAGGCAGTGTTAGAAAAAGAGACTGGTATAATGGTAAAGCTGTAACATAGTTCTGCTATGGCCCATTGTGTGCCAAGTTCACTGTCCTCTTCGTGTTCCTGTGTAAATGCTGTGTAAAGCAGGATTGTAAATCTCCAGATACCTCCCTCTTTTCTACTGTAACTTCATCAGTTTTCTTTTTTCTTTTATTGTAAAGAGTATGGTCTGCGGTTGGCAAGTCACATATTTGTGAAAGAAATATCACAGGATAGCCTGGCAGCAAGAGATGGCAATATCCAGGAAGGAGATGTTGTACTGAAGGTACAGTATATGGTGGTGGTGGTTGTTCAAAGCCAAAAGTCATTGATACAACTCTGCCTAGAACTGTCAATAACATGATTATAGTTAATAGAAGGTGTCACTTTTCATTAAATTATTTCAAAGATCAAATTTAATATAAATCAACTTCTCTAAGGAAAGGAAAATTACTAAGTCCTTTTGGTATTATTCCCAAAGCTTTAATCAGACAAATAATGCCACCGTAAATACATAACAAATACTATTTGAAAAAGTATGAACTTTGCTTAGTTATAAGTAAAATGTTGTGGAATTGTGCTGTTGTACAACACTAAAACTTGCCTTCAGGTTAATTTTTTTGTTTGGTTGTGTTTCTTTAGAAATGAGTATACTTGGAGATTAATTTTTTGTGCCCCCATCCCTGGCAGTGTCCAAGGCAAGTGGATGGGGCTTTAAGCAGCCTGGTCTCGTGGAAGGTGTCCCTGCCCATGGCAAAGTGGTTGGACCTGGATGGTCTTTGAGGTTCCTTCCAATTGAAGCCGTTCTATGGTTTTTAATTCATACTAACAATTTTTGTTTCAAGATAGTGCTGTGGATGTGTTGGTGCAGAAAAATGGACCATTCATTGCTCTGTTGAGTATAGCAGTGCTGGCTCAAAAAACATAACTGATCTTTTTACAAGTTTTGTATTAGTGGTAGAAGCTTTGACTTTGAAAGTTGAAAATAATTTTCTATATTACGCAGTATTTTGGATGAGCCCAATGGCCTTGCATTGTATTATGGTAATTCGATTAATATTTTAACTATTTCTGAATATCATCAAACAGAACATCAGTCTTTTTGCTGGAGATTCACTGGGGTTTTTTTGGTAAGTTTATATCTGTTCTTATTTCCTGCTCTATTCCAGATAAATGGCACAGTGACGGAAAATATGTCCTTAGCAGATGCCAAAACATTAATAGAAAGGTCAAAAGGCAAATTGAAGATGGTTGTTCAGCGAGATGAACGAGCCACACTGTTGAATGTCCCTGATCTTTCTGACAGTATTCATTCTGCTAATGCTTCAGAAAGAGATGGTGAGTATAAAAAGTCGATTTCTAAAGAGGAAAGAACTCCCTGTGTTGTCAAGGTGTGAAATACCTAAGTGGGATGTGAGGGTGGGGAGGAGAAGAGTTAGGAGTAAGATTGTAATATGGGTAAAGTTTTGTTTGAATGTGATCGAAATCCACACCTTCAAAAACTGTGGAGAAAAAGATACAGTCCCTATTCTTGTGGCTGTTCTTTCAGGAATATTAAGTTTGGTTTTTGTGTAATAATAAGCATAGATTTAACATCCTCATAAAAATTCTCTGCAAAAGCTTATTCCCATTTGAGCAGGTCACGCCGCCATTTAAATTACAATCATTTCATGAAAAAACAACTTTTATT
This sequence comes from Callaeas wilsoni, assembly GCA_013398955.1. Classification (NCBI taxonomy): domain Eukaryota; kingdom Metazoa; phylum Chordata; class Aves; order Passeriformes; family Callaeidae; genus Callaeas; species Callaeas wilsoni. The sequence continues at coordinate 57,478 of VWPU01007789.1, read as the reverse complement.
TAACAGACATTTCAGAAATTCAGTCGCTGGCATCAGATCATTCCAACCGATCACATGACAGGCCCCGCCGCAGTCGTTCACGATCTCCTGACCAGAGGTCAGAGCCTTCAGACCATTCCAGACATTCTCCACAGCAGCCCAGCAACGGCAGGTGATGGCAGCATTGTATTATTTTTAAATCAACTATTTAATATAAGTGACATATAAGTTGTAGGAGTGCTTGAATTTCTGTGGTGTAACAAATGTGAAGCAGAATTATGGAGGCAGCAATATGACATTCTTTGTCTCAAGAGATGCAGATGATAATGATCCAGATATTTTAGACTTGAGGAGAAACTGAACCTGTCTTTAGTGTTACACCTTTTTTAAACATAATCAAAGAGGATGGTTGTATGAATGACAGTGGAAGTTTGATAGCAATATATGTTACTGAATAATGTGTAGTTGTATTTTGGATTTAGAAAGCAGTTAGCTGCAAGGAGATTTGAGATGACCTGTAGCACAGTTCCTGTTGCATGTCCAGCCTGGGTAAACTTGTTAAAATCTTGCTTTGTTTAGGTATAGGGATTATCTTATGTTTCTGAATACATGTAGTTCCTACAAAACAAGGTGTATTGCATAGCAGGTTTAGCTTTTACACTCTACTTTGTAATATTTGAACTTGGTAATGGAACACTGATTATAATTCTTCAGTATATAAGTCTAATTTTATACGAATTCAGAGACAAGTAATGTAATGTATGGTTTGGAATTTTTTCTCCTGCCATATGAAGCTTTAGTCTGGAATAACAAATCTGCCCAGTTTTGTGCTTCCACAGTTTGGAAATAGACATTCTAATTTATTGAAATAGTGTTTGAGTGTTGGATTTCAAATTCTACTAAATATTTGTAAGAGAAAAGTTTATCTTCTGACTGCTCATAATGTGATAGAGCAGAAATTAGAATTGAGCTGTGCAAATTCCGAATTCGGAGCCTCTATCTGAAGATTTTTAGATGCTATTCAAAAACTCTGAAAAAACAAATTGCAGCTGGCTATTTCATAAAAGATATGCTTGATTGCTTATTAATGAAATTGGTTTGCCCAAGGGAAAAATAACACACCTTCAAGGCTTTTAGAGTCTCTTTCGAGATCAATACAACTGCAAGAGAGATTGTACCTGCATGTACACCTCCTTGGGTTTATGGATTACAGACATTTTTGCTTCTCTTTCGTGTGCATTGTTTGGAGGAACCACAAGGCATGAAAGCTTGTTATCAAATAGGAATCACATTAATGGGAAAAACCTAAAAGCAGGGTGCCAGAGGCAGGGCTTCGATTGTGAAGGTTGTGAGACCTGTCATATTTAAAAGCTGTATGTCTTGACATGCATTTCTAGTGCAGTCTGATAGGGCTTGTGGAGGGAGGAACAAAAAATCTATCAGAACTGTAACTATGACTGACTTAGCCTGATGCTAGTGCTTTCCTGTCCTATTGCAGTGGCTTAGGTAGATGGTCACTTCCTCCCTGTAGACCAAACTGTTGGAAGAATTAAATCCTCCCCGAGAGGGAACTTTGAAGTTATCTCAACTCTGAATGTATCGTTACATCTTCTTTATGAGCAAGAGCTACTTTGGCATGGCTTGACTTCCTGTGAGACATGTCCCTTTCAAGATCAGAAAATCTGGGCCCTGAGCCACGTAAAGAAAAACATGTTGAGAGCAACTTCTCTTTGTAATGGTTGTTTGTGCAAGTTTAAATCTATTGTAAGATCAGATTAGTTGTTAACTACTTCTTTTTTGAATTTGGTGGAAAACCTGGAGGAAGAAAAAGGCTTGAGAACAAGCTGAGGAAGAAATGTGCAAAAAGTCTTCCAACTAAGCTTAAGGAAGATGTTGAAAATGTCTTGAAGATGAGTCTTTATTCAGACACTGTTCTGCCAAGTGTTTGTATGTTAATGAGGAGGGAAATTCCAGGGGAATCCTCTTAGTCCTTTCATACAAGCTTAAGTACAGACTGACATTTCTAGGCGTGCACTAGAGTACAGAAATCTGCTAACAGATCTGCTTCAGTATTTCTTTGGGGTCTGGCAGGGTCTTCAGTGTTGTCCACCTTTCAGTATTCCACACTGCTATGTACCTCAGGCTGCTTGCAGTGTTCCTGGATATAGAGTTTCCATAACAATTGCTGTTTGATCATTCTGTCAAAGCATTATATAGCACTTTAGTTTTCTTTAGTCTAAAGAAAGTACACAAATCTCTCTTGAACAGTCTTTTTAAAGCTGAGTTGCTAAAATATTTTTCTTAAATTACTTACAGAAAAGGCTAATTGTGCTTCATATAACCTATGAAGAGTTGTACTTAAGTTAGAATGAGCAAAAGAGGTCTCTGCACCTAAGATGGAGAGTACCTCGGGACAAGCATCACATATCCTTTCTTAGCTGTCTGGTCTTACTGCAGGCACTACAAAGTTGTTGAGCTTTGAGCTAGGTAGGCTTTCCCTGTGACCCATCCTAAAGACTGGCGTTTAAAGCCAGGTGCTGCCAAACCTGCCAGATTATATCTTGGCCTGCCCTTTACTGATTGAAAGAACTCCTGCTGGGAACTCTGTCTCCTATGCTGACTTCCTCGCCTAGGTATTGAAATAGCAAAAACATCCTCTGATATGTTTAACACTTCAGCCTTAGCAAGAAAGATGTGGTAGCTTGAAGAAATCACTGTAGAGATCATCATTATTTCTGGAAGGATGAGGCTGACTTCTGTAATACCATTGTCAATTTATATGTATCACCAGAGATTGGTTGTTCTCTCCATTTTCAAAACAAGCTGAAAAACTAGAATATAAGATAAAAATCGGCCCTATTTTAAATGTCTTTAGGAAGATGCTACTTTGCTCTTATTCTTCTCATGCTAAAGAGTTTGTTTGTAAATGTGCTAAAAACACACTTGGGAAGAGCCTGCAAGTTCATATTTTCCATAATTTTCTGTAGAGACAAACACTGTGTGTTGCAGGTCATCTCTTGTTCTGCAGTAATAGCACTAACATGTAGCTGGTTGTATTTTGTAGTTTAAAAACGTTTCTGTTAAGCACGCTTTGAAAAAATGTCAAGGAGAGGAAGTGAGGTAAGGGGGGCCCTGACAGAGCACAGATGTTAAACAATAGTGTCACAGTGCAAACAAGGAACAACACTTTTGTCTCTTGGGAAGTGCAGCTGTCAGTTTTGAACAAGTTTCCTTCACCTAGTACCAGTGGTAGCATCAAGTTGTTTCCTGTATCATCTTGTAATGTGAAATATTTGGAGTTTACTGGACAGTTTAAGCAAAGTCAAGGAAAAAATCTGCTCCCCTGCTTTTCTGGTGTTTCCTTTTTGTTCTATCAGCTTTTTCCCATTTAAACTTTCATGTCTTAGGTAGAGTAGGCCCAATGATTTGCCGGCATTTGAGTTGGCAGGGTGTATTTTCCTGCACACATAGCAATAGCCCAGGAGCCTGTTGCTTCAGATACTCACCTGACTATTTTGTGCTGTGCCCTCAGTGTCTGTATTTTAGTTACTGTTCTTGAGAGCTTCCACATTTGCATTCTCTTGATGTATGCAGGAATCAAAGCAGCATAAAATTACACTGGGTTTGGACTATGTAGAGGAAATGTAAAATGAATTTTGTCTTTGTATAGTAACTATAGTATCTTTTGCCTTATTTTTAAAGCAGGACAGATATTCTTACCTTGGAATAATGCTCCTTTCAAATGTTAGGAGATGCTTGAAAACAGGTAGAGAGGGCTCATGGGGAAATCTACTGTAGGATCTCATTAACTGGTGCTCATTACCCAGAAATCTTTGGGGAGTAGAAGTAGTTGCAGCTTACAATACTACAGAACTTTTTTGTTCCTAGGACACTTAGAATGCATTTAAATAGCTAAATATATGTGCCTGTTTTTAACAAGCCAGGAACTATTTTCAAGGGAATGAGCAGTCCAGTCATGTTTTAGTCTGGTACTGTCTGGCTTATGCACCTAAACTGGAAATCCAAAAGAGCAATAAGAAAACATCTATCAGTGATGTTTGAGAATGAAGTAGAAGGATAGATGCTTACTTTCCATTTTGTTATGCATAGAGGTTTTAGCATCCTTTTAATCAATTGTGGGAGCCTCCAAAAGGGACTTTATCTGGATAAAAAGAGGCAACAATAGGGATTTTAAAAATTAAGCTACTGTCCTTGTTTTTATCAATGAGTTACAACAAGATGGTTGTTTATAATGCAAGAGTGCTTCTGTGCTCCCAGTTTGTTGTGGTGATTGGAGTACTTTTCTGTATTGTGTTTTGCTGCCTTCGGGTGCATGGTTTTAAAACTGGCAGAGGAATGTATGGTTTAAAACTGAATAGCAAGCTTTGTTTCTTATATTTTAAACTTCATTTTGTTTCAGGAAAGCACATTCTACTTGTTGTTCGATTTTTGTGATTTCTTTTATTCTTTACTGCATGTCTTGAATGAGCAGACTTGCTGGAATCTGTTTTCTGAAGTCGTATATCCAGCATCATTTCTGATTAGGATCTTAACAGTCTTAATGCTGTATGATGGAGATTTGATCCATTTGTGCTTTATGGGCAGTGATGCTCATTATTGCCCAGTAGCACCATCTAGCTGTTGGTACTGCAGAACTCCTCCCTCTTTTCCCTCCAGTACAGGCCTCTCCTTTATGACAGCAGGTGGGCTTGCACCTACTGACCAAGCCATTATTATCCTTGAGAAAATACCTTTTTACCCCTCTTCTTGACAAGTCAGTAGGGGATTATATGAAAAGCTGGTATTTGTGTCTGTCTTATTTCAAATATTCTTTATATCCTTGCTTATTTGCCAACTCCCAGGAAGAAAACGTTATTTTTCTAACTCATTATTAATATTCATCTGTTCCAACCCCATTAAATTATTTACTGTTCATCAGATAGCAGTGTAGTGGTTAACATTTCAAGATGCAGCACATGTTCAGTTCTGCTGTGGCTGTAGCCCAATACAGCAATATAAGAATGCCTGATCTTTTGAACTCAAGGAATAGAAATTACATTCTGTAGAATGTTCCTTGCTTTCATCATTTAAAAACAAGAACTTACTTTAACTTGCCCTAAATTCCTTCAGTTTACGCTCCAAATGTGTGTAAGAAATGCATAAGAAGCAGCAAATTGTCTTTTGACTAAAATGCATGGATGAGAAGCAGTCCCCTCTTGTAACAGCTGTGGATTGAAGGCCTCATCCTCTCTGAGGAGATGAGAAATGAGGAATGTTTAGGTGGGCCTTGGCAGGGCTTTGCAAAGATAAAAGGTGCCACACCAGCAGCACTTGTGTTTCAGGGCAGCTGACACACAAAGAAGCAGATAAATTAGCTTGGTCACAGCAAAGCCTAAGAATTAAGTCTTAAAAATCCATGATTTCTATAGGAATGGGTGACGAAAAGACCATCGTAGTGGATTTTCTCTCTTTCTTCCCTTTGCTTCTCAATTCCTTATATATCTATCAATATACAGCACATGTGTGTGACTTGTGTCCTTGGAGCAGAGAGCAGTCTGTGGCACCATGTGCTGCTGCTTTTTCAGCTGCCCTGTCTAGGGAAGTCCTTCACTAACGTGCAATTAGGGACAAAACACTAGGACTTAGAAATGGTAAAAACTATTAATAATGTCATAGTCTAAGAACAAAACCTTCTTAAATAGTAATGGTAATCCCTTACTCTCAACTTGATGAATGAAAGTATTTATTCCTTAGTCTTAGTAGACTGAGATCATAGAAGCAGTTCTGCATGCAGAGTGGAATCTTTTTTTCTAATATAGTCATCGAAGCAGAGAAGATGAGAGAATAACTAAACCCGGAGCTGTCTCTACACCTGTAAAGAATGCAGATGATATTTCTAAAACTGCAGAAGAGGTGACAGTTGAAAGAACTGAAAAACAAACTCCACCACTCCCAGGTAAAAATATTAAAATATATTAATTATGCGTGTTGTTGAGAATGGATGACCAGTGAAGACTTAATGCTCTTGCATATTTGTGGAATGACTTTCAAGTCTTAAAACAGACCAAGGCCTAATTATTTTTATTTCTGAGTACAAACAGTCTTTGTAACCATAATCCCATTTATACCTTAAGAGTTTTGGGCCTGAAAACCTAAATTTTGGGGTCTGTCATTATATAGGGATCAGATTGCAGTGTTTAGGGTTGTAGGTATAAGTGATGGTTGTAAAGAGTTTTGTACTGATTTCTCAGGCAAGGTTAAAATGTGTCATTTCTTTTGAGTGTTCTGCAGTAAATGTGTTCCTGTGGGTTGCTGTAGCAGACTATATTTATAACAAGGATGTAGTTAAGCCTGCTTAGAACTACTGTTCCCAAGACACAACTCAAAACACTCCAGAATGCTTTGTTCATGTAGCACTTAACTACAGTCATGGACCAAGAAGGCAGGTTAACAAATGCAGTACAGCTAATCAAACCAGAACAAAATCTCATTCCTTTTTCCCAAAAGGGAAGGATAAGCTAAATGGCAACAGATAAAAGCCAGATGGTGTAAAAAAGAAAAAAAAAAACAACAAAAGATGATACAGGACCCTGTTCCTGGCAGGCGGTCACTTACAAGATTTTTGTTTACAGAATGAGGCACTTCAGTGAAATTACAAGTGGAGAAAGGAGCTGTGCAGATAGTTTAGAGGGAGCTGTGACTGAAAGGCTGGGTGCAGTGAGAGAGCCCATTCAAGCTTGAAAATATTTGAGGACCTAGAGGATGAGCAGTGACACTTCTGCATGTAGTAGTCAGTAGATTAGTGAAGAATTGGAAGAGTTATGATGTTGATAGACTCTGAAAGATCTTGAAAATAAGAACAGTAGGTTTTCTGATACAGCGCCCATTATTGAAAAGATGGTCATAAGAGGTTACCTTTTACAGTAGTGTTACGAAGAGAGGCAAATGAAGTAATTTGTATTTGCCAAGATGGAAAAGGATGTGGTAGTGAGATTAGAAAGATGAATTCTGCATTTCTGTAAGATACTGAAGATTAATAATTGACATAATACAAATCCAGCCAGATAGGAGACCCTTAAGATGGTTCTTAATCCAAAAAATGTACTGATAATTGATCTGAGGGACTAGCAAGCAAGTGATAAATAGTGTGGGGTTTTGTTGGTTGGTGGGAAAGGAGAAATGTTCTATTCTTGCATGAATGGGAAGAGGCACATGGAAATACTTAGTTCGGGTGGGAGGAGTTGTAGGCCAGTACATAAAGCTAATATTCAAATTAATGTCTGCAGATAAAATTACCTTGCCCAAGATAAACTGAGATGATAAAGTGTAGCAAAGGGCATAATCCTTTAACAGCCTCACAAAAGCTCTAGGGAAATGAGGATCTTTCCAAGACTGTAATGAAAATGTTAGAGAAGTCGTTGGCAGAATCCGTGACAGTTTGCTGCTTGGACTAAGGGCAAGGGCAAGATGACTGTCATAGTTGATTGTGTCAAAGAAGGGTGGGAGGAGAGTATTTGTTTGGAGGGATCATCAGAGCCTTAGCCTAGGAAAGGTTCATTAAAGACTTAAAGGAAAATACTATGTTACTGTATGGGAAGGACCAGAGTCACATTAGAAAAAGGCATAATTACCAAATTGTTGCCTTAATTCTCAGTTTCAAACTAATTGCTTCCGTGATTTGAAAGGAAGATGGCACAGTTGTTGGTAAGATCAGGAATATTAGACCAGTTCAAAGTCAGCCTTGTTTGAAATCACATTTTTTCCGGGGTGCAAAAATGAGCCTTACATATAAATTCTTTTAACACGACCAAGCCTTTATCAGAGAAGAGCCCCTACTAGTGCTCATTGCTGAGGGAAGCCTGCAGTGGCAGTTTCCTCACAGGAACTCCAGAGAAGCTCTGCAGCAAAGCCATAGTAAGTGCATAGCTCTAAGAACCACCAATTAGACCTCAAGGCATGTATAGTAGATTGAGGTTTTATGGTATTTTCATTTCAAGAATTAAATTCTTGAGTGAAGAGAGCCAGTGGAAAATGAAGAAGTTAGGTTAGAGAAATCAAGGTTAGAAACAGAAGGGTTGAAAGTGGTCTTGGAAGCATGAAGCCTTCTAGTTCTCATTGTTTTGCAGTGTTCAGAGTGCTTAATGAAGTGCAAAGGAAGTTTGGGAATCTTTACTGAAGTAGTAATTAGGCCAGTAATCCCACTGCTCTATATGGCAGGATGAGAGTGTCTTCTGTTTTAAGTTTTCTAATATTTTACTTTTAAGTGGGGTAGAGGGAAGGCTACTGAAGAAGTCATTAACTAAGTCTTAACTAAGTTAAACTTCACATTTTCATCTTTAAATGACCAAATGGACATTGGAAATCTTTGGTATTTTAATAGAACCAAAGCCAGTGTATGCACAAGGAGGTCAGCCAGATGTGGATTTGCCAGTCAGTCCATCTGATGGTCCTTTACCCAATTCAACCCATGAAGATGGAATGCTTCGGTAATGTATCTCTGAACTATATTTGTACCTGCCTGGTCCTTAAACAACCCAAACTTTTATCCAATGTGGTCACTAACCTCTATATATGCTCTGATAGTGTGTCCAGTATCCTGTCTTGACCCTTCTGTTCACAAGTAATAGGATGAAGACACGAGATTTATTCCTGAGCCTTGTTGGCACTTACACTGTGTAATATATTATACCATTTTGAAGTCTATTCATTTCTATGGAAATTAGCCCTTAGAATAATCAACAGGTGGAAAGGATTTGCTGGGTTTGTCTCTCCCTGGGCACTCTCACTCCTGTTTTCCTGTCCCTGTCTCCAAAGAGAGGAAAGCTACTGTGGTATATTCTTTACCTCTCATAATAATTGGAGAGCAGTGAATAAAGGTTATTGCAGAAATGTGCAATGTCCCAGCATGGAAATAAGTCTACTTCAACTGGGATCTCCTTTATGGACATTAGTGTATGTGAGAATAGATTCTAGTTTGGTTTGACCTCAAATTCATCTTGATCTCTTCAGAGCCAAAATAGATCTGTATGCCAGCACAGCTCTTTAAAAGGAAGGATGTTTTTGGAAGGGAGTGTCAGTGTCTCACATAAACACTGCGAGCGTAAGACAAACAAACCATACTAAACATGTACATGCAAGTGGGCTTTTTGGAGTGCTGCTATTGAGCATGTTGTAATGCTGCAGCTGATAAGCAGTTAATGGTATGTATAGCAAAATATCTACTAATTGATGAGCACATTACTTCTTTGCATATTTCAAATTTACCAGGATATTTTATGCTATTACACCTCTAAGTGGAATATTTTCTAAATTTCTAGGCCAAGCATGAAACTGGTAAAATTCCGAAAAGGAGATAGTGTGGGCTTGCGACTAGCAGGTGGCAATGATGTTGGCATATTTGTAGCTGGTGTTCTGGAAGACAGCCCTGCAGCAAAAGAAGGATTAGAGGAAGGGGACCAGATTCTCAGGGTATGTCAAAACTGTTAACATTACAAATGTTTTGTTGTACCAAAGTAGGTTTTCTTTCTGTAGGATTGAATATTTTGCCTTTGTAGTTCATACAGGGGGTTTTTTTCTGTATGTATTTATTAGATTACTTATTAGGAGCAAAATCTCTTTTTACTGTACTGTTGCTAGGAAGGTTAGTAAGTTTTTTTACATTAAATTTTGTAGACTAATTCAGTTGATAAAGTTTGATTTCATGCTGAGTGACTAAGTTGTCAGAGGGCTCTGTGGGCTACTGATGTATATAGGTGCTCCATAATGAGTATGAAATGAACAGCTACCTATTTTCCTGGAAGCTGTGCTTTTATTGAGAAATAAAGTGGATCTCTTTAGAGGTACAAGAGGCATCTTGAGATACATGCACTTGGTATGTATGAAATTGAGTAAGAAAAAAACCATAGCAATAGATTCAGATTTCCTATTGTGTAATTAAATCTCTGTAATAATGTCATATGCTAAATCAAACTGATTGCTTCATTGATATCAGGTAAATAATGTAGACTTCACAAATATCATCAGAGAAGAAGCTGTCCTTTTTTTGCTTGACCTTCCTAAAGGCGAAGAAGTAACCATTTTGGCACAGAAGAAAAAAGATGGTAAATATCTGTATATTGGAAGTGATGTAGTAGACTGCTTGGAACAGCATTAAAAAGTCTAGTGAACAATAACTACCTGCTGGCTTGCAGGGAATTGGCACCTTAGACTATTAAGTCCTTTTGGCTTCAGGATAGGTGGCTACTGCAAATGGAGGAGAGACTGATATGGTGCCAGTATACACACACCCCCAGCCCCCTAAAGAAACAAAACTCCAAACAAAAAACACCTCTTCAGAAATAATCCCTACCACCTAAGTAAAGTCTTGGCATTATCCTTGGAGGAAATAGAAGAGTCACTTGTAGTTATGCCATTGAAAATGAGTGATTATGCTGATGTGTTTGTACATACAAACTTCTTTTCTCAAGATTAGTTCCTTCTAGGGCGAATGAATTAAGCTTTCACTTGGATTAAATTTTTGACCATAAAAGTTGAATTTATGTTGGAGTTTACTATAAATAGTTAGCAGCTCTAAGACATTAAGGCTTCTTGAAGTAATGGACATTTAGAAAAAGGAGAGTTAAGGTGAGGCATTGCTTTGTGTAATTCTTGTGAGCATTATAACATCACTTGAACTTATGTAACACTTGATATTTTGGGATTTCTTTTCCTTCTTTCAGTTTATCGTCGCATTGTTGAGTCTGATGTAGGGGATTCTTTCTATATCCGAACTCATTTTGAATATGAGAAGGAATCTCCTTATGGACTAAGTTTCAATAAAGGTGAAGTGTTCCGTGTGGTGGACACTCTGTACAATGGCAAACTGGGTTCATGGCTGGCCATTCGGATTGGGAAGAATCATAAGGAAGTGGAAAGAGGTATCATACCTAACAAAAACAGGTACGATTGTGCAATACTTAAGTTGCTGATTCAAACCCAGAATTTTAAATGGTATCTATGTAGTGAATGACTGGACTTCCTTGCAGGACACAAGTTTATAGAATTGGTTCAGTAAGAAAAAGTGACAAAGTGTAAAACATACTGAACTAAAATATCGGATGTGTGGATTTGCTTTTGACTGCACAGTCCGCAAATAAACATTCTTTTCAATACAAGAGACAAGGATATAATAAGTTTTAGAAATGTGGTACCAGGCTCAGTAGTTGTCTTGTAGTTCATAATACAACAAAAGCTTGGTTCAGCCAGTGGCAGTGGCTTTTTGAGAGTGTAAGCTTGCTAGTCAGGCATTACTTCAGAAGCTGACTCCTTGGTAACTGGGATTTGTTGTCACCTTAGAGCTGAGCAGCTGGCTAGTGTACAGTACACGCTTCCAAAGACAGCCGGAGGAGATCGAGCAGACTTCTGGCGATTCCGAGGCTTGCGGAGCTCAAAAAGGAATCTCCGGAAAAGCAGAGAAGATCTTTCTGCCCAGCCTGTTCAGACGAAGTTTCCTGCATATGAAAGAGTTGTTCTTCGGGAAGGTATGGCTTTGCTCTTACTGGTGCACATTACGGGTTTGTGTGGTTTGCTTTGGAAAAGCCGGCGTAATTAAGAGTATCTTGCATTTGGTTTAAGCAATCGATATATCTTGACTTTTCTTTTTCCTTCAATTCTAGCTGGGTTCCTCAGACCTGTAACGATTTTTGGTCCAATAGCTGATGTTGCACGGGAGAAACTTGCTAGAGAAGAACCAGATATCTTTCAAATTGCAAGTAAGTGTGAGATCAGGTTTTTCTGCAATTAGGAAATAGTCAGCTTTCTTTGGCTAGATTGTTTCTACATTATTACTTTAGTTAACATATTTAACAAGACATTGACAATGTAAAGGAACAGACTAAATGTAAGTTCTTCCACTACATTGCTGCTGATAATTCTCTGAGGAAATATTAGTTCTACTTATAGCCACGTCAAATTTCATTTTGATTCTGTACCTTATCCGGTTTCTAAGTACTTTTGTAAAGATGTAATTTTTATGGCCATAATGGTGGGTAGATTTTCATGTATTATATGTAATCAGAAGTGTCTTCAAGCTGAATTGACAACTTGAACTATGAAATGGTTTCTTTTATCTTAATAAGGCAATGTAGAATATGTTGTAAACTTACAGCAGATTTTTACTCTGTCCTCCTTACCAGAAAGTGAACCAAGAGATGCTGGTACTGACCAACGTAGTTCTGGCATTATTCGTCTCCACACTATAAAGCAGATAATCGATAGAGTAAGTCTGTTATTGTCACTGGGCTTCTAACACAAGGAAAGTAAAACTGATAACATGAAGTAAAGTGTTGGGTGTTTTAAATGTAGAATGGTAACTTACTGTGTTTGCTTTAAAAATAACTTTCTCATCTCTCTATTGGTTAATTAAAAAAAGCCCACTACCCTTCTCCTTCTCCGTATTAATAACTGCTGCCTGGATGCACTTCCAGGCTTTGTTCCAGAGGCTGTTGTCCTCTCTCCATTAAGGCTCTTTTAAGCTGTTTCCTCTTTCATTTAAAGCCATGGTGTGATACTATAGCTAGAAAGGGTTACTTTATTTATGGAGTTGTTAGTTTTCCCCCACCCCAGTGTACAAATTGATCACTTGACATAATTCTTTTGTGTGAGGACTAAGAGAAAGGATTCTTCCATCTCTCTTCCTTAATATCCTTAAAACCTCTACCATTAGTGCATTATATGAGGCTCACCTATTTATTTTCTTACTTAAAAACAAACTGGAGGCCTTTCAAATACTTAAGTATGAGGGAAGAAAAAAAGCTATAGCAGCAAAGTCAGTATGCTTCATGCTGTGTGCTTGATTGCATTAAATGAAAGCTGGCCAAGTTCTGCGTTTACAGTGTTGGTTTTTTTTTTTTTTTTTGTGAGAAGGAAGATAGAAGTGTCTAATGGGGCTATGTCTTGCGTTTCAGCCTTTGGTTTTTTACTATTTACAGAATGCTAAAAGGAAACTCTTTACTTATTAGTTCAGTGTCTGCTTACTTTGAGATCTTTTTAAAAATAGAGTTGAATATTAAAAATCCTAGAATTATACAGTCAGTCCTACAGTTCAAAATCTATGTGCCTATTTAGGCTGGTATTGGAATTGGTTTGGTTTTTATTATTCTGTTAATTCACATAGGAGAATGTATCACCTTTAGAGAATTCATTGTTTCAAAGTATTGATTTAACTCAAAATCAATTTGTGGAGTAGGTAAAAAAAATTTCATGTAGTACATAAATGATGCACTTTCTTGCCTCTGTCCTTTTTGTCTCTACAGGACAAACATGCTTTATTAGATGTCACTCCCAATGCAGTGGATCGTCTGAATTATGCCCAGTGGTATCCTATTGTAGTGTTCCTAAATCCTGATTCCAAGCAGGGAGTAAAGACCATGAGAATGAGGTTGTGCCCAGAATCACGAAAAAGTGCCAGAAAGCTGTATGAAAGAGCTCACAAGCTCCGCAAAAATAATCACCATCTCTTCACGAGTAAGTAATTAAACAGACTGGATTACAATTTCTGAGAGGGAAGGGGAGGCAAGATGAGAGAAGCTTCTACCTCCAGAATTTTCTGCAAATGGACCAAGTCAAGCAGTGATGGACTTGCTCAGGCTTCCCCATTCAATAACCAGTAGTTAATTGGTGTGTGCATCATTCACACATGACTGCACAAATGTAAAGCAATCTGAAACATCAGAATGACATTTCTAATAGATCTTGTGGCTTTGCAGGATCGTCAGCCAAAATCAAAACTTGAATAAATAGGAAAATGATGTAACTTGATTGTTTTAGTCTGGCTAAACTCAAGCCTCTCTTTATTCTAAGCTACTGTTAATTCAGCATTTCCTGTGGGATAAAACATCCCAAACCACATCAGGCCTGAAGGTTGCTTTGGCTACTAATGTTTACATTATTATTTAAATCTTATAGTTTTAACCTACCAGTTTATATTGCTTTTATTACTCATGGTATGGATCCTTCTTGCAGTTCTGCAGAAATCATAAATCAAACTAATCTGCTGTACTTCTAGCTACCATTAACTTGAATTCAATGAATGAAGGATGGTATGGAGCTCTCAAAGAAGCAATTCAGCAACAACAGAACCAACTAGTGTGGGTTTCAGAAGGAAAGGTAAGAAATAATGTTTGGGGGGAATGGCAAAACAGTACTCGTAAGAGGTTTTCTGTGAAGATCTAAAGCACTAATGCCTCCTGGTTGTGTGAGCTGCTCAAAACTGATTTGTCACTACATTAGAGCACTCACTCTGTTAATGAGAGCTCTACAGTTGTCCTTATGCATGTAGCAGTGTAGTAAGGCAGTATTTGCTCATTGGCACTGTTAACTGGAGGATATATTAATGCTGTGAAGATTTTGCGGGGATTGGATGGGTTTTCATCAAAGAACTTCTGGGAATTTCACTGTGTGGGTACTCAGGGCTGGGATTGCCTGATGATGGAATGTGGTTTTCATTATTATAAAAGCAAGTGGCGTATTCATGTTCTTTCTGACCTTTCTGAGAACAGTTGTGAGAAAACAGATGTGAAATCACAAGTTAGTATTCTATGTTCCCCACTAAAACTCCACTTACCTTCTCAAGCTGCATGTTACTCTATGCACATTAGATCCACCCTCCTGAAGAATTATTGTCAAGTGAAGTGCCAACTAAAAGTAAGCAAATGATGAATCAGCTATGGCTATGGGTTTCTTAATTAGATCTGGATTAGACCTTAGCTCCTTATATGTACCTGCAAAGTAATGATTCCAATATCATAATACCACTTTCAAGTGCAACTCTGTATTTTTCCAAGCACTTTGATATCTGTGGACATTGCACTCTTCCCCCCTCCCTTACACTGACAGTCAGCTGATCCCTTAGTAAAATGATTCAAAGAGCTAGGCTGCAGATAAGTCTTCTAGGTCTAGGCTTAACGTATTCAGTGATAGAAACCTGATTTCTTGTCCCCTGTGATGATATTGATACTGAATTGGATAAAAGTCCCACGTTTTACATCGCAAGAGAAAGGGCATTCTTTAAAAGATATTTCAATAAACATGTACCCTGATTTTGTTTGCCACAGGCAGATGGTGCTACAAGTGATGATCTTGATTTACACGATGACCGCCTTTCTTACCTCTCCGCTCCCGGCAGTGAGTATTCCATGTACAGCACAGACAGCAGACACACTTCTGACTACGAAGACACAGACACAGAAGGGGGTGCTTACACTGATCAAGAACTGGATGAAACTCTGAATGATGAGGTTGGGACTCCTCCTGAATCTGCTATTACACGCTCTTCTGAACCTGTTCGAGAGGATTCTTCTGGAATGCATCATGAGACTCAGACTTACCCTGCTTATGCATCTCAAGCTCAGCCACAGCCAAATCTCAGAATAGACTCTTCAGGATTTAAAACAACTACTACTCAGCCGGTAAGAAAGTCATTTTATACACTGACTGCTATACGCTTACTTCAGGTCACAAGTTCTCCTCAATAAGAAATGTCCATTTATATTCTGCTTACCAGTGTTGTGTGTGTGTGTACAAAAATCTGGCAACAGCCACAATACATTACAGTGAATTGGAGAATCAGCTTGCCCTGCCTGTTTTAGTGACTCATTGACAGGAGGGGGATTGAAGTACCATTCTACTTTGATTAAATGTTTCACTTTTATAATTCTCAACCTAATGAATTTCTGGAAGTGCTAGTGCATGATACTTTCAGTACATTTTGTTCTACATTTAGCTGCATTGGTCAGAGCATCACTTAAATTATTTTAATATAAATCAAAAAGTCATACATTGATTCAATAGCAGTATATTTAAAATATTTTAAACACTTCACAGAAAGCAGAAGCCTCACCTGCAGTCCCTTACCTTTCCCCGTCGCCTGAATCAAACCCTGCAACCTCATCAGCCTCTGCAGTAAATGCTAATGTAAACCTAAGTAATGTCAGACTGGAGGAGCCTACTGCTGCTCCTTACAACTCTTACCAACCACAAGCGGGCCCCTTAAGAACACCGAGTACTGAGGGAGCTCATGTAGTACTAAGAGACCAAGAGCCATCATCCTTATCGCCGCATATAGATCCAGCAAAGGTACCTGTGCCACGTTGTTGTGCTGATTTCCTGCTATACATCAAGCTAGCACATGATCTTTGTTTTGCCCTTATTTGAAGAATTCCTTCTAATTTTTTTTTCTTCTAAGAGAATCATGCAGGTTACAAAAATCAGTTCATCTGAATTGCTAAGCATCATATAATGTTTTGTGTGCATGGCTTCAAACTCTATCCTTTTCACTTCTCAAAAACATGACTTTTTTAAAAAGGCTGCATTCTGTATTTTGATTTTACTTTACGTGTGACTTCCTTAGCTTGTCAACGTTCTCCTGTTAATGAGGCCTTGAGAAAAATTTTATTTCTCTAAAATTTAAATCTTGCCAAATCGTTGATCATGAAGTTGAGTCCAGTTTGTTGAGTGGCTTTATTCAACAATGCTAGAACTTCGTGTATTTGTGTATTTCACTTCCACTCTTTCCACATTCTGAAAAAAGGGCGTATGCCCCCTGAACACCAAACCCCAAACATGAGACTATTACCTTTGTCTTTCTCTTCTAATCTACTTACATGTTTTTTCTTAAAAATATGAATAAAAGGGATCTCTTGAATCACCAAATTCAGCTTCCTCTGGTTGCGAACATCTGCATCAAATTACTCTGCTTTTAAACAAAATTAAAGCCAATATTTAAAACTTGAGTTTGTTTCAAATACTACCTTTCAAATGCAGCTGAAGTTACTCTTAATTTTAGCTGAGAAGTGTCTCTCTCTAACAGGTGTACCGAAAGGATCCATACATTAATGAAGAAGCAGCCAGACAAAGCTACGTCTTAAAACAGCCAGCAATTAATCACCCAGTACAGAGACAGGAAAGAGACCCAAATCTGATCTATGAATCCCAGGCTCAGTATGCAGAAAAACAACCGAGTAGGGATTATGAACAGTCAACATATAGGTATGACTCTACAAACTATGTAGATCAATTTTCTCGTGGTTATGACCCTCGCCTACATTATGATGACCGCGTGCCTCCCTATGAGGAGCACTGGACATACTATGAGGAGAAACAGCCCTATAACCAAACAAGAACAGCTTATGAAAACCAGCCTCCTAGGGATCTTGATTCCAGACAAAATCTAGAAGAGAGCACAGAGCGCAGCTATTACCCAGCA
This sequence comes from Callaeas wilsoni, assembly GCA_013398955.1. Taxonomy (NCBI): domain Eukaryota; kingdom Metazoa; phylum Chordata; class Aves; order Passeriformes; family Callaeidae; genus Callaeas; species Callaeas wilsoni. Next base: position 40,257 of record VWPU01007789.1, on the reverse strand, counting down.
CAACCTCGTTTTGAGGAGCCCCCTGCAATGAGCTATGACGGCAGACCTCGCTATGAGCATGCGCCCAAGAACTTCAGCTTACCACAAGTGCGATACGAAGATCAACACGCGGTTGGATACGACACTCATGGGAGATACAAACCAGAAGCTCAGCCATACCAGTCAGCCATATCTCGCTCTCCTGAACCCAAGCAGTACTTTGATCCACACATAAGAGGCTATGAACAAGGTCCTCCTCAAGCTTATAATGCTAAAGCTGGACAATATGAGCCTTCTCATAGCACTTCAGGTGTTTCTCTTCCTCCTCCCCCTTCATCACAAACCAAACCAGAAGTTTTGCCTTCTAACAGTAAACCACTGCCTACACCACCATCTCTAGCTGAGGAAGAAGAAGATCCAGCCATGAAACCACAGTCTGTGCGTAGTAGGGTTAAGATATTTGAAAGGAGAAGATCCCCATCTTTGGAAAAAATGAAGGATACGAGCGATGCATCAACTGTCAAGGTAAGCCATTTAAGTTTTTTAGTTCCTGCTTTTTTGCTAATGAGACTGCACTGCAAGAAGTAAAATATTGTCTCAGAAACAAAGCTTTACTGCTTGTGAAATACTGCTTTTTAGCAACCTAAATGTGGTATGTTTTAAAAGCAGAACCTTAACAGTTCTTGTGAAAACACTGCCAGTGGTCTTGCTATACTGGAAACTCCTCTAATTCTTCTTTTGCTAGTACTCATTTTTTCTTTTGGGGGAAGGGAAGGTAGTCTTAGTTTTCTTAATCATTAAGTGCTTTATCTTTCTAAATGTTAGAATTTAAGAGAATATGCTGTGCTTTTCTTTACAGCCTCCAGAACTAGCACCTAAGCCTGCACTCACAAGTGTGAGTGGTCCAAAATCAACTTCTCAAAGCCAGTATGAGCATGAGAAAGCAACCTACAGGTAGATGCACAACTGATTAAATTTAGTTTTCAATGTGCGTTTAGCATGTTCAGAAACACATCTTAGTGCTTCAAATTGGAAACTGCAGAGGGGAGTTGGAGTGTGTCAGTGTGGTTTGTGTATCAATAGTAAAGCAGGGCATGAAGTCGGGTCTCATGAGTCTGATTGCTGGGAGGTGGGGGAAAGATACAATGATTTCTCAGCGTTTTTGAGGAAGAAACTTATTAAGTATCTCTGTTCTACTTTTTCCTATCTTGAATTGAGATAATAAGAAAGGAAAACAAGAGGGAAGAGGTAAGGTATAAGGGAAATAAGGATTTTCTTTCCTTACGGTATGTCACAACTGTCTAATTTCCATGCAATATAGGTAAAAAGGCAAGGTGTGCAATTATAAAAGTTACATGTTCATTGCTTTGTTACTAGCTAGGTTATAAAATAGAATTGTGATTTGGACACTTACGCTTGTTCAGCTGGGCAAGGCAACTGTGTATTATTCTTCTTGGTTAGGGCCCCAGAACCACAGAGACCTCAAGTGAAGCCACCTGAAGATATTGTGCGTTCCAATCACTATGATCCTGAGGAAGATGAGGAGTATTACCGGAAGCAGCTCTCCTACTTCGATCGCAGGAGTTTTGAGAATAAGCCATCGGCGCAGGTTCCTGCCAGCCATCACTCTGAGCCCACCAAACCAATACATTCACAGAATCAGCTGAATTTCAGCAATTATTCTAAGTAAGTTTGTGTTGTTTGGTTTTTTTAATACAAAAAGGAGGGGGTCATATAGGACTAAAACAGAATTTCTGCCTGTGTTCAATGGAGTTCCAGGGACTTGTGGTACTGAAATGAAATTTTGTATTCTTGAAGTCTGAAGTTTCTGTTTAGAGGTAGCTTTAGTTTAAAAACACATACCTCTATAACTTTTTCTTTTGGTAAATTACTCATTTTTGCAGGTATCAGGGCCTTCAGCATGTTACTTTTACTTACTACTTACTAGTATACAGTCGTAGAACTGTTTGGTTTGGAAAAGACAGCTAAGATCAAGTCCAACCGTAGCCCAGCACTGCCAGGTCCACCACTTAAGTCAGTGCCTAAGTGCCACATCTACACATCTTTTCACCTCCAGGAATGGTGACTCCACAACTTCCCTGGGCAGCCTATTCCAATGTCTGATAACCCTTTCAGTGAAGAAATATTTCCTAATATCCAACCTAAACTCCGCCAGCACAACTTGAGGTCACTTCCTCTTGTCCTGTCGCTTCTTACCTGAGAGAAGAGGCTACCTCTCACCTGGCTGCAATCTTCTTTTACTGAGTTGTAGACTGAGAATGTCTCTCCTGAGCCTCTTCCAGGCTGAGCCCCCCAAGCTCCCTCAGCTGCAACTCACAAGACTCGTGCTCCAGACCCTTCCCCAGCTCTGTTGCCCTTTTCTGGACCTGCTCCAGCACCTCAATGTCCTTCTTGCAGTGAGGGGCCCAGAACTGGACACAGCACTTGGGTGTGACCTCGCCAGTGCCCAGTACTGCGGGACAATCACTGCCCTGGTCCTGCTGGACACACCGTGGCTGGTCCAGGCCAGGTGCCATTGGCCTTCTTGGCCACCTAGGCACACGTGGCTCATGTTCAGCTGCTGTTGACCAACACCCCCATGTCCTTTTGCAGCTTTCCAGCCCCTCTGCCCCAGCCTGTGGCACTGCAGGGGTTGGTGTGAGCCAAGGGCAGGACCCAGCACAGGGCCTTGCTGAACCTCACACAGCTGGCCTCAGGCCACTGATCCAGCCTGTCCAGATCCCTCTGCAGAGCTTTCCTACCCTCCAGCAAATCAACACCCTCACTTAGTTTGGAGTCACCCATGAACATACTGGGGAGGTGCTCTCTATCCCCTCATCAAGATCATTGATTATGTTCTATTTATGATCATAAACAGGACATAACAAAGTATTTTCTTAGTCTAATACAGTAGTGCTTACACATCTTTCAAAGCAAAGGTTTTGATTTATTCCAGTTCTGCATGCATTTGTTTTTGTGCACATTTGCCGTGTTTGACATTAGGAAACTGAGCCTTTAGGGAATATTGCTGAGGCCAGAATTTAATCTGATGGTGGAAACATCTGTTTCCTGTATTGTTTTGCTTCCTTGATTTGGAACATTTTGATACAGAAATTGTGTGAAAGCTCATACACAGATTTAGCTCAGGTAAAGAGCTGGCTATTTTGGAGGATACTAACACAAACTTTTTGAATACTCTCCACAGTTACCTAAATTTGTTTTGATTCAAACTGTAACAAGATGTTTGTAGCTATTACTGTGAACAGCTATCTTGGCTTGCTGCATGCAGCCTGAAAATTGAGCGCTTTGGAAGGCTTCGGTTGTATTCCTGCTTGAAACATGGACTATTCAGGTCAAGCTCAAAATCTGACAGCCTTAATGTAAATGAGGTCTTTAGAATGAAATAATAAACTAGCTAGCTGAACTTTTATAATGCTAAGTGTATGCGCAAGGTATCTTTCATTACTTGATACACCATGTTCCAGTGCTTGTCTTAAAGGATTTGAGCTGGGACTTGGGAATTCAGTTCTTATTTGTTTGATCATTGTCTGTGATCTTCCAGTGTCTGTCTTTGTGAACTGAGAATTATTGGAATATTCCAAAAAGCTTGATAGGTTTTAAAGGTTTCACTTTTTTTCTCATAATGAAGTCTATATTGGGTATCAGTAACCAGTTCTGATTCTCAGGCAAGGATGCTTCTTGTCCTTCCTTTTCACTTGCCCAGTGTCTTCTGATGGAAAGATGAGAGCTGACGTGTTCTGCTCTCTGGGCATCACAAACACAAACCTAAGAAAACTGTCCTGACTGGCCTCATAGCAGTAATTTTCAAAATTCCACTCACATACAAAACCCAATGTTACCCACAGATGATCCATTTTGGTCTGTGGGCGTGGACTGTGTTGCCATTGAAAATGCAAGTCATGCTTTGGGAGAAGTGTTGTGAGCTTCCATCAAGTAATTGTGAGAATCATAAAATTCTTCAGATGGAGAGGGTCATAAGCTTTCATTGTACATTTGTTACTCTGCAGTGTTGTCATGGTGAAAACCATGAGACACAGACACAACTATTGAATTTTTGGTGCAGAACAGCTCATGGCTGAGAGAGATTGTTCCATGCTTCTACCTACTGCTTCTGTCTGCTGTGACACTTGTGTTCTTTGGCTGCTCAGTTGTGGTTTTGTTTTGATTGTGAGTTAGTGTATAACTTCAGGGCTTGTCCTTAGGGGAAGGTGACCTCTTACTGCCACAGAGGAGTAGTTTTTAAGGTGGTTTTAAGCCTGACAATTTCATGTATCATGTGGGACAAACATGTGTTGTGTTTTTGCTTTGTGAAAGAATGTAACCCTGAACAGGAAGGGACAGACATGGGAAAGAAAATTTACCCAGGGCAGTCCAGTGCAAATAGACAAATACTAAAATATTCATGTAAGTGGAAAGAGATAAACGAGAATGCTGCTCAGTTGGACAGTACTGCTTCTAGTACACTGCAGTGTCCTTGTGTGGAAACACAAACCAACTGCTGTCTTGAGAAAGCATTCATGTTTAGGACTCTCCTTTCACCAGCTTCCACATTGTTCCTGTTACTTGCTCAGTATTAATCTTTTTTCCCAGTGAATTTCTATGGTAGTTGCTATTCTGTGAATAAACTCCTCTAAAAATAAACAGGACTAAATTTGGATTATACAGGAACTGTTGATTATGCAATCTCTTGCTTCTGAATAATCTGTATAATGTATTCTGGGTACAGAGGACAGATTTTATTTATTCATGAGCTATAGCTACAACTTTCTTAGTGTTAAATATTAATGTGAAACATCAAATTGTGTAAAGTTCTTTGCCACTGAGTAGGTATGGTGACAGTACGCATTTTTCCCGGTACAAATTATTTTGTGCTTTTTTTTGTTTGGGGTTTATTTTCATAATTTAGGAAATTTATGCCATTGCTAAAGCTCCTTTGTAGGGATAATGCCATATCTGCATGTTAAAGTTGTCAGGAACTGTAGAATAAAGGGTAGTTTCTCTTGATGTGAGAAAATAGTAGAACTTGTAAATGGTTGTGTTTCAGTGGATCTAGTTGAAGCAATTTGAGGCAGATATCCCCGTGGCTGGGAGCAGTGGATTTGTTGCTGCTTGGTTCAGTGTAGTTACCTGCTTTAGCTTGATGTGCTGCAGAGTGAGGTAACCTGGCACATTTCTGTACTGAGCAGGGTTGAGTACTCACATGGGCAGCCCCAGCCCCAGCTGAGGAGGCAGTGAGGAGCAGCATCCACACTCCTCAGTGTCTGTTAGCTGGAGTCTACTGAAGATCAGCAGAGCAGTTGCTCTCGCACCCATAGGCGAGATATAACCCATATAACCTGGGTCCCACTGGTTCATTCTAGGGGTTCATTTCTGCTTCCTTTCAAATTAGGGTAGCAAGTTTGTAATGAAGATGAAGTGGGAAACAGGTTAGAAAATGGCCTATCAATAATTAGGGGAACTTCATTTATACACTTAGAAGCTGTAAGGGATCGCTGCTGTGGATTGCTTTGGCTGCACACAGGTTCTGAGCAGTGTGGATGGGATTGTGTCTGACCCTTGGTCAGGAGCCTGTGACAGAATGTGCTTCATACTAAACACAACTTTGTGCTCTCCTCCCTTCATGAAAAGGTACTACCCTTCCACATTTATTTGTTCCCCGGGATGCTGACATGCAGTTCTGATCAGCTGTGGAGCGTGTTGGTTTTTTTTGGTGGGCTTTTGCAGGGCTGCCCTCCCCTGGTTACTATCTCCCTCTGTGAAGCAGTGATTTCAGGTGGGCACGTTCCTGAGAGAGCAGCTACTACCCGCCTGGAATAAAGGCAACAGTGAGTGAACATGCAGTAGTGACTCCTGCTGCTGGATGAATGGCTTCAGATAAAATCAGTGGGAATGGAAACTTTCCGACAGATCTAAAATAACCTGGTTTTTGCAACTCTGGTTTTAGAGATACATTCATACAAATGCTGTTTAGATCACTGATCTTCTCATTCAGGTGGCGATCAAGCAGACTTTAAAAAGCTACCAGCCTTTTCTTAGTTTCACAGCATACTCCTGTGAAGCACCAAGATGGTTGGTGTCTAGAATTGTTGCCTGTTAAATATTATGAGCATACAGAATGTGAAGGAGTGAGGGAAAGCTGTCCTCATGTACAATGTGTTTTCTTGCTACGTGTAAGCAAGGTAAGTGTTAAAAATCAGGGGAAGCCATCAGTATACTTAGGGTTCTGTGTCTTTCCTAGTATTCGTAAACAGTTCTAAGATGTCCTTTTAGATACTGTTGAACACAACCAGGAGCATTTTATGGTGTGGGCTCTGCTATTGGATGAGTTGATAGTGCTGTAGAAACAGTTGCTATGAATGTACCCTCAGTACATGATCTGCAGTACAATACAAAACTACTGTCATTCTGTGAATGTTGTGACTGAAGAAGTTGTTTCAAATTGGACCATAAGTGAGAGATTGTACATTTCTTCCAATGTATTGAATAACTTTGTTTATACAGATTGTAACAAATGCCTTAGTGTAATCTCATTCTTACTATCTTGACTACCTCCTAATTCACTGACCAAATCTCATTTTGAATATGGTATGTGATCATGGTACATATGCATATGGTAAAGGTTTTGTCAGAAGCCTCTCTGTTGAAAAGTGTCTCTTTGTTTCAACAACCTTGTCATATGACAGCTGCTAGGACTAACATAAAAAGCGTGAAGAAATAATATGCTCAAGATAGAATGACTATTTTCTTTCATTCTTCTATTGCTGTTTGCTTTGCCATCACCTAGATTTCTTGGCTCTTACACTAGCTATGACTACTTGAAAAGGAACATCAAGTGGTAAGACTGTTGTTGATGTGAGGATGTTTTCAGGTGTCCTCTCACTGTTACATTTCATCACAGGCATTATGTGCACTTAAAATTTGAAACACACAAATTCTGGAAGTAAACGCAATAAATATATTGCGGTCCAAAATTACAGGTGTTTGTGAAATAGACCATTTTTTGAAATAAGCTTGTGGATAAATATTTCTAGCATAAGAAAAATGTTTTGCAAACAAGATTTTAAAGTTACATACACTATGCACATAAAGCTAGTGAAGCTTAAGCTGATTACATTTCTAATTAAGATGGCATTGTTCAAATACAAGGTGTATTTAAAGAAGTTATACTAGAATCCATTGTCCTGTTGGCTAATTATGCTTTTCAAAAACAACCCCAAAAAGAAGTGGATTTACATTTTTCTTTTGAAGACCTATGAAATTAGAGAACGGTCTTTCATTGAAATTACTCCAAATGAAGTTGAAAATTAATATCTACAAGGCAATTATGCAAATACACCTGAAATGTCATCTGCCTTTTGTTTGCCTTGGTTTGTGTTACTAATCTTTCGACGGGCAATGTTGTCTGAATCTCTTGTGCTTATCAATAAATGTTTTTACACTTGAGACAGGCTATTCAAGAAAATAATGTTTTAATGTTTATAGGAAGAGGTGGAAATCAGGTGATCATAGAAGACAAAAAATAGCAATGAATGCAGGAGCCGTGAAGAAACCAAACAGTCAAGTGTTTGTTTTTTAATTCTCTTTCAGCAGGGGGAAACCAAGTGATACGGAATCAGTGGACAGACCTGTTGGTGAAAAACGCTATGAGCCAATGCCTCAAGTTACAACTCCTCCTCCTGCTCCTTCAGTCCAGTACACACAGCCACAGTCAATTAATAGTCCTGTCCTGTCTCTCCCAGCACACCACAAGCCTGCACTTTCTGAAGGTGAGCAGTTTCAAAGCTGACCTTTGTGGGAACAGCTATTGCTTGTCAGGTGCTTTTGCTTAAGCATGTCTACACAGGTAACTGTGCTGTTCTCCAAGTGAAATGTGGAATAATTATTATTGAAAATAGTTTTTTACTGCAGTGAGATTGAGTTTTATTAAATTATTTTGTGATTCTGTCTGAAGCCAGGTAGCTTCCAGGTATTCGTAGTACCTATAACTGTCTCAATTGTCTTAGCACAGATAAAGTAAAACTCTCTGTGCTTTGGACCAGAATTCTTCTGACATGAGTAATAGTTGTAGGCTTCTAAAAAGAGAAAGTTGTTTTCACTTTCACATTGAGGGGATTGCCCAGTTCAATTGAATTTCCTGGTTTGTGCAAGTACCCAATGGTATTTCAGTACTATTTTTTCCGGGGGTTCGATGGTGATGTAAGGTAGTCTGACCTTTTTATTGAAAGGTCATACCACTTTTTCCAACATGTTTAATGAAATGTTAGATAACTTGCCTGGATGTACAAAATGCAGTAGGAGGACAGGTGATCTAAGAAAGCTAAGATGAACCTGTATATATTTTATCCAGAAGATTAAGAATTGACTAAAATGTGTTCTTGTGCCTCAGTGTATGTGACTAGACATTTCTGGTGGTTACTGACAAGTTCGGGTATTTCCATTTTCATTGCAGTTAACTCTGTGTCTGACCCTCCTCCACCTCAGAATAAGTCAGCAATTTTCAGATCCTCTAGAGAGGAGACTGTGCAGTCCACTTTTTACCCTCAGAAAAGCTTCCCTGACAAGGGCCCTGTTAATGGAACTGAGCAGATTCAGAAAACAGTCACTCCTTCCTACAACCGCTTCACAACCAAACCTTACACGAGCTCTGCAAGGCCCTTTGAGCGCAAGTTCGAAAGTCCGAAATTCAACCATAATCTCTTGCCAAATGAAGCTCAGCATAAACCAGAGTTGCCATCAAAATCTTCAAATTCTCCTCAACCAATTTTGAAAGCACACAGCTCTTCGCAGCCTCCGGACTTTGAGAGTGGAATGGACACGTATGCTGTACAGGTCGACAAGCCTAAATATCAACCAAATAATGTTAATGCTGTGCCTAAAGCCATTCCTGTAAGGTAAGCTGCTGCTCCTCCTTTTCAACTTGTACATCCATGGGTCGTCTGTGAAAACTCTGAAAAATACAGCTTTTTTTATTCTGCTTCCAATTTCCATTGATGTTATAGTTGAAAGATTGATGCTGTGATTCTAAATTCTGCCACAGGATAGATACTTAAAATATGTCCTATGTCCCTGTACTGTCTTGCATTCTGTTATTAGAAAGTGGCATGGCTTTCATTTCTTATTTCTCATACTAAATTATAAACTTTCTGGTAGATAGTAATCATTTGTCTCCGCAATTTACTTCCAGATGATGGAATTAATTTCTAAGGATACTTATTGCACCAAATTGTATTCATTGTGTGCTTAGAGAGACCACATGGGATATACATGAATAAGGGATACTTTAAAAATACTCTTCAAAAGTGAAAGTAACTTTTGCAGTTTCAAATTGGTTCTCTTTACTGTGAGACAAACCAGCAGCTGCTTAATTGCAGCTTGTGCTTGCCTAATATTCTTTAACTTATAGGAACTATGTGAAAAGCAACAGATACTGTTACAATCTTAAGCTATTTGCTTTTGCAGAACAGTGTTTTGTTAATATTTTATTTCAAGATAATAATAATGCATGAACCAGACTTAAAGTTTTGCTGATTGTCCTATTTGTTCTTAAGCACCTGAAAAATGTTTTATGCTATATAGTTCTGTAGACTGCTACATTTTGGAATTACTGGTTCTTTGAGTGAAATTCTTTAGAAACTGTTCTGAAAACTTCATCAAGGTACCTTGAAGTTACAAGTTTTTCTTTAGTTATAGCCTGACAACCTGGAAAAATGTGTGTAATTGGGGTTTTTTTATGAGCTTTATTTTCTATATATTTAAGTAGAAGGATTTGGTGTGACTTGAATAAGAATTGTTAAGTTCTTCTGGTATTAAAGTCAGAATGGGATTTTGGGACGAAAACTAAACTTTCCAATGTTAATTGCATTTCTTTCTATGAAGATGGAGTGTATAGCTGAGGTAAGCTCTTTCTGTATAATGCCAGAAGAAGACAGTTGGAAACACAGGATTCAGGTGGTCTGAATTCTTGCTTTAACTACTTGCTGAATGTTTTCAGAGTTTGTGAGATTTGGTGGGTTTTTGGTTGTTTGTTGTGGGGTTTCTTTCTTTGTTTTGGGTTTTTGTTGGGTGGAGTTGGGTTTTTTTGCCAGAGTTTCAGGAAGGAAATATTGATAATACTGCTAGGCTTTCTGTCTTTTCAGCCCTACAGCACTTGAGGATGAGGAGGAGGAAGATGGACACACTGTTGTAGCCACAGCGAGAGGTGTATTTAACAGCAATGGTGGTGTATTGAGCTCCATAGAGACTGGAGTTAGTATTATTATACCACAAGGAGCCATTCCAGAGGGAATCGAGCAAGAAATATATTTCAAAGTCTGCAGAGACAACAGTATACTTCCACCTTTGGATAAAGAGAAAGGTAACTGCTGGCACTGTACACTGTTCTGTTATTTTATACAATTACTTTCTAACAAGAGCAAACTAGAATATGAAAGTAACTTTAATATGCTTCAATGTTTCTCAGTTTGAAATTGTAGTGTATTCTACTGAAAAGTCACTTGAGTGAGAAACAATCTTGTGCTTTTCTTTACTGACAGGTCTAAATGTTCATATATTTCTCTAAATTAAGTTAGTGAGTAGCTCTGCAGTGTAATTGTGTAATACTTTGAAGGTATTTCAAGAAACATCAGTAACAGATTTTTCTTTTTCGTATCTGTAGGTGAAACACTTCTTAGCCCCTTGGTAATGTGTGGGCCTCATGGACTAAAATTCCTGAAGCCAGTGGAGCTGCGCCTGCCACACTGTGCGTCTATGACCCCTGATGGTTGGTCTTTTGCTCTAAAATCCTCTGACTCCTCGTCGGGTATGCTGTCCTCCCTCTGTCCTTTTGGGGCTTTTGGGTGCTATCGTATAATTTAAGTTATTTTGGCTAAAGGTGATGCTGTGTAATATAAAAACTCAATCATTGTATTTGTGTCAAACTCTCCCATTTCACTTTCATTACAAATGTCTTTCTTACATTTACTCACGGTGCAAATTCATAGCTAGAACCATGATAGCAGAAAAAGAGTAATATCTCTAGTCTATTAAATATTACCGTATTTTTCTATTCTGTCTTCTTTCTTGAGGACTGCTACAGCTGAATACACTTGAAATGATAGTCGCACTAAAATTGAGAGGAAATGAATATGTACCTCTGATTGGCCTTTGTAATATAACTGGTGTTTGTCTGTTGCTTTATTAACCATATAGGACTCTGGCAAATCTTAACAATCTGCATGCTCATAAATCATGATTTAACGCTTGTTAACTGTTTCCATGTGTGCAAGTTGATGCTAACAATCGGGTCATTTAAGAAAACTATAGTGTTCAGTAGAAGCATTTACAGTTTATTCTAATGTAGCTGGTTTTTCCAAAAGACTTTTCTTGCTTCCTCCTACCTATCTCTCCTCTACTGCCTTTATCCAGAAGTCTCTGGTTGATAGTAAAAGTTGCAACTAGGTTGCAATTTTATTAACCTGTTCATTTTTACCTCACTGTGGCTTTCTGGGATGAGGGAGAGAATGTATTGGCTGAAATTGTCAGTGAGGAGCCTAATTGAGAATTCTGGGCAAGTTTCAAGCAATTTCATGAAACGGCTGTGAGGTTACAGAGATTTAAAAAGGAATGTTTGCACATCTGGGGAAAAAGTCTTAAGGTTTTATTCAGCTACTTTCAAAATTTATGGTGGAAGATTCAAGCCATTAATATGCACACGTGATGTGAGTACTGAGTGAAAAATGTATTTCTGTATACAGCATTTAAGCCACCATGTATGCATATCTCCTGTCACTAATGTATCTATCACTGTCAACACCAAAGCACCGATGCTTTGAAAGATTAAAGCATCAATCCCCTTCATGGGGAATCAATAATCTAGAGGTATTAATGGCAATAATTTTTAGTTGTTTTTTATAAGCTATTCTATGCATGTGTTGCATGCATCTATTTAACAATGTGTGTATACATGGCAGTGTTAAAACACGGGCTCATAAACGATAGGGTCCCAAAAGATACGACAACTATGTACAAAACCAACACAGCACTTCCTTTGTAACTAATAGCACCTGTTCATGAACTTACTTGAAGTGAAGGGAGAGGACTCAAATGATCTAAACAATAACTGAAGTTACTGAGACATTTTCCTCCCTTTCCAAAGTGGGATGTGTGTGTGCGCGCATGTGTGGGTGAAAGCAAGAGCGTGTATATTTAAACCCTAACACTTTCTGTACTGTAAATATAACACCACATTCTGTTAATCTGAAATGGGATGTATATCATAACATTGCTCTTTTGAGACAAACTTAAAAATTAGGCAATTCTGTCTTATGATATGTAAGTAGACCATACTGTGTCTTAAATAAATAATTGTTTTCTCTCTTTCTAAATTAGTTGGTTATGGGACTCTGATTCTTGGGGTGGCTTTATTATAACAATTTATACAATTCTGGGGTTTTTCTCTCTTCAGTCGTCTGCTCTACCTCATCTTTTCTCAATGTATCCATGTTCTGTCCTAAAAGTGACATTCATTTGCACTTACTAACATCCTTTCTGCCACATTTAAGCCTCATACATTGGTATTTTACTGTTAAACCCCTGCAAAATCTTAACTGCTTCTGGTATTAAAGCTGACCGGGAAAAAAAGTTGCCTTTTATGGCCACACTGATTAGAACATAAAAAAAACTGAGTGATCTCTTTATTTTCCTTTTCAAAGCAGTTGTATGGGAAAATATGGGAAAAACATCCTCAATAGCTATGTATCCTTCCTATGTATTTAGAAGGAAAGGTTGGAAACAAGTCTGCCTGTCTCATGTGCAAGACTAGGACCCGACCGTCTTACAGTCCTGTTCCACTCCTCTAATCCATTCGGTCATATGAGTTTTGAATGGAATTTTCTGAATCTATAAAAGGAAAAATTCTCCAGCATTACTGAGGTTTTTGACTGAAATAAGCAGTCTCAGCTGGTTGCAGTAAATTTCTTTGTATTCTCTGACTATACACTGGCCACTTCTATTCTTTGTCACTACGTTAGATGTTGCCATCACTCAGTGCATTGTGTACTTCATTTTGTTTTCATGAGTTCAAGAAAATTACATGGAGTTTGTATCATTCTCACTTAATACCAAGGTCTCAGGTGTTTGCTCAGGTGTGTGACTGGGTTCTTTAGCTTGTTACACATTTCTCAAGGCAGATTTATTTGGCCAAGCTATTAAATGTCACTTATCTGAAAGGCTTAAGAGAACTTCAGTGCATTTTTCACTTCCTGCCATAGTGAGATGATCACACCTTTTGTGTAGTGGCAACACTTGGTAGTGATTTTAGGTGGGTAAATGAAGACTATTGTCTCCACTTAAGGGACAATTGACTGTGCAGATGGAATGTACTTTGGTCTGGTGAGATGGCAGCTGATGACATTCCATTGTAACAGATTGTTGCCCAGAACCTTTGACCATCAGTAGATAAGATCTGTTGTAAAGATTTTTATGTACCTGTTAACTGGAATACCTTTTCGTATTTCTGGCTTTTAAACACATATACTGGATGTAGCTGCAAAATGACTACAATCCTGTCTACAATCATTTTCATCATAGAAAATAAAACTACCAATGTGTCATAGTGCTTAGTTACAACATGACTTCTGATTTGCCTCATCTGTGTTCAGAGCTGTTCCAAGACACTTCAAATGCATCTTATCCACATTAGCTTTTAAAATGTCTTATTTTTTTGTCACTGGCAATTTAGGAAGGAGCCAGTGAACACCTGATTCACTGTTAACAAGTCTCAAATGAAGAGCACTATATTGGTGCTGTGGAGTAGTATGGGTTATATTTAAGAGTTCCTGAGTGCCACAGCATCTGTTTTGAATAACTGACCTATCCTATGTTATATCAAAATGAAGGGATTTTTTTTATTAATAACGTGCAAACTGCAGGGTTTTTTAAACCATCAAACAAAACAGGAACAAAGAAAAAAAAAGAAAAACAAAAGAGATGTTACTTCAAAACTTAAAAGCTCCTGTCCAAAAGCTTGGTTGTTTCAGGATGTACACTGTGTGACAGCAGATACTAAACACCAGCATTGTGTTTTCCTCCCACAGGTGACCCCAAAACCTGGCAGAACAAGTCTCTTCCCGGGGATCCAAACTATCTTGTTGGAGCAAACTGTGTCTCAGTCCTAATTGACCACTTCTAAATATTAAGTTAGCTGACTGAGTAAATAATGTGAAACTGAGATGGACCCTACATATAAACTGAACCACTCTATCAAGTATTAACTGTTCTATAAGTGATAATGGATCTTAGTGTTTAAGCATCTTGCTTTAACTAACAATGAATTAGCAAGTACACTCTTTGAACCATGGTCACAATACATGCCACAAGCAGGGAGTGTACAGGGGGAACAAGAGGGGGGTTTTGCAGGTTCTGTATGCTTTGATTTGGTTATTCTCGTGTGTTGGGGTTTTTGTTTCTTTTTATTTTGTTTCTTTTTTTGTATCTTTTTTTTTTTTTTTTCAATTAAAGGACACTACTAGTATTTTGTTGTTATCTGAAAGTACCAATGAAACTATACACAGAGGAACTAAATTTGTTTCATACTCCAGTGTCGAAAACACAGATTTTGGCCTGCGTTTTTACAACTGTGTGTTTTTAACTCACAAGACTACCTTTTGGTCTCTGGTTTTTAAATGACTTTTGGTGTACATGTCCAGCGAAATGGCAGTCAGCTTGGGATAGCACAGTTCAGGTGTTTTCCTCTACTGAGAGGTGATGCAAACACATCTACTTGCTGTATATGGAAACGTTGTCCTGAGAACAGGGGGGAGGGGGAAAAGCATGTGGGATGACTATGGTTCAGTTGCCTCTGTGGATTTGTAAATTAACCACATTATTACAGACCTATTAACCAGCAGGGATGCCTTACCCTTATGTTTTTAATAGTCTTAGATCTCATAGTTCTCTGTATTAAGTTTGTATGGCTTTTGTGCTTACTTAGATATTATATCATGAGCAACTGGGGCGGGGGGGAACAACAACAAAAAATTGTGAGTTTGGTTTAGAGAACGAGCATTGTTTGTGTTCATCAGCCAGAAGAGAACCAGAAGAAAATGATGGTATGTTTTCTGCTATGCATATGAAAATTTATAGATGTTATAGACCGCTTGTATATACTGCGTGCATACCACTTTTGTTTTTGGTTTGTAAATTAACTTTTATAAGCTTTACCTTTTTATATATATAAATATATATAAAAACAAACGAAGTTTCTTAAGGATATCTTTGTATTCTCATACCTTTTGAGCCTTGAACTTTGACATCTGCAGCAATAAAGCAGCATTTCTACAATATACGAACGAGGACATTTTTTAAAAATGCACAAAGTTGTTACCTTTTAAAGTGCTGCATTTAAAGAATATAACTCGGAATTCTCTACTTTGATTAAATTCTTGAAAAGTATCCCTACTGTAATTTGTCATAAGGATGCTGTACTATGTGCCCTGAAATGTATTTTTTTACTAATAGACGATTTATTACGGCACAATGGCACTACTACTGTTTAGATAATATACCACTGCATTCTGTTAATGAGTTATTAGCTATTCAGGTGTGGCTGATTTTTTTTTCTCTGCAGTTATTAAAATTACACGTTTCTAAATATACAGAATAAAACTGTTTTTAAAATAATAAAGATGATTGTAGTACCTTATTATTTCTGAAATGCATTTATGTGTACATAACGCAATTTTGATTTCATTTTTTCGATGTAAGTAGACAGCTGGATTCTGCCATATGTTCATACATGTGGCAGAACTCCTTTGTGGAGTCAGTGGGAGCTGTGTACAACAGGGCTTCTGAAATGATGAACTCCAGTGTGGATCCATTGAAATTACTCAGTCCAAGTGGTAGTGGTAGACTTAGCTCTTGGATCATTATGTTGGGCTAGTTTACTTGTTACACCTGTTCTTCCAAAAACCTTGGTAGTGTTCTAGCGTGTAGATTCACACATAGTGTGGCTGTACCATTTAAAAGTTATTCCTACAGGGTCCCATTATCTGTTTGGAGTATTCCATGGCTAAGTAGTATTATTCTATCACAGAAAATAAGTTCTAAAAGATATTTTTTTAAAATGCTGGGAAATGGTGCATAACCCTGGTGTTTTCCTTTCTCTATTTCTAATTACAAGTAAGTTTTGTTTCTCAGGCATGACTTAGCCCAGAAGATGCACTCACTATTGTTGCTATTCCTCCTCATGGCTTATCTCACTCACGAGCAGAGCATGAGACGCTGAAAAGTCCTTGGCCTAAGGTCAGCACCACTTGACAAAACTGAAACGTCAGTGTTAACAGCAGTAATGTAGTGAAGTTCAAAGCACAGCACAGGACCACCTACTAAGAAGAAAGTTAGGTCTATCCCAGCCAAAAGCAGGACCATGTGAAACACTACAAAGGAGTCAGTCCCACTGCAGGCACCCTGGCATTACTCTGCGTGGACTATTTGCAGTGGTGTGACTTTGTGTCTTGGGCATCCTGAGTCCAGCATGACGTAAGGAGTAACTGTCCTGGGTTGAGTTTACTGTAGTGATCCAGATAACATCTTTCTGCTCTTCTGTTTTTAAAGAGTGTAGGGTTATGCCTATCAAAATGAAAAAAGACAGCTTTTGCTCTGCTGTCGTTTCAGAAGTGAAATGAGAAACCTGATGCTGTTTAAAATGTGGCAATTCCCTACTGCAAAGCAGCTTGTTGGAGAAATTTTCTTTTGCTGTCTACCTGTAGGAATATTTGTCAAAGTGTCTAATGTGAGCCACGTGCATGCCTTCTTTCTTGTTAAATCCCATTACTTTTGGGTTAAAACATGGCCAGTGAGAATAACTAGGCTAAAATAACACATTTATTTTAAAATAATAGTGGTTTTGAAGTCTTTATCCTTGCAAGAGGTTGCGTTCCATATATATTTTATATAGACTAGGCTCTGCCAGAGGTAAGTTCACCTGTAACATTTTAATATTGTTTCCATTTACTGTTTAATGTGAAGTTCAAAAACGGCATCTCTCAATTCTTCCTATATGTCTCAGTGATGTCCTGGTCAGCTTTGGCCCTGCAAATTGTACGGAAGTGTTGAAAATGTAAATCTCAAGTCTTGTGTTCATTTTTAACAAGTGCCTTCAGTGTTGGAAACAGACAGTAGATACAGAACTACTGTTTCTCTCTGATTCAGGTTTTTGGTAAAAATCTTGTTTATTATTATTTTTATTTTTTCAAGAAAAGTAGCAATACGCATTCAGTGATACCTACACAAACAGTAAGGTCTGTAAAAGTAATCCGTTCCTGCCAGTCTTGGTTAGGTGAAGCAAATTTTTTTGCAGTGGGAGGGTATGGTTGAAGATTCTCTGCTGCAATGTAACCCGGACCAGGTGATGGAAATTAAAGCCATACAGGTTTGGAGAATAGATGTTGGTAAGCATATCTGAAAAATGTGTTCTCAGTATCTAAGTCACTTGAGGAAAGCATTTGTTAGAAGCCTTGTTGAGTGCTGTGGTGGTCTGGGTAAGTGTGGACTTCTCTGGCTACTGCCTCCATCCATCAGCAAGAGCAAATGATTGGGTAAAAATATTTTTCATTATATTCAAACTGTGCCTTATGATCTTGTAAGCAAGGATCTGAAAATAAATGCACTTAGTATTCCATTGTCTTTATAGTATTCTGCACCACTTGTCCGTTTGATACAAAAGTTGATGAGCTAGTAGGCTGTGAAAGTAAATTACAGCCTGTTAAGGTAAGTGCTGGTTGAAAACATGTTGGTTAAGGTATTAGTTTCTAAATTATATTAAAGATAAGCAATATTTTCTCAGAAAAGGTATGACCTACTTCCCTTTCAACTTTGGGGCTTAGAATTTGGGGGAAGATCAAAGAGAAACAGGCTGTAGAATTTAAGGAAAATGAGATCGTATTAGTATTTAGTCTGGTAGATTTTGCATTAGATTACGAATGGTCATACTAAATATACATACATTTAAAAGCCTTGCCAGAGGTTTAGATGATTTTGAGGTAATCTTGCCAGAGTGAAACCTGGCATTGAGAATTATTCCTTGCAGAAAGAAGATGAGAAGAAACTTGTTTGCTAGAAGGATCATTTGTAATACAGAGTCTGATAGAGAACTTCCAGTATAGATGGTGTAACAGTGAAGCTTGCTGCAGTGATTTCTCTCCTAATTACACTTCTGTCCTTCCTGAATTAATGGCCAAATATTTTAAATTGCAAAATAAAAAGGTAAGGTAGAATTAACTACATTGGTGGTACAGATATTTACATATTTGTTTACTGAAGTAGCATGTTAGTAAAGCATTACATCGGGGAAGTCAGATTAGTGCTCAGGAAATAGTTGCTTAAAATTAAGGTTTGTGCTAATTGTTTTCAGCTTGTCTTGTCTAAAAGCTGTGTAAAGGCACAAGACATATGTAGATGCAAACCTTACTGTATAGAAAATAATGCTGTGAAATGAGCTACATAAAAGATAACCTGCTGCCCCTGTAGAAAAGCCAGTCCTGTGGCAGAGGAGGAGGTGCAGCCCTTTTCCCTGAACAGCAGTGGCAGTCCCGCTGGTGCTGCCAGTATTGGCACCACTTTTTTTATTTCTATCAGCAACACATTGAAGGTTTTTATAGCCCTTCACATCTGCTGAGAATTCAGGAGTGATGAGAGCTGCCTTGCATATCTTTCAGATACATTTCATATACAGACTTTCATTTTTTCTTAATAATTGACATCAGCATGGTTCTAGGCAGTTTTGAAAAGGCAATTCAGCCATAAGCTATTGCAGTAATATCTCTACAGCTGTGTCAGTCTCACTGAAATAAAGCTTACTCATCTGGTCCCCCAGTCCCTCATCCTTATGTGGGACTCACTCATATAGAAGCCTGTGAGGTTTGTTTGGTTTCAAGAGACTGGAGACTTTTGTTTTCTGGTTTGGTGGCATTTCAATACAATTTCCATAAATGTAATTTCCATTATTTAATGGGCATAAGTGGCATGGAGTATTGGCCTGTGATAGGAACAGCTGCCTAGTTTTAAAGCATGCCAGTAAAAGGAGAGAGCAGTTTTTCACAAACGCTGAAAACTCTTGCTGAGCGGGAAGAGTTTCCTGAGAACCCATAAAGCTGATGCTGCTGCAGTGTTCTGTTTAACAACACCCCCAACCCCAAAAAGCACTAGCAGAGTTCCCTGGTGATGCATTTTCTGATGAACTTGTGTACAGGATGCAAAAATGTCTACCCCCAGTGAAGGTGAGGGAGGCTGGCATCGCTCTGGCAGCGAGGAGCTCAGAATTTGCCTTTCTGCGGTGTGAGAGTAGCTGATGAGCAAGCACAGAGCTCTGTACACAAAGGTAGTCCATTTTATTTACATTAATAGCAAGCACTATTCATTGGTTAGGGTTCAACATGTTTTCTGTTTCTCCTTTCTTTTGATGGGATCGTTAGAAGTTTGCCAATGGCCTTGCTCCTCTGGTCTGTAGGCAGTAGCTTTCTGAAGTGTAGCATGGCAGTTAGTGAGCTGTGAGGCCAGCATGCTTTGTACTGCTCTCTGTGTGGATTTCAAAGCACTTAATTCTGAAGGAATAAGTGCCACTCTTCATTTCTAGATGTGATCCTTGGTTGGTTTTTTTTTAATACCAAAAATAAAAAGGACGTAGTTCAGGCTTTC
This sequence comes from Callaeas wilsoni, assembly GCA_013398955.1. NCBI lineage: Eukaryota > Metazoa > Chordata > Aves > Passeriformes > Callaeidae > Callaeas > Callaeas wilsoni. The sequence continues at coordinate 20,586 of VWPU01007789.1, read as the reverse complement.
TAGTGATCATGCCATATAGAGAAAATACACCATAATATCATGCAAAAATGCCTGCATGGAGTTCAGGCCAAAACGTGACAGAAATGGAGATGGAGGAGTGCAAGTCCTTGTTGTGTGCATTGGTGCTTCAGTTCAATCCTATTTTAAGAGAAAAGGTATTGCTTTATCATAGGCAAGTAGTTCTACTGTAGTGGAAACTATCAGTAAGAGCCACTCTGTAAACCCCTCAAGGAAACAGAAATTGTAGCTGAATATAAATTAGTGAAAACTAGAAAACTCTTCTGCCTATCCAGTGTATCCTTTCAGTCTGGTTTTATGTATACACACATACACACCTGCCACTACTGCAAAGTCTGAGCTTTGCAGGTAACGGTGGAGGTGTGTCTGTGTATCTAAGTCTTCTTCACCTCCCATAGGATCCATTGGACATTCTGGGGTGGTCAGAATGCATATTGGCCACAGAACTTGCTACACTTCAAACTTTTACTGGATTTTCATAGAAATTAGGAATAGTTTTACCATATGGTCTTGAGGGTTGTTGATCACATAATAATAATAATAATGTGTATGTAATTGGACTACTCTTGGCAAACAGGAAGACAAAGGTAATCACCTGTTTGTGAACAAAAAAGCACTTCTTAAACTAAGAAGTTTGTTTTTTCGTACCATGAAAGAAAATGAATACATAATGGAAAAATACTTCAATTAAAAAGGGGTAATTCAGATCAGCAATTTGTGTTAGATTCCCTTTGTGCAGGCTTCTGCACAATGAGACCTCCATCAGAGCTCCTGTGCAGTGTATATGTAACAAAGATCGGTTAATACAAAATCACACTTCTGACAGCCTCTTGCCAATCCTTTGGATTTATCAAGCTTTATACTGGCAAGTGCTACTGGTTTTTTTCTGCAGGCTGAAGACCTGCGGCAGCCTTTGAGCTCACATGTGAGTGAAAATAACAACCACTGGGGGGGAGTCTTACCTAAGAAACAGCAAACAGCTTTAGAGCAGGGGATATGTCGGGCAAGGCAGCAGGCTTTTATTAAGTGCCAGAAGATGCTGCTTAGGTGTGGTGGTCCATCCTTTTTATTTATTCTCCAGGCATTTTCACATCAGACTGTACCAGTGTCATAGAGTCTAACTTACTAACAAAGAGCTGATTGTATAATTGGTCTTTTCAGACTTGTGTGGCCACTGTTAGAATCCCGCCCAAATTTGCCCTCTCTAAGCCTCGGGAATCTGTTAGAGGTCCGGTGTCAAGCACTGACCGTGCGGGCCTGGAGCTGGGCCGAGTCCAGCTGTGCGCAGATGTGTGGCAGCTGTGCTGGGGCTGTGCCCCCGTGTGTGCCCAGCCTGGCGTGGGCAGAGCTCCGAGTGCCCAGAGCTGCTGGCTGCAGGCGGCCGTGCCCTGCACACGCACACAGTGCCCTGTGCCCCGGACACAGCCCTCTCCAGAGCCCTGAGCTCCACGGAATCGCTTCTGGTTTCCAGTGAAAGCGGCATTCCTACAGAACCTCAGCTGTCTCGGCTGTCATTTAAAACCGGTGCCAGAGCCCGTAAACAAGGGCCATGTCGTTAGAGAAGGTAGCCAAGGGGAGGGTGTTCAGAGCAGTCACTCACTCATCAGAAAGCCTGGCATGGCCTCAGTGGCGTGGCAGTGGGGGCCCAGGGCTGCTCATATAGCTAAAGGATGTCCGTGTTCCCTGCGGTGGAAAGGACACTTGCAGAAATAGTCCTTTACCAGGTTCCTTCTGCAGAGCGGGTTAATTTTTTTGAGACTTGCTGCCTCTTTCAGAAAACAGTGATTGCTCAAAGGCTGCTTTTGTGGTTACAAAACAGATGTTCTTATTTAGAAAGCTATGAAATCAAAGAGACAGTGCAACAGGAATCTCAAACTCACTGTGGCCAATTGCATTTGTGCCCTCTCGCTTTGCTACAGCACAGTGTTTTCTGCCTTTGTCTTTTTCCAAGGACTGTGGGTTTTCTTTATGGACTAATAAACTGACGGGGAAATGCCTGAAGGATGCTCTGATGTAATATACCCAGCAAGAGATTATGAACTTTTATAGACTTTTTTAGTCAGCGGTTAATTCATTTTTCATGTTCTCTTTGCATAAGCTGTTACCTCTTTCAAAACAAATTGCAAACAAGCCTTAGGAAAGAATTCAGTGTAGTACAGAGTGATTTTCTAAAGAACAGTCCATGTAAACTGTACTGCTAGGGTTTTTTTACTCTCTCAAAATGTTTTTTTCATGACAGTATGATGTCTGTATAACGGTCTGTGGCGTGTCATCTGGATCAAATTCTAAAATAAAAGGATTTTCTAGATTTTGAGGTTTTTTCCCAGACCTTTTTTCTTCAGGAGATGACCTTTGTGCCATGGGAATATGTAACAAAATTCATGTTTAGACTGTTGGGTAATTATGTATGTGGAGTTAAGAAAATGAAATTGTTAAAGGCCTTCTCAGCATTTGAGACTTTGGCTGTAAATGGATGATTCGTTATTAAGCCCTTTTTAATTCCTTGTTTTCTTAATTGTCATAAGAAAATAGTTATTTGGAGTATAGATGATAATTTTTGTATTAACAAAATAGAAGTTGAATGCCAAATGTTCTGTGAATACCTTCATGTAACTTCAGTCTTTGCAAAAATCTACATGAAATTTAAAAGAGAATAGTAATAATATCCCTTTTTTTTTAAAGAAAAATATTTAATCCAAGAAGATCAAAGATTTACTTATCTCTAGTTTTCTGTCAAAATGTACTAATTTTGGGTGGTGAGATCAGATATTTCTTGCAGCAATCACAGCTGAGTAAAAAATCTCTTTCTGTTAAGCAAAAAATTGATGTTCCAAAAATGTTTCTGCTCTTGACTAGAATGAACAAATCTTTTAAGTGTTTAGTGAGGCAATGAAATCCAGGGATCCATCTGTGCATCATTTTATTCTTAGCAAATGTGAAGTTCTAAAAATATATAGGAAAGGATGCTGAGGTTCTGGTGCAGAGTTATGTAAGGATAAATATAACTATGAAGAATAGTATTTGCTGATGGCATGTGCAGAATTCCAGAATGTTATGCCCCTGTGTTTATGGGCATGGCATTTGCTAAATAGTTTTGTTTGGATGTTTAATTTGCATTAAGAACAGCTGGTTTGGGACCAGTGAGTAAGTAGAGATGCAAAAGAAAGGTGGTGTAATTTCTTTCAATATGTATGTCTTGATAAGTAATGAACTTAAATACAAAGTGGCTCTTCATAGTAAAACTTTAAATTTGTGGATGAGTTTTCGTAGGTGAATCACTTGACACATAACTAAAAGTAATTAAGGAGGAGAAAACAATAATTCCACAACAAAGTTACCTCCAAAACCTCCACAACAGTCCAGGTCTTGCGTGCAGTAGCTGCTCAGGGTTTTCTTCTCTGGTGTCAGTTCAAATATACTCCAAGGAATCTCCTCAATGTATTTGGGAAAGGAAAAGCAAATTGAAAAGAGGTGGATCAAAAGTCTATCTCGTACAGTCATAACTCTTGTGGAGCAGTAGTGCTGCTCAGCTGCAGTGTAGCTGAATGCAGAGCTAATGGAGTTAAGTGCAGAAGTGAAACCAGGTTAATTTTCCATCCCAGTCATAGGAGTTGCAATACATACCTTTATTCAACTTTTTTTTTTCTTTTTTCTTTTTTTCTTTTTCTTTTTTTTCTTTTTTGGTGCACATTGTTTGATTCTAGTGTAGAAATGATGTTTTCCTCAGCACTAACAGAAGGCAAATTTCTGTGTTAAGAAAAGGTTGCACTGTGGGTACGTGGCCTCATGAAATGCCTGGTGTCTCTTCACTCCTCGGTGCTGTACAGTGGCATGTGGAGACCTCCTTGCTCTGCTGTGTGTTGCCATCAGAGCACCTTCTGCAGGTCTTGGCAGGAAGCACTGGGATCCACGGAGATTCAGCTCCCATTCTGGCAGTGTGCCCTTGCAGCAAAGGCATCTGCAGTGCTCTCCTGGGCTGCATCAGGCAAACTATTGCTGGCTGCTCCCGGAGGGGATCCTTCCCCTGGGCTCAGCACTGCTGAAGCCACCCTGGAGGTCTCTGGGCTCCTCAGTAGAGGAGAGATGTGGATGTGTCCGGGAGAGTGGAGCAAGAGCCACAGAGATGGTGAAGGGAGAGGGGCAGCTCTCCTGTAAGTAAAGGCTGAGAAAGCTGGGACAGTTTAGCCTGCAGGGGAGAAGGCTTGGGGGGATCTTTTATTTTTCAACATATATAGAAAACAACTACCACAAGAGAGAGTGCAATGAAGGTGGAGCTGGGCTCTTTTCAGTGGTCTCCAGAAGCACAGCTAGAGAGACAGTGGCTTCCCCAGAGGGTTCCTTCTGAATGTCACAAATCACTTATTTGCTATGAGGTTGCTCCTGGAGGTCATGGACTCTCTGCTTTGAGTTATTCCAAAGCCACCTGGCTCTGGGTGACCCTGCTTGAGCAGTGAGGGCTGGACAGAGTGACCTCTGGATGTTCCTTCCAACCTTAACCATCCTACAACCCTTCTGACCAGATAGCATAACTTTCATGCCAACCCCAGCGAAGCTGTACCCTCATTTTTAAGAGTCTAGGTGAGTTCTAATCTATGAACTGCTCTGGCCTGCTAGTTTATGAAGCATCTGATTGTGTCCAAAAGAAGTGGTGACAAAAATACCATACTTCGTAAAGACCCTTCTCTAAGACACCAGTGTGGTTTAAAAATTGGTTAAGGAAATTTCTCAGTTGCTGTTACTTCTCTGCTCCACTGTCACACTATTTATGGAAGAAGATTGGAAGCAAATAAATGTAACAGTTCTAGCTCAAAATCCCTATTTGTGCGTTACATATTTTTGCTGTTAATTGAACAAAATGTACCTATAGCTGTCTATGGCTCTACTTTAATCTAGCTGAATTGTTTATATTAAGTGAGGCTTCCTGAATCAAATGGCTGCAAAGTTGCCACAGTATAGTATGGATGTTGCTGATAGTGCTTTTATCCTATAATGTGATCTTATCATGTAGTACTTTGAAGTTTTCACTGCACAGACATCAATGCTGTAAAGCTTTTCTTATTTACACAGTATTTGCCATATTTAGAAGGTAAATTAACTCACCTGTATTTGGTGCCCAATGTCAAGATGTATTAAAGGCTTCTAATACTAGAAGTGATGTGTTTTTTGCAGCAGTAGTAGCCCTGCTGCCTAGTCAGTTGTTTTCAGCTGATAGTGCTGCAGTTGTCTCTGTCTGCCTTGGAAATCATTGTGTTTGGTGCCTGCAAGCAGCAAGGGCACTGTGACACGTCGTGGGTTGGGGGGACAGGCGCAAACAGAACACCGTGGGTCATGCAGCTCTTCAGCTGCTCCGCCCTGTGTACCTTCAAGGTTCAAGCTACAGCTCAGTTCTCTGTGTTCCATTGTTCTTTTCTCACCTGAATGGTTTCTCACTGAACACTCCTAGGAAGGTTTCATGTTTGACAATAAAATCCGTTCTTGCCACCCAATGGACCTCGGAATACCTTTGAAAACAGAATGAGGCTAATGGAGAAGGTAACACTATTCTTACTTTCTTACTACAATCTAGAGCCTCCTTTGTCTCAGTTAAATATTTACAGCCCATGTTCTATAATTCAACAGGAAAAGGTTAGAGAATTCAGACATTAGTGTTTTGCTGTAGTACTTCTAAGATTCAGCACATGACAAAAATGATTTTAGCTTCTAGAATATTGCTTTATTTATGAACTGTCCCTGTCAGGGACTTTAATTCACACTTTGCTTGCAGTGCAAAACTGCCAGGCCAGCTGTTGGATGCTGAAGCAACCTATTTATACATAGACCTCCAGAGTAGAAACTTTTCCCATTTGTACACAGTTAAGATTTAATTTGCCTTTTCAGTTTTTGTGTGGGATCACAATTGTGAACTGTTTGGCTTCAAGTCATGACTGAAGTTGGATTTTATTTGCATTTCTTTAAGAAACGGTTTCCATTCTGATTTAGGAAGTGACTTGTGTTTTCATTTTAACTGTTCCCCAGCACTTGGGATGGCAGCTTAGAGCTAATAAATGCCATAGATGTGTTTGTAGCCGTCACTCCATTTAAGTGACAGATCCTTCCTAACATGCAATAGGCTGCCCACTGTGTCTGACTAATAATTGTTAATGTGACCCTCTGTTGAAGCAGAGAAAGGCTGCAGCCAGCAATTTGAAATGTGTGTGCACATACTGCTAATCCAGCCTTTGTCTACTGGTGCTAAGAGTGGTGTAAAATTTACATGATGTGTAAGGAGCCACAGTTTTCAGTAAAAGAAAGGAAAATCAGGCTTTGGGTTTTTTCCTAGTGGTCGCAAGAGAGTCTTGTTATGAACATAATACAGACATTGGGATGCTATCAGAAGTGACTACAGTAAGAGACTAGAAGTAATAGTAATATCAACTTAATAAGTCAAAGTAGTACTTTATCAGCTGGACATGCAAAAAAACCATACTTCTCTTCTACTGTTTCCAGCCTCAGNAATCATACTTCTCTTCTACCGTTTCCAGCCTCGATTTTCTAATAGGTGTCCAAAACCTACAGCAGAAGCTAGCTTTACTTTACTGAGAGATCACAACAAAGCCTGTTGTGAACCTGGAATATACATTAGGAACAGGTGGGAAACAATAGCTGTATCGCCTGAGTCTAGCAACTTTTTACTTACCTAGCTTCTGCTTCAGCTTTTTAAAATCTGCTCATAATTTGGCATTGCAGTTGGTGAAATTTTCAGCAATTTGAAAACCACAGACTTTTTTGGGAATACCGCAAATGAGCCACGCTTACTCAAAAGACAAGGACAGGGAAGGCAACAGACCGTAAAATGGCAGACTGACGTGGATGGAAGTATTACCATACATTGCATGTGTGAGTTAAGCAGTTCTGAAATGCCGTGTTATGGGCACATATGGCGCGAGCTGTGTGATCGAGTCATTATGCCTGGGTAGAGATGGCTTAGGAGAGGAATGATGGAAGGTTGCAAATAAGCTATTGCCTGGTAATCCATGCAGTTGGTGAACTACTTGTGCTGCTCTGACTTGTGCCTGGCACACACAGCCCCACCCCCAGCACTTCTCTGTCGCTGCTGCTCTGGCTACTCACTGAGGAATGCTATGGGAAACAGCAAATCATGCTTAGAACAACTTCAGTTTGCTGTTAGACACCACAGGAGGGGAAAAACGAGCTATAAATGACGATGGCAAATATCAGCGGTGAAGCACTTCTATTTATTGTTTGTTTTAAGCATTGCTTCAAAACAGTTTTAAACAACATTTTTTGCTGAATCTTCCGCTGTTAGCGAATCTGCCCTTCCACAGAGAGTAGTGAAGACACCTAAATCTGAAAACAGTAACTTCTGGGAGAGACTAATGGTTTTTTATGTGCCATTTAATATGTGTAGGAATGTCAGCAGTTGACTCTCAAAAGGATAATTACTTCATTACCAAATGTAAAAATTATAAACAGGAAATGGATTGAACTGTCTGTCAAGGAACTCCACTGTCCGGTAGTCTGTGTAGAGCCCATTAACTCTGCAAACCTGCTGTGTCTAATAACTGCTGTATCTGAAGGGCATATAGGGAAACACACCTCAGGAACAAAGACCAGCACATCTCCTGCACTTTGTGGTAGCGATTAATTTGGTTTCAAGTCCTTCGTTAGAGTATCTTTGAATACACGCTTTCATGTGGAGATGATCAGGAGACTGCTCTGTTGGAAACCTTCCCGTCTGTGAAGAAGAGTTCATAAGAGGCCATGAACTTGGGTTGAGGAGGACTAGAGTGGCTGTGCTGCACTGAAATGAGATGCTCCCTGATGCTGCCCAAGAGGATTTGTTCAAATAGTTTATGCAGTTGGGTAAGCTTTTGTGTATGTTGTCTTCACCAGGCAGTGTACTTTGTAAGCAAGCTGCTACCTACTAACAGACTAAATATAGTTAGAAACAGTGCAAATTAAGGAGAGATAACTTACTGGCTACTGTGATCATTTCCTAGGATATTAAAAATACTGTTTTGTACTGTGTTTTGGTTAGTGGCAGTCCAAGGCTTTATTATGGGGTTAAGTTTGCTTATCTTCCACCTTTCACTAGTATCAGGGTCTTCTCAAAACCCAGGAAATGGAGGAGTTGAGAGTCATGCCAATATGTATGGCTTTGGTCCACTGTGTTAATTATGTGTTTTGCCCTACACACTCCTGTTCTGTATGGGGGATTCATTTATTTGTCGGTTTTTTTGAATGGTGCATCGTTCATTTGTGGGTATTTTTAATTCCAGGGCTTAAGTATCCAGGCCTATTTTCAAACTCCCAGCACCACCCTTCCCAGCTCCCTGGATGTCAGCTCCCAGTGACATGATCTCAGGCTGTGGTAGAGAGACAGCTTCTCTCCTGTATTTGTGTGTCCTGAGGTGAAGGCTGCAGATGTGCTCTTGATTCAGCCTTGTAATTCTTCCCACTCCGTGCAGCAGGTCGAATCTTTCACCTCTGTTTTTTCTTGGTCCGTTGTAGCTTTCCCTAAATAAGTAAAATGATCAGCCCATCTCCTGTTATGGAATGGAGATCACCACTTCAGGGAACCTGTTCCAGTGTTTGACTACCCTCATAGGAAAAATAAAAAAGTCTGAAAAAAATACTGAGAGGGTCATATGCTCATTGTTGACTAATAATACATGCTCAATATATTACTTTATCCTCTTCTATACTCCTATTTTGGTAAAGCAAAATTATCCTCATTCCTTCAAAGCTGTTCTCTTCGGTTACAGCATTTCCTCTTGTGCAGAAACCTCTGATGCTTGTAGTGCTGCCTGTGCTGTGCTAATTACTATTGTTCCTCAATGGTTGTAATGTCCTAAGGTTTGGAAAAAGAATCACAGCAGGTGAGAGAATGGGAGCTGTCAGGCCATGAGCCCAGTAATGTAAAATAGAGGCTACCAACCATAACATTTTACATAGTGAATCAAAGAATCGAGTCTTTTTTTGCTGGATCATAAAATGTTATTTTTATGGGATAGAAAATAATAAAAAACCCAGGTTGTTTAGTATATCAAACCTGTTTGTACTAATGACACATCTATCTGTATCTTTAATATTGCTATTAAAAGGGACTTACTTAAATAAAATGTTCTGTGATTTATTGAAATAGTCTGTAATAGCTCAATGTGCTTATACCTTCTTGAAATTCCCAAAACACATTGTGCTAACGCAGCTAATGGCAAGTTCATCATTGCACCACCTGTCTATTTGTGATTTGCAAGGCCTGTTAAGTTTATTTGTCACTGAGCTGATACAAGGCAGAAAAGAAAGAATGAGGTTAGAATAATTTTCATGGAGGAAAATGGCAAGAGGAAGTGGGCAAGGTGAAGTAATTCCTAAAAAGAGTGCAAAACTTGTTAAGTCACATTTCTCTAGTTCTTTAAATTAGAATGTTTCCTGAGAGTTTGATCAAAGAAGCAATTTTAATGGATTTCTGAAGAAAAAATACTGTGGTGGGCTCTTTTAGAGTATCCTGACAGACATCCTTCCCTTTGCAGTCTGATAACCAAAGGGAAAACTTGGAATTTACCCAAGTTCTGAATTACACAGAGTAGGTATCTGTTTTGGATGACTTTTGTCTCCCCAAAAGTGTGACTAGCGTAGATTTTAGTTTAATTTGGAGTTTACTTTCCTCCAGGATAGTGACTGAGGCTTATTAGCAATTTCCACAGTGGTGTAGACTACATATTTAATTCTATACTTACCAGCAATCAACTGAAAATATAAATTTTAAAAATAGGTTTGTATGCACACACAGCAGAAAGCACAGTAGCTCGTAACATACAGAGGTAAGAAGAAATTACAGAATGCTATAAAATCTCATTAAAAATGATATATTGTTCCAGTAGCTTTATCTGGGAGAGAGAGTGGGGAGCTGTAATTCCTTCAGCTGCACAGATCATACTGGAAACATGATTTAATATTTATATGCCAGAATGCTGTTATTTCAGTCCTGCCTTATGTGAACAATACGTTATTTTATCAGCTTCTATCTCTACATTGAAAGTAAAAATGTTCCTTATCTTTAATAGCAGCAGAACACTTACAGTAATGCTTTTCTTAAAAACAAAAAACCCTAAAACTTGAACATAGCCACAGCCTCCCCTGACAGGAATCACATGAGACACAGTTTTCTGAGGACACCAAGGGTGGTGGCCCAGAGCAGCAGAATGCCTGGGGATGTGCTTTATTGACAGTATCTGCGAGTCCTGTGTGAGTCAAAGGATGACTTTCCAACAGGTGCCAACCTCCTTAGCTGGTAATGCAAAACATCACTGAAGAAAAAGGACTGAGAAGCACCTGTAGCCTTCAGTACTCTGTTTGAATGGCTGTAGGAATTCATTAGGGTGAGAAGCATGAGCAGAAAAGCAGATTTCCTCCCATTGTTTCTCAATTTTTGAAGCTTATAAAGTAACTTTTCCAACCCCAGGAACATTTCACCCTCGTAATGATTAGAGACTATGTGATGCTACTCAGAAACTGTTCAGGCAGTAATGTGAGGAGAACAGGGAGCATTAAGCAGTTGTTAGGTTGAAACAAAATCTTCTGAACTACTACGAGATAATTAGGCTTTCAGTGGGGAAAGAAAAACATAATTTCGAGGCCTTCACTAAACTTGGTTTTTTCTGAAGTGTTTACCTAATAGCTGTTCTCCTAAGGGACTCCCTTCTGAATTATTCAGTTCCACAGTGCAACAGAGACTCCTACCCAGGGGCCTGAAACACTCAGAAAAAAACTTGAAATAATAATCCAACTGTCTCATATTCTGTGTAATGGAGCAACTGCCTCCAAATTGCTCTTGCTATCTCAGGCCCCAGTGCCCTTTCAGCTGCATCACTTTATTGCAGGAGATGTGTATGAAATGGTACCAGTTTGAGCAAGGGGTGAGTCTGGCCCTGGCTCTGCTGGTGCCAGGGGGAGCAGTGCTTTCTCTGCAGGGTGAGCCAGAGGGCAGTGAAGAGGCTGGCAAACCATCAAGTGGCCCCTTGGGAAGAAATGCTTTAACAAGAGGGAGATTTAAAACAAAAAAGTATTAAGAATTGTGCTAAAATACTGGCTGAAGAGTAATCCTGGCTGTACTCAAGCTGACCTTGTTAATTTTCCTGGTTCTTAGAGCACAAAGCCTGAATGAAATTTCTCACTAATTCTCTTGTTTGAAGGGTAGTGAGACAGTCTGCTTAATTATTTTTGGCAGTTCAGATAAGTCTGTTTTTCAAACGCTTGTCATAGTAACTAATACTCTGTTAGAGTAATTGCTTTTTCTGTATGTACACCTCTCTATTCAGTGCTTTTGCATTATTATTTTTATTATAAATCCTGCAGGGAATTTTTCTCTCTGCCAAACCATTTTATATCCTTGGCTTACATTCCACCTATATAGTTCTTTGCCAGATTTCCCTGTATCAGTCTCTGACAACCACCATAATATGAGGGATGTGTAAGATTTTTTGTTTGTTTGTTTTTTAATTATCACCAAAAATATTCTATTTAGAGACCTAAAAAACAAAAAAAAACCCCCAGAAATTGGCACTGGAATACAATTTTTCAGCATATGAAATCCTTCTCATCTCAGCATTGCCAAAACCAAAGAGAGACTTTCATTCCACCTGTCATTTCTAAAGACCTCAGGCCACTTTGGCAAGGGATGCTGCCAGCAAGGGATGTTCCCTAGGCAGCCACAAAAGTACACTGCTCATTATGCACTGATATTCCACAGGGATTTTTTAAATTTCCCCTCAGGCCAACAGTAAGCTACTTTTGAAAATACATAGGCAGTATTCCTTTAAAAAGAACAAGTGCCTGTCTTTCAGAAGAAACACTGTATGGGAAATTATAGAAAAAATTCTTTTCCTTTTGAGGAAACCATCTTCTGGAAGTGTCACTGGGTGCAGTCCTTTGCATGGGTAAGATTTGCTGTTTGTAGAGCAGTGACAGAATCTCCTAAATGCACAAATAATCAACCAGTGTCTGTCCCACTGCCTTGGCCACAACCAGCCTGTGTATTTTAGGTATCCTGCTTGGGGTGATCTGTTCCTTCTCAACTGGAGCTCTGCTGAATCGTAGGTCTCATGATCTTTTTTTGCACCTTCCAATACAAGAGTCCTAATTCTGATAGAAACTTGGCCATGTACTTTCTGACCAGATAAAAACTGTTTTAAGGAGTGCCACCTGTGTTGAATGAATGCCCTGTATTAAAAGTGCTTTGAAGAGCAAAGAAAGCTTTGCATGCTGTTAAAAAAACCCACACCCAATGTTCAGAACACTGTCAAAAATGGAATATTGCAATTTTATACCGCTTTAAGTAGACAGTGAAGAGTAGCTTTTTTTTGAACAAATGTAGTTTCTTGACTTGCTCTATATTTTTCTATGCTGAAAGGGAAGTTATAGTTTTGTGCATAAATAAGCCACTTAGACTTAATACAATAAAATTAAAGATTCTTGGTTCATATGGATAACAATTTTATAAAGGCTTTTCCATATATTAATTGTACCTGAATCATAAATCTATAAAAAATAATTATGCAGAAGTTATGTCCTCCTGAAGGCTTTTTTTCAGAAAATGTGCAGTAAGACTTGTATCAATTTCTTTTATAGTCAATATATATATAGTTCTGCCATTCTATTACAAAAATAAAGAGTCCCTGTAATGCCTAAGAACTCCACATACCTCAGGAATTTATTCAGGTATAATATTCTACATGAGTGATGCATTTCAGAAGAAACAGCTTCTCTTCAGACATGTTTGTTTTAAGGAAATAGTATTCTGTTCTACCTCAGAAAAAAATCCTCTTCTTTCCAGCCAGTGTATTGAAGTTAGAAAAAGTTCATTTGCAGTGCCTGGACAGACATGAATAGTAAGTTTGACTTCAAAAATAAATCTTGAATATAGGTGAGATTAGGAAATGTAAGAATTATTTTTAAAGGTCTAGCAATTGAAATTCAAAAGAGATTTTAGAGGTTTAATTAATAACTGTGAAATCTGGTTCTCTAAACGTTTCAATCCTTAGTCATCCTCAGCAGCAGATTTGGCTGTGCCATTCTGCAGAGGGGAATGTGTATCTGCTTGACTGTCTCAGAGCAGTGGGTTTTTAACCTTTCTCAATTTAGGGCAACTAAATCGAGTTTGATCCTAAATACATTCTGTATTTCATCAGCATTTCAAACAAATGGATGCTGCAGTTGTGTGTGACGCTCAAATAAACAAATGGCAGGATTTTCTTCCTTGAAGTCTTCTGCTTTCAAAATGGACTTGGCCAGAAAAAAAAGAAGAAATATATAATAACCTAATAAAACTTCCAGTATACTCTGCAATATAGACCGCTGGAGAATTATGTCATTTTTCTCCTTTTACTCTGTATGTTATTGCTCTGAAAACTTAATACAGAACTCTATGTGGAGTTACTTAGGGAAGGTTAGAGGTATTTAGGAAGATTAGAGAAATGCAGAGGATCATAGGGGCTAGGTAAGCAAAAAGGAGAGTGAGGAGAATTTGTAAATGTCTGCGGAAATACAGCTGTGCTGGTGGAAAATACTAGACTGGAGAAGAGGGTATGGATTAAAAAGCTATTATCCCAAGATAGTATATTATACCAGTATACTTATATCTGCAGGTTTCTGCTTGCAGTACAGTCCTGCTGCCTCCCTGCCTGGAGCAAGGGGACAAAGAGGTTGGGTGTCATCAGAAGGCTGCTGCTGCCTGAGGTCAGTGAGGCCCAGGGGAGGGGGATGGGTTGCACAGGGTGCTTCAGGGCTGCACGTCCCCTGCAGCTGGGTTACACTGCTGGGGGATGCTTCTGGGCAGCGAGCTGGCCTTCAGGCACGGAAGGACAAGCCCTGAGGGCTGGTCCAACTTCTCCATGGAAGTGTTCCACCAAGGTGACAAAACTACAACTTGTGGGTTGCTTCTGCTCAGTACAGTCCTTTTGGTGGGTTAGGATACAGCTGAATCCTTTTACACCTGGCAAAACTGCTGTAGTTCATGAATTAATCATGTACAGTCAGTTATTGCAAAAAGTACTGAACGATGCCTTCGATTAATTCGAATGTGTTTTGGACACATCCAGACAGCCATTTTTGTCTTCTGCTTTGCAGCTGCATTTCACAATGAAAAAGCTTGAAAAATTATCCAATATGCTGGGGACTGATTTCATAAATCTCAGCAGCAACTTCATATAAAACAAATGCCCTATATGAATTATAATTTCATCCAAGAATCAGAGTTGCTTTAATAATCCTTAACTTCAGCTCATCTGAGTTTCCATGCTGAAAGTCTTTCTGGTCCCTTCAATTATCCAAAGTAGAAAAGCTGTATTCATCTATCAGGTTTTAACTAAATTGCCAAGAGCAGCTAAGCTAGCTTTGAATTATTTAGATTGCCTACCCCATGCTTCTGCAGCAAACTGGAATGTCTCAGCCACCAAACACCAATTCCTGATTCTCCAGGGAAGATCCTTTTGCCCCATGTTTACAGCTTTTCACATCTAGAGATGGCATCTGGAAAGACTATGTGCTTTTAGTAAGCCATTTCCTAGAAAGTATGTCTATCTAAGTTTTTTCCTAATATTTTGATTATTTTTACTTGATAGTGATTGGAAATATTTTAGTTTTTCTCCTTTATCTTCTCAGGAACATGTTCATGTCTAAGAAGAATAGGTAGAATCCCACAAGCAGATTCTATGTGCTTTACTAGAAAATCCACAGTCTCAGCAAGATACATAGGGGAGGGACTATGGACTTCTTTCTTTTTCATTCTAAATTCTTTAAATTACTTACCTGTAAATCAAGCAAACTAATTTCTTGAAAATTTTATTTTGTGAATCATGTAAGAAGTTGAGGTGTTTTTCTCAGAAAACGAAGTCTTTGACTTATAATTTTAAAAATGTAACTCACTTTTCTTTCAGTAAAGGAAATAAAAACCTACTTGAGAATGTGAAAAATGATTCTTCATTTAAAATTACATCTGGAATTTAAGTGGCTTAGCTGAAAGGTTGATTTTGTGCACTATTAAAGGTGATTCTGTTAAGTTTTATTTGGGAATTTCAGCTACTTACTTTCTACAGTAGAAAATCTTTTATCTGGTAGATTCTGGCCCTGTAAAGTCTAGTCATTTTAAAAGACAGTATGAACTGGCTACTTCTAGCACTTTTTTTTTAGTCTTGGCAATGGGATCAGTAAGGAATCTGATCACTATTACTTGTTACTTTATACACAGAAGTGTTGCACATTTAAAAGTTTTACAGAAGAAAAGTGATATGGCTTAATGCACAAAAAAACTGCTGTCTGAAACTTCTTGTATAATATTGGATATATTTTTTTTCTATGCTTTAATTTCTTAGACTAAACTCCTGATTAAAATAGTTTTATTTTTGCCTTGAACAGAAAATACCAGGTACTTCTTCGGTTTATGCTTTTTGGGGATTTTTTGTCAGGATTACATTTTCTGCCATGCCAAGGGTGATCATCTGGGAAAGAAATCTGTCTCATTTAAAAAAATCTGAGTTCTAGCTTGCCTCTTGTAAAACCACAGGGCAATCTGCTTTTCAGATCCAATCACGTGTACCCAGTGTGAACTCTCAAGCAGTCATAAAATGCAGAGCAATTATCTTGATTTCAGTGGTGTCTGTGGCACTCCAGGACACTCACGTGGAGGAAGTAAATCCAAGGTAGGTATTTCTGAAGAAGAAACCCAGACTATTTTCAGATTAAAGCATGAAAACTGAGGTTTCTTTCATTTTTTATCTGCACAGATTTCTTGTTTAAAACCTTTTTGGCTAACATACGGAAGTAAATCCTATGGTTTATATATGCTTAGGTTATGTTGTTAAAGGATGCTATTTTCATGAAACCAGCTAATCTGTGATTATCCTCTATATAAAAACATGAGAAACCACAATAATGGCTGTAAAGTAGTGGCAGGTACTTTCCTTTGTCTCCTTCAGGTTGATGACAGGTTGGGGTAACAGACCAATTCATAGGAAGTAGATGGTGCAGAAAAGCTGAGATATTCAGTGACCCACATATAACTCCAAGTCTTTAAAGAGAAGGGTGAGAGAATTGTTCCTCTGTGCACAACCACCCCACCAAGGATAGTGTTTTGCAGCCTACAGTGGAGATGTGGCAGATCCCCTTATTTGTGTTACCTCTTGGAAGCAGACTTTGTCCAGGCATTGGTTCATTACAGGGCTCTTGATGATTGCGAGGCAGATGCTCTTGTTTTTAATATATCCTTTTAAAAGCTTTCATAAAGAGGCACTTGGGTTTCAAGCACTTAGGAAGCAGTGCTTAGTCAAAGTCTGCTGATCTTCACAGTAAATTTTTAAGTTTTTATTAATATTTTTGTACACAGAATTGCTGTGCTTTGTGAGCTCTTCATTCACTTCCACAGAAAAATTGCTGTAAAAGATGGGACTGGGAGTGTCATCGTACATCTGATTTGCCAAGTGAAAACACAGTGGATACTTTTATTAGTATAAAAGTAGGGAGGTGGGAAGAGGATTTTTATTTCTGAGGTTCATTGATTAACTACAAGTCTGTCAGAGGCAGTTATCCTATTTTAAGAAAATTGTTGAGTCATCAGGAAGCAAAGTAATACCAAAGATAGCAGTGCCACCATAAGGTTTAAGTCTACAGATTTAACTCTATGATCCCTTCTTACACTGGTGGGCACTGGCATGTATTGTCTTGTTATCTTTGACACATTTTGGTATCTGCTACTATGAGAGGTTTTTTATATTTTCAAAGTCTAAGGCTAGTAAAGCAGGATACTTCCTGCAAGGTGTTGATTACAACTGGATGTGGTGTATAGATAAAGAAATCTTGATTATTTGCTGTCTTGCCCTCCTTTCTGTCCCTGTCCAGTACAATTTTTTGGAAGATAAACTTAAGGACGATTGACTGTCAAGTGTGAGAAAATGTAAATTTCTTTTTTAATGTACTGAAATACCAGCTTCTGTTGCCTTTGGAATCAAATATCCTTATATGCTTAGAAGTTGGCATGTGAGAGTAAGTTGCTCTTCAGTTCTGCCAATGATACAGACTTTATATTTAGGTAATTATACCTATAAACCAATTTCACTACTCCTGTAAAAATTAGATATATTGGGTATGGTTCCTGGTAAACTGAGATAAAGTATGTTAGAGTGCCTTACAAGTTATTTTTAGAACAGGGCAAAGTGTAGCCATGGAAAAAGAGAATTAATTTTTTTATATATGTGCCAAGAAATTATTATATGCTTCACCTGAATTTATCCTGCATATTGTGGTCTGGATACTTGAATCCCTCTGAGGAATCAACAGGCTAGACAAAGGAAGTGGAATTACTACTGCTGGTGTTATAAGGATGCAACATCTGAATGGCTGAGAAATTACTTGTTAAATATTAGAATAAGAAATCTATTTTAAGTCAAGAAATCAAAATGAATGATGAAGGTTGGATATGGAAGGAGACACGTTAAATTTTGTGGGTTTTTCTCATTTCGTGTGTATGTGTAGGTGAAGTTTACCTTTCATTTTTCAGGACTGATACCATCTCATTTGACCAACTTCCACTACATCTTTAGGATGTACATTGTGTGGGACAGTGGTTTGTTAGTGCTTAGGAAGTCCATAAAGCTGCACACATAGAGAGGGGCTGCTTCAAATAACGAGGTCATGTAAGGGATGCAGATTTGAGTCATGCTGTACATGAGTGGCAGTGGCAGGGCCCTTGGACATGCTTTCAGTATCTCTACCCTGTAGGGCACCTTTGTAATGGCAAGAGAGGCTTTCCTGTGAATTCACTCTCTTTGCTCCTTTTCCAATTCTGTCATACTTGAAAATGCCATTTGCTTCATCTCAAATAACAGTGGAAGAGACAGATGCATGAAATCCTCTGCAGTGCAAAGTGGGGTAGAATAAATGCAAACTTCTATCCACTAATAAAATCCTGAGTATGAAGCTGCTTTCTGAACTGGTGGGAGCCAGTAAAGGCTGACAGTACTGATGCAGTTACTGTAGAATTGTTTCATCATTATCACGCTGGCTTCTGAGTGCTGATGGGTTTTAAGAGGCTAATCATAAGGTCTGATATGTAGTGCCCTTCTGGCTGCCTCTGGGAAACAAATTATTTGGTAAATTAAAAACTAGTAGTTTATACTGTTCCCATATAAACATGGCTGTTCCAAAGCTTTTGTGGCTACTGTTCTGGAAGAAATTTCAGTACTACATCTCACTTAGAGTTACACTCAGTGATCTGGCATTGAAAAATACCAATGGAAGTATTGGAAAAAGATCTCTTCAGCAAAATAACTTTAAATTAGGGACAATACTACTTCCCAAATTGCTCTGAAATAATTCTCAGATAAATTCAGCAACTAACTCTTCAAAGTAAGCTCTCAGGTAATCAATACTTCCACTGCTTCCAATATGGCAAACTAAGGCTACCAGAAAAGAATTCTTTGGGTTTCCAGTAGGACTTTAGATCACTTTTTGTGCACTTCAATATTTGTGAGCATTCAGATGTCAATAGATACTGTTCAAGATCTGAATTAGCTCTGGATACATTTCTTAGTTTACTTCGAAGAGTAAACGTGAGGTTCATGGATAGCAGATGAGCATGTGGATTTGCAGTGCCAGATCCTCCTCTGCATTACCCACAAATGTGGATTTTTAAGTTTTTTTTTACGTAGAAGTTAGAAAGTCCTTGGAAATGAAGGTAAATTGCTTTGTACGTAATGCATACAATAGGATCAGCACAGGGAGTTAGTGAGATGTAAATTCACACCCCAGTGTAATGTGTCCTAATTTCTCCAAGCCCTAGGGCCATCTTGTTCCTGAATGAGAGCACCCAGATAGAGGTTTAAATGCATTTATTAAGGATTCTAATTGTCCTGCTGTTGAATAACCTAAAGCATTTCTGCCTTGTTGGAGAATGAGCTGCTTAATCATGGAGACTGCACAGGTTCAGTTTGCATCTGGGCTTTGGTTCTTTGCTAGAACCTTTCACTGCCTTTGGCAGAACATTGCAACACAGACTCTTTGACTTAGAAAGGGCTGTTTTGAAGTAATGTTTCCAATGTTGGAGAGCACATAATTCCGCTTAAGTAATTACAAGTGGAAGTTAGTTTTAGTGTGAACTGGTAGGAGCAAAAATTCAGTGTGATCTATAACCATATATTCCCAGCTGTCTTCATTTATCTGTTCTGCCTGGGTTTTCAGACGGGAGGTAGCACACCTGTGCCCGCAGTCAATTTGGGAATATCACTTGGGAGTGTGTAGTGGTGTGTTGTTTCTAGCTGACTTCCATTTGTTATCAGGCCCAGTCTAACTGTGTCATTGTAAGTGAACTCTTCTTTTGATTATGGGCAGTGTTAATGTAGTACAATTCTGTGTTTGACTAAGAACTTTTAGCAAAACAGCTGTTTCTTCAGTGTAGAGTTCTGTCTGGTGCATTTGGCTCTGATAAAATATGGCTTGCACATGTGCTGGAGCAGTATTTCAGCCGTGTTGGAGTGACAGCAGCTGTTATCCTAAAATGTTTTTTGACACAGGTAGTGAATTAGGCTGAAAGCAGCAAGCTTTTTTGTGTTCTTCTGTTACAGTAAAACATCTGAATGTTATATGAAAAGAGGGGACCTAACTCTCTGACACTTTCCTGTCAAGGCACACTTCCTCACTACTACCTCCCCAGGAAGCTGTTTAGTGCTAAGTTCTTGAAAGAAAAGAAAAAGAGCCTAAAATACAGAGCTTTAAGCCCAGTTTACATGTGATGTTCAGGTTGGAGTTTTTTTGTATGACTGTCACAGAATTACGGATATGTAGACTACATGTACCAATTCCTGTATTTAAAAAAATACTGTTCTGGCAGATTATAGTGCTACAAACATGGTAACCTTGGCATACTTTTACTACCTGAACTACCCTGCAGTATAGTGCCATGATTATCTGGGGTTTGAGTTCTGTTTGTGTGTTTTTCATGAGAAGGCCAAGCTGTTTGCAGTTGGTACCTAATCACTGTGATTTCCCTTCTCCAGGAAAGTGGCTTCAGGTGCTGTGGGCAGCCTTACCATGTTAGACCCTGTTGGCAGCAGCAGGGCTGGGAAGTTTTTATAATTAGAAGCTTGGTATGTTTCTGCTACTGGGGATGCTGCACCTGAGACTTGGTTATGGTTTGCTTTGAGGAAAAAAAACCTAAAAAATAAAAAAGGTTCAAGATGCCTTTTTCACAGAACGGAGACCCAGCTCTGCCCTTCCTCCGCCGCTGGACGGGAGCACACAGAGCAAGGGGGGAGGCTGCCAGGTGCCGCTGCTGCACAAAGCCCAGGTGGGAGCGATTTTGCCCTCAGGGCCCTGGCGGCAGGACCGGGGCCGGCCCAGGGGCGCTGCCCGGGCGCCGTCCGGGTGCAGGGGGGCTTCGGGCCGGGCCCCTCGCCCAGTGCCCGCCTCGCACACGACGCTGAGCCCGCAGGGCCGCGGCCGCCGCTGATGCTCCGGCCGCTGCCTCCGCCCGCCATTGGCCGTACACAACCCTCCCCCACTCCCCTCCCCTCCCCTTCC
>VWPU01007788.1:0-21451 GCA_013398955.1 Callaeas wilsoni | reverse complement strand
AAAAAAAAAACAAAACATTTGACCACATTTCAATCTTGTGAGGCAGGAAGTGATGGGGAGACATAAAATTACCTGAAATCCTGCCAAGCTTGCAGAAGACCTGTCAGTTCCTAAAGAACAGGGTGTGCCTCAAAACCATTGCGTGGCTCTTGTCATAATCAAACAATGAAATTCATTTGTATGAACAAGGTATTCAGGGGCAGGGGTTTCTATTTCCACAGTTTAGTGTCTTGGGATTGTAGCAGTTGACCCCTAAAGAAAATGTTCCTGCAACCTGTGTCACAACTAAGAGTTTTTAGGTGGTACTATATTTGAGGATGTGCCATTTTCTATTAATTCTTAGGCTTCTCCCCGCATGCAGAGAAAAACACATATCTATTTTCTTGCAGGAATTCAGATGTTGAGATTCAAATACAAAAGACAACACAAAGAAATCACATTCCCAAGTTGTTTCTATTACTTTGAATATTGATTATATTTGTAGTAGTAGCAGCAGTTACAGTGCCTCAAAATAGGTCTTTGTTTATATTCATAAGTAAAAGAAAAAGGGAGTTTCAACAAACTCGTATTACTTTTACTGAATCAAATCTTGCTTCTGACACTGTGAAATCTCCCTGACAGTGCTTGAGTTGATGTAAGTTCATTTCATGGGAGCAGAGTGTTATGGGCACCAGGATACAGATGTCATGGGCACCAGGATACAGATGTCAGGACACAGAAATTAGGAGTGCATGGACCAGAGTTTGTGGAGGACTGGGCAGTGAGTCACAGGGTTATGAATAATACTGATCATTAAAACCAGGGCAGGAAAAACAGCTGTTGGAACTTCTACAGCTTCAGGGTTTCTTTTCAAAGAGCCTATTAGCTGGAAAGAATTAATTTGAGATAATAGAGTACAACTGGCCTCTGAGAGATTTTGTAGGTTTGTAAATTACTGCAGTTTCATATACATAGCTAAAGCCCTTATTGTTTGTAGTACAGCAGGCTAGCTAAGAAAATCATACAGTAAGCAAGGCAAATTAAAGTGGACATGACCTTTGCTTCATTAATTGCGTTACAAGAGAAATTTGGAATGAAGGCTGAATTTGAACAAATGCTTAATCCCACAGAAGCCCTTCCTATTTTTCTGGAGTTGTAAATCACAAAGCAAAGATAAATGCTGGAAGGCATTGGTATAAGGAATATGGCAAAAATACTGCTCAGAGAAAAATGCAAACAGTCTCAAGAAACTCTCAGACAGCAACATGAAACCCTAGCAGTCAAATGGACTATGTCACTCTAGCAGTCATAAGAACTAGCCCAGAGAATCCACAGTCGGATGTTGTGTGGATAGGAATTCAACTAATCACCCAATTAATATTTCTAGAACTAATAGTGAAAGTACGGAATGGGTACACTAATGAATTATTCCTCAGTAATTCTTTCAGTCTGCCTACCGAAAAAAAGAAGCCTAATACTGCTCCAACAATACAGTTGACACCATTGCTCAAACCAGAGATTTATAAATAACTAAAGTAAATAATAGAGTTAAAGAACATCACATGTTCAAGGAGAGATTCAAACCAAAATCTCGAGAACTACAAAATATCTGTTTTCTAGAACCAAGTGATTAACATCTCATTACTAATATGGAGCAAAGAACTGAACAGAATCACTGTCAGTCTTCACTCAAAGTTTCTTTCATTTGCTGAGACACTGATATAGTCATAGACTGGTCTGTGAACTGCTGATTTTCACAGATAGCTTTGCTAGCAATAATGTTCTTCTCTGCCATATGCTACCTTGGTGATGATTCTTACTCCTCTCACCATTTTCTGTCCTTCCTTGGGCAATATACTAATGGGCAGAGTATCTTTCAAACAGACCCAGTGGGGTACCCTGGAGGCTGGTCAAGCACGAAGACATCCTCTGTCATTTATGAAAAAACCCAGCAACGTTAACAGCTGGATAAAAGGCTTGATCCAGAAGGTACTGAACTAAGAATTGGAAGTTTTTAATAGAATTCACAAATCAGCATGGGAATTATAAGGAGATTAATTAATTGTATACTGTGGTTTATATTCTAAATAGAAATAAATAGAAAACAGGTGTTTATTCCTCCAAGAAGCAACGGTAAAGTCGTGATTGGGAATTATTACACCAATGTATTGTGGAGTCCTCACCAGGTACCTTATTTAAATTTTATTTATTTTTCCAAAAATATTACTTAACTGGTCTATATTTATAAGAGCAACCTAAAAATCAAATAATTGTGTGACAGTCAAGACTGTATATATCCTCAAAGGCTTTGAAGAGCTTCCATTCAATCAATTTCCATGAGAATTTTACCTGCTACAGAAAAATCTCTTAGCCAAGCAGAAACTGTTATTAAGAAGGGTAACTAAGCTACTCAGATGAAGTAATATGCTTATTGGTTTTGCCTTGTCAGATATAGGGCAATGTGCCCCTAACCCTAACCCTAACCCTAACCCAAATAAAAATTTTTAAGATAAATTTCTAAATCCACGTCTGAGGGAGCCGCGGCTGCTCAGCGCCTGGCGGCGCCGCGCCCATTTTGTTCTGCTGTGCAGATGGGCAATGTGCAGTGATGTTATGTTTATGGTTATTCCATTATACAGGCCATATATAAAAACTCTCTGTAAAGAATATATTGTTTCTAATTTCTTGGGAAAGGAAACCAAGGGGATCACTTCATCTGAAAACCACAGTTGAAATTAAAAACACTTAGAAAAGGAAAAATCAGCTCTGTAAAAATCTGTTATAATCTTACAAAGAACAATACTATTGAAAATTGCTCATCTTTTTTTCTAGGATCTGTAGATGTATAATATTTAGAGAAGTACATTGCCAGGCTCTTACCACATCTATTAACTACATCAGGCATCTACTTATCCCTAATTATTGACTTCTAAGTCATAGAGAACCAATATTTAAATTCTTCCTCCAGTCAATGAAGAATAACATGAGCATTAACAGATACATGAGCTTGAGTTGCACTCAATTACTTGAGTGCAAATCCTATCCTTCTGAAGGTGTTTAAAAATCATCTTCTCTGGGCAAAGCCATGATACTTCACCAACTCTGAAGGAAGTCTTGGTATGTTTATCTGTCAGATACCCTTAAATTGGACACATTAATCCATCCCTAAATTCCACTAGTACTTCAAAGCCCATTAGATATTTATATGTTTTTATGCTCAATTTTATTTAAACTTTGACTTTTAAAGTTTGGGTTTCATGCTAGTTGCTTCCTTCATTCAAGTACAAGATTCTCCCTACTGTGTAGTCTTCAGCAATCTTAAATCTAATCCCTAATGTTCTGAGGGAAAACTGGGGTCCCCTGAGAAAAGGTGATTAACCTCATTTATTTAATTTTGGACTTGTTTTTTCCTTTAACAGATGGTGACCTTCTCTAACTGCCAGGAATCCTCATGCACGTGCTGACCTGTAACTACTTATTTATTCCAGGGAAAGTGTGCAATAGTTTGACTCTCTGCTTTATCCTGGCTGACCTACAAGGATTTTCCTAATGTTCCTACTCACAGCAAACTGGACTTTTCACCATATGACAGTGACCTCAGAAGCCAACCACATACTCTGTTAGATAAACAATATGTTTTCAAGATAAACATAATGGTGGATCAAAGCATGAGTTTTTCCAAAAAGGGGCATGTTAACTTTTTTATTTGTTATGCAATCATCCTCAGTTTGTTGCATCGCTGATTTTCTTTCCCTTGCGTATTAGCTTTCATCTGTATTTTACATATCCATTAAAAACCACCATATATTCACTCCAGCAGAGATTAAATGTCTAAAAGATGGATTTAAGTTCATGATCTCTCCTATTTCTATGTAATTACATTGACTTCCATGTTGCAGTACAGGTCTCAAAATAACTCCTCAGTTCCCCGCAATCAAAACTCTCAAGCTAGTTCCAGTTCCAGGAATTCAGTCTACAGAGAGCTCAAACTAAACAGACTCTGGCCCAATGAAAATCAGGCACTTTTCCAAAAGGTGATAATGGATAGACACCAGATGGCCGATGGAGGGGAAAACAAATCTCCTGGTATGTGCCAAAAAAAAAAGGTGTGGGGGGGAAGAAAACAACAATAAAAAAGCAAAATGAGAAGTGAATTAAAAGATTGGCATCAAAGGGAAATAGTAAAATGCAGCAAAATGCAAGGTGAGGGTGCTGCCTGGCAGATGGAAAAAGCCAGAAACAGAGATGAGGACAACAGGATGCAGGAGTTCTGGAGGATAGGGTCAGGTTTCAGTGGCAGTGTGCAGCCCAACACACGACTGAGAAGAGAGGCAGAAAATGGCCTGGTGACCCTGCCCTGACAGCAGAGACTCCAGCCCCTGGAATGTTCCAGAGGGAGTAGCCATGTTAGAGCTGGGCAGCCTGGCCAAGCTTCACCTGTGGGCACACTGTGAGTTGTCCGAGGAGGAGCAGGAGCAGGTGTAAAGCCAGCCCTGAGCAGAGAAGGGCCCTTCCCAGGGGCAGAGGGCAGCACTGCACGTGTCTGGACAGGGAACCAGATTGGAGCAAGCCATCCCTCCCCCTTGCACTGCAGGCAGACACAGCACCTGTGGGAAAGCACTGTCCCACCTGCATTATCCACTCCCTGCACAGCTGTGATTTTTAAAAGTTTGCGGTTCTTCATTTTTTTTTAATTGCATGTTTTAAGTTTAAAACACAGCTTTGGAGTTTAAAAGCTTCCATTGGTTTTTGCTTGCTTTCAGGGAAATGTGGCGTGAGCTGCCTCAGAGCTTTACTTGACAGGGAATTCATCGGAGAAGAGAGATGGCATCCTGGGGGAACAACACAATAACTATTGCAATAAACAAGATTGCTGGAAATATTACCCTTAGATTCACTCTCAAATACTCTGCCCTTCAGAAAAAAAAGGCGTAAGATACGTGGGCTGAGCTCATTCTCAGTGCAACTACAGGTAAATTTATTGGATTCACTGGCATATTTGCAAAGGCTAATTATGTCCATTCCCACTTTAAATGTTCAAGAAAGTAAATAGAGTATCTGCAGCTTTGGGGTAAATTATTCTAAGCACGACTTTATCATGCTTAGAAACTCTGAAGTAGATATACAGTTGCAGATATCTGTGCTGGTTTGAAAATGAAATTCTGCAAATAAATAGAAGAACGAGAAAGGCCACAGATGGCACAAGCCATTGCATATTTCAGAGGATCTTCCTACTTTCATTAAGATTAAATAATTTTAATAGAGTTAGTAGATTTGTCAAAGAAAAGGCAAATTTGTGCAATATTTCTTCTGCTATTAGAGGTTCTAAAATTTTGAGCTTAGATGCTATACATTCCATGTACCTTGGCTACCACCTTAAACAAAGAAGACTATAAGTTTTCATGCTTCAAACTACCCTAAAAACACATATGTATAAAGGCCTGTTCATTTAAATCAGCCAGTTTAAAATCTAAATATGGTTAGTCTTCAGAATTGAAAGGTGCCAAAGTACGAAATTTCCACAGCTGTAGACAGTAAATACCTGAAGTGGGGAAAGTAAGAATGCATGAAACTTCCAGTTGAATGTGTTTTGCATTAATGTACACAAATCAAATGTTTTGTGAACGATTTAAGTAAGTGGATGAAACATCAGGAATGAAGCAATATAATCCAGTAAAGTAAAGCATGCATACCCTGAGGCAGAAGCGGTTTCAGTTTTCTTGTCATAGCACAGCATTTTGTTGTGTGTTTGCAATGAGGTAGGGGACACTAGAAACAAGGGGCTGAGCAAAAATCTAGAAAGTTCCTGTAGATATTTCTGTTGCTAAAAAACAGGTCTCTTTTTAGGGTCAAAACCCATACACTTTGAAAAATTTTACTTTTCTTCTCATAGGTTTTCACTTTTCTCTCTATTCTAACCAGCAAAGTATTTCCCTGCCTTTTCCTGTATGCAAATATAATGCAGATTGCAGACAATGTATACTTTTAGCACTGCTTGTTTATTTTTTACTGCCACACTCAAGAATCCATTTTCATTTGAAACCACATTTTTCTTCATTTTTTTTTCCTTAGCTCTGAGCTAAAGAATTTAGAAATGGGGCTGCAGTGTTCCCAGGGCTGGGAGTTATCCACAGATCCAGTCTTCCCAAACAAGGAGTCCAGGGAGAATCCAAACACTCTGAGGATTGTTTTAACCCATTGCAAGATCATGCTTCATGCTTAAACAGAGACAAAAATGCCTCTGTAGACAACCTGCCACCCCCTGAGCTTTTCAGAGTTCAGACATTTGCTAAAAAGTGTTATTTTCAGAAGAACTGCTTTTAATTAAATGTTTAGTTCCTATCTTTGTCCTTCGGGTTATATATCCATGTATTCATTCTTCTCACAAATCATCTCTGTGTTTCATTTCAGGTTCATACGTTGTTGATTACTTAATTACCAGTAGTAAAATAAGCAGCTTGAACTATGTCTTTTTGAGGGAATTTTTGAGGGCATTTAAAGTCTTTAGAAGTAGGGTAAGACTGGCCCTTTCCAAAATCTGGCTTGGGATGATCATCTCTGCACTAAAAACTTGAACTTCAAGTGTAGTGCCTTACTGCACCATTTAATTAGAGAAGCAAAAACCAGTGAGTTTCATCAGATTTCTTGTAACTTCTTTTTCAGTTGTTCTGAGAACATATATCAGGAGCTACAAGTTGTACAAATATCAAGCCCTTTGATATATTTCTGCATGCTTTATTTTCATTAAATTAAATATGAAGAGTTCCTCATTAGCAGCCCATTGGGAAAAGAGGTAAATCACAAGAACCTCTGTCTGTGTAGTGATTTTTTTTGAAAGGAAAAGGCCTGTTCCTCTTATGTTTTACCTTTCCCAAATTACACTATTTAATCATGACATTTTCAGACCTGTCACCATGCTGTGTCCTCCTGTCTTACAGGCTGATAAGAGATTGTGGGCCTGGAAACAATTTTTCCACACATTTCAGGGAGGTGGGCAGGACGCCGTGGGAATCTTCTTGCAGGATCACTTTGAGCTGCACTGCCCAGCACTGGGCTGCCCAGAAGGTAACCCAGGTGTTATGACATGTGCTTTGCTGGTCAGTATATTTTCCATGCCATCTTGCTGCTTTTCACACTTCAGGGTGACTCTGCTGAAAGCCTATTGTCTTTGATCTCTCACAGCTCTGCCTTTCAATGATTTGTATTTTTAGATGCTGTGGAAGTAAGCCATTGATTTTTTTTTCCTTTTTTGAAGAGGGCTTCTCACATGTTGTTTACACTCTCTGTGAGCTTTAGTGGAGTGTTTCTTCTCCACTGAGAGGAACATACTGTTCACGTGCACTCTTTCTCCTGCTCATGTTTGTGTTGCCTGGAAAAGACCAATTTTCCCTAACTGCATCATGCCATGCACTATAAATCACATTTGTGTCCCATTTAAAATATAAACCACAACAGACACAGAAGAACAAAAGGAACCACACGCCCAGCTTTTTTTGACAAAACTCCCACACATTGATAATTAGAAGCACATAAAACCATACACAAGCTAGGAGAGCTTGAGCGGCTGTCATGCCTCATGCTGTCTGTCTCAGCCTCCTCCACTTTCAATTCTGCCACAAAATTGCCTGGAACAGTAAAAAGGGCAGGACAAGATTAACATAAACAATCTGTGAAACAATGGAGATTAAAATAATAGTAAAGATTGCCTGACAAGTGTGCTTTCACGAGACTCTGGGAAATCTTTGCTTTAATTAATTATCTGCACTTGTCCAAGGGATAGCTGAAGCAATTAAACACTAGAAGGAGAACAATGTGTTTTAAAAGCAAATAATTGTTGAAACCGTTTTATGTAACTTAGTGCATAGGCAACGTGGGTAGAGGATTCTGGCTGCATATTTGTTTTATATTTTGCAATCAGCCTTATTGGCCCTACAGACTTGAACCATAATCCTGTGAGCTCACATGCATAACTATTCCCACTAGATTGAACAGAACTCTTTGAGGGACTAGATTGTGCAGTTTATTATATATATCACCAAACGTAATTAATAGCACTCACTATATCCTGTTGCTGCTGTTGCAAGGCTCCGTACGTTGTGCTTATTCTGTATAGGGCATGGTGAGTCCACACGCCTCATACATCCCACTGCCCTTTTCACTGCCTAAAACCTTGAGAAGGAACTAAACATGTTAGACAAATGTCGAAAGAGAAATAATGGTTTGAAGGGCTAAAGGATTTTACCCAGGGATGTTTAATAGATAAAAGACAAAATTCAGTAGAAAATTAGTGCTCTTCATTCCCCACACACTATCTCATACAAGACGGCAGTCCCTACTCCACACTAAGATTTTACACAGTGTATATATTACAGCAAGTGTGGCACATGGTGAAGAGGTGAAGAGCCCCATCTGATCTCAGTAATGTAATTATGAATATTTTATTAGTTCAAAAATTACCAGCACTGAGCAGTCTTATTTATCGACTTAGATAATTTTGGCACCAATATTTTCAGTGAAATATATTTATCTTCCATTAGTTTCACCCTCTAAGTCAGGTGAATAATGATTGATAGGGCATAACCATCCCTAAAATAAAAGTTGTCATTCTTTAAAGTCCAATTTTTAATGTCTTTTTTTGCTTTTTTTTAGGTTTGCTGCTAAGTATCTCCCATACAGGTACTTGCTACTACTTGTCTGTGCCAGTAGGGTATAGATGTTTGGCACAAAGCAATGCGGATGCACTTGAGGAACTTACACAAAGTCACCTGAACTTCAACCTCCAGACCATCCTGCCACATATTCTGTCACACTTGCTCACCGTGAGCAGGGCCATCTTTCAGGAGACCATAACTTCCCCAGAACTACCAAGAATACCTACTGAATGTAAATAAATGACCCTGTTAATGACTCTTATTTATGAGAGTCATTACCCCCACAACAAATTTACTTCTCTTATGCATATAGTCAGAAGCAATCAACAAGAACAACAATTTAGTTTAAGACCCTAAATTAGTGCCTACGTTCAAGTGGACTGCCAGTAAGGAAGACTGACAGAAAGTTGAAAGTCAATTAGCTATATTTGCTAATTTTTCAAATGCTAGTGAAAAAGACACTCTCATCCTGAGGTAATTAATTACCTTTTGGCCACTGAAGCTGTTCATGATTGCAAGCCTAAAAGGGCTTGCTATGTCCCAAGAAAACAACAGCCATATAAAACCCTGGAACATCCTGCCACTAAGCCATAAGAAAATTCAAACAGCTCTTTGTTCATAATTCAAAGACAGAGATAAAAACACCAGAGGAAAAAAGCAAAAACTAACCCTTTTAAACATGGAATTCTAGGAAAGAAGTTCTTGACATATCTAGTATCAAGTAAATAGGAAGAAGAAATTATTTTTCTCTTCAGTATTCTAAAAACCAAACAATGACTTATACTTTAGCTCCAGTAAAATTGAAGTCATCATGAGTTCTGCCACTTCTTTCAATAGAACACTTTCTTCTCCAGCTATTACTTTCTATTCTTCCTGTCTTTACTTTCAAATCTTAACAGTTAAAATTTATGAAGCGATTTATATGAAGTGGTTCTCAATATTTAATCTATTTTAAAGCATAAATAAAGTATTTGTTATATCTGAATTTGTTCACTTGCCTTCCAACAAGAGATTCTTTTAAATTTTCCAATTAGCAATTATCTTATAGTATTCATCTAAAAATCGATCACAAAACAATGATGCTCTATTAACATCAGTCCGTAACTTTTAAATTAAACTTTTACAAACTGACACAGGATATGTCCTCTTTTTTTTCCCTAAGAAATCTTTTTTAAATAGAATGAGTTATCTAAAAAGAAAAGAGAATTGTTCTGCTTTCTACTTGGAATAAGGACAAGATCTATAACCCAACATTTTCAGCTTTACATAGTGGTCTTTGGAACTGCAACTTTTGAGAGTAATACCAAAAGCTATTTTCAAAAAAATTTCCTTTTTTTTTTTTTTTAAAGAAACAACAAACAAAAATGACACATATACGTGTGTATACCCCAATTTTGCAAAGATTTTAATAATGAGTTTTCATGTTGTTTTTGCTCACTGTTTTATTTCAACCTTTCTATAAGCAGCATTTTACAATCATTTTAAAATGGATTTAACTGTATTTTATTCTTACTCCAATTTATTGTTACAGTGTAAATGAATTACAACTATACTGAATTAGTCTAGTAAGTAAACATAATATGTGTTATCTTCTTTGACTTCCCCAGTGCTTCACACTTTCTAGCACATTTCAGGGTGGTACCTAAGAGAGAATCTTCACAAATCAAAGCTGCTTAATATAAGCAATATTCAAAGCTCAGCAGTGTTTGCAAATTTTTTTCTACATTTTTCTTAAAAATTACCTGCAGTTACATAGATACTGAGGAATGTAGCTGAAATGAAAATTACTGCAAATGACATAAATCTTCTCCGTTTCTTGAAAAAATCATTTCACTTGCAACCAATAAATAACATCAGATTCAGACCATTACAATTTCTGCATATTCTGAGCTGAGAAAATCTTAAATGGTTTTTCTGTAGGGATTCAATCAGAGCTCTCAGAGCTCACATTTGGGATCTTCCCATATACCAAAAAGGAAACTAAATGCAGCCTTTCAGTAATTCTCCATCTCTCAGTAATTCCTATGCATAAAACTTTATTTGAATGAATTATTTAATGGAATTTTTTCCTAAATGGTAAACTCAGCTGGCCATTTCCATGTTTTTCTTAACACAAAATGAGACACGGAGTCCTGACCCAAGAAATGGTGACTTAGAGGTTCCTCATTATGTGGGCAGTCATTTGTTTACGGAAACAAAATTTAAAGAATATCTTAATTACCCATACGGTTGATACTTCCACGTACTATAACTGTTCACTGAGGACACACAGGTGTACATGATACTCTACTGTTTGCTGTATTCAACCTACATGTTCAATCTTGCATGAAAATAATGATGTTATGTTGATTGTCTATAACTTTCCTTTTAAATGTAATATGAATCTATGATATGATATTTGGGACTGTATTTTTTTAATTTTTTCTGTGACAGAAAGGAGAGGAAGGTTTTTGTTCTTTCTATTACAAGTGTTGGGAAAGGAGGGAATTAGAAAGCCTAACAAAGTGAAGGTTATATAACAGAATCATTCTTAAAAACAGAATCATTCATGTAGTTCAGTTGACATCCAGGAAGACAAATCTGGTGAGACACCTTGAAGACTTTAAAATAATAATTTTTAACTCTGAGGAATTCTTCTATTACCCATGTTAAAAAAAAAATAATAAAAAGGAGTACAAATCCTTTTCTTCCATTCTGTTTCTCAGATCACAGTTAACATGTATTATATGTACTGTAGGTGTTATTTTTAGGTCAGTTGTCTGATACTGTATTCTAGGCACTTTTTGTATGGGTCACAGAGAGTTCAGGAATACACTGCTACTCTGCTGCATGGGTAGAAAGTGTCTTTCCCAAGGCTTTTTATTCACAGAAACAACATTTCAACTTTATAAGACATTTTGAAGGTTTGTTGGTTTGTTTTGGGTTGTTTTTTTTTTTAATTTGTAACACTCACTTATGCAAGTTTTTGTTGTCCCTGCTTTGTTTGCTCTCTTTTGTAAGCCAAGAAGCCATGTTGGCTAAGAATTAATTAACATAACTTCCCAGCTCAAGAGTAATTGACCGTTGGAAACCAAGTTAAAAATGCTGGTCCAGCAGAGAACCCATACATCAGGACTGTTTCAGTTTAAGTGTTTCTCACCCTTCACAAGCACACGGACCACATGAGAAGATGGAAACCCTCTGCACATGTTTCATAAGTTTGCCAAATTATTCAACTGAAAACTTGGTAATTACTTGTAGCTATTTTTGACCATTTAAGCAGAGGCCTCACGCAAACAGATTTCATAGGTCTTCAGCCTAGATTATTGCCAATGACACATACTCTTTGTCAGAATTTTCCTTCTTCTGTTATACTATGCTTCTGTCTATTATCCTCTTGGCAAGATAAAGTAGCCTTCTCAAGATCTCTCTTGATCAGAGCTTCTGTAAGCACTACAGAAAAATCAGCATGATTACCTGGCATGGCTGCTTCTCCTTCAGCCCAAATACTCATCCTGGAGCTGCATTCTGCTGCCCACCTACGCTTTCCATAAGTCCTGCTCATTTCAAGTGCCGTGTTTTTGAAAGCAGCTCATTCGTTCCATCGAGTCAGGATTAAAAGCCAATCACAAGTAAGCCAAGCAAATGGTAGCCAAAGCATAAATCATCATTACATGCTGGCAGCTGGCTGCAACTACATGACAGCTATTCACAAACAGGATGCTTGGTGCCCTTTTATGTGGATCTTGTATTCTTTGCACATGTTTGTTCCACATGAATTGTTCCCTTGGAAATACAGGGAGAGAGCTAAGGTGATGAGAGAATAATAAAATAGCTCATTGTCTCCTGCTGCCTTTTACTCTTGGACAAAGGACCCTTTTATTCATGGATAAATTAAGATTTGCCAAACTGATACAGAGATATGCTAAAACCTGCAACACGTCCTTCAGACCTGATGCACAAAGCATATATGTTCTTGAGCCTTTGCCATTAGCATAAACGAACCTACAAAAGTGCAGGAACTGCAGCCCATTCACCAGGGTTTCCAGCCACCCACAGCTTTAGTACCTCTCCACAATTACATGGTGTTGTCTATCTATGTGGCATTTCTGCCTTACATTATGGTGTTTTAGTCAGAGAAAATTAAAAATAATAGCAAAGAGTTCCCTTGTTGGAGTCCCAGCAGTATTATTACATGAGTGAAGATCATCTATCCTTCAGGAGAGAATTAGTGTGCTTATATTGCTTCATTTTTAAAAGTCACAGTTTGGAATTAAATATGATTTATTGACTTGAGTGACTGGGTGTTTTTTCTATATGTTTTTACTGTCTTTTCACTACTTCTAATTGCCTTTCATAAAGAAGTCAAGGATATATGTATTTCAGTGACATGCTACATAAATTTGTACAGTTACACCACGAAGAAAAAGCATAAGGAAAACCTACTAACTTGCAGAATATATTTTTTCCCCTCATAATTAAAACGAAGCTTTGTGATATGATTCCATGCTAAATGTTATTCTTTATGGTATTATGTCATTAGTGGAATACAAAATTCCAATATCTGTAACGAATACCCCTTATAAAAAGTGTTAGAACAATCTCAAAAATTAACAGATTAGCCACACTCTTTTCTATAGCTGTACATTCAAATATATTCATACCTCCTGGCATGAAAAATATTTTAGGAAAACATTATAAACTATCTCAAAGTATTGCCAGCATCTGCCATTCTGTTGCTCTGCCATTAAAGTTCAATATCTTATCTATGATGATCGTAAATATCAGATGTAAATACCGAAGACAGGTGTAAGAATTTCAGCATAGGCATGTCTTGTATAATCATCTGTCATGTTAGCTTTCATCTTGAATCCTAATGTTTGCTAGTGGCTTATGCATCAAAACATTTCACTGAGTCCTTTCGAAATGTGTTAGCTTTAGCAGGCGTAAGTCTGAAGTTTGTAAATGTAAATGTAAATGTAAATGTAAATGTAAATGTAAATGTCCTGGAACATTTTCAGACCTTGCTGAGTGCTCTGTCTCACTGTCTTTCTCTAGAATAGTGCTGCATGGTTGTTTCATGGAATCATGGAATCATTAAGGGAGAAGAAGACTTCCAAGATCACCAGGTCCAACTGTCAACAACCAGTGTGTTCACCACAAATTCATGTTTTCAAGTGCCATATCCACACATTTTTTAAACACTTTCAGTAACGATGACTCCACCACTGCCCTGGACAGCCTGTTCCAATGCATGACAACTCTTTCCATGAAGAAATTTTTTCCTAATATCCAATCCAAATCTCTCCTGGTGCGACTGGAGGTCACTTTGTCTTTTCTTGCTGCTTGTTACCCGGCAAAAGAAACTGACACGCCCTTGGTTCCAATTTTCCTTCAGGTAGTTGTAGAAAGCAACAAGGTCTCCTATGACTCTGCTTCTCCCCAGGCTAAACCTCAGTTCCCTCAGCCATTCCTTATAAGACTTATGTTCTAGACTCTTCACCAGCTTTCTTACCATCCTTTGAACATGTTTCAGCACCATTTGCAGCTCTCTTCCAGTTCTGTAGACCTCTTTGTTACTGCTGAAGTCTGGGAGGGCTTACTAAAATGTATTACTCTGCTTCTGTTTTGTATATAATCCTCATTTAGTTAGACCAAGAAATATTTACAGATATCCCAGATTTTTAATTTCACAAATCTTGCAATTAGAAGAGACATATTCATCTCACAGAAGAAATTTATATCCACAAGGAAAATCAGAACCCTAGTAAAGTCCATTTATAAACAATGCTATGGAAAGAGCTTGACATATAATGAAATCTCTTCCAAAAGTTAATGCGACTTTTCTGACTAAGACATATCCTATGTGACTTTGTGAAATTGATTGTTTTTATGCACAGGAACGAACATCACTCTTACCTTCTTCGGATAACTTCATGAAAAAAAATTCCTTCCAAATAGCCTTAATTATTAAATGCAGCACTGGCACATTTAATCCCCATTGACACATTAAAGGCACGTTAATCCAGTGATGTAATCCTTCCCAATATTTCATTTTATCCTAATATCTAACTGTATAAATTTAAGTACTTGAATGCTTGATTACTCATATATATTGCAAGAATTATCAGTAGTATCATACCCTGATAACAGATAAGTACTATGAAAGTTGTTCATTCTTCTAGAGCTGGAACTTATTAAAAGTACCCGAAAGCTGAACCAGAGAACAGTGCTTTCTATTAAACTCCCAGCAGGAGTGACAAGTCTACGAAACTGATTAAATGACCTCATAATTTCTGGTTGAAACCAAGGTCTTGTTGGTCTACATGCACATTTTGTCCCGAGACAGCTTTTTGGATTAATGGGATTAATTTCAGCAGAAACTGTACTGATCACTGTAAGCTGTATTGATAACCATCTAACAGTGATCCCTTTATTTCAGTAAGCCTGTTTGTTGTCCTACAGCGGGTCAATATCAAAAGTACCACTTATATATTTACATACCTGAAAACACAGTAGTAACTCTTATGTCACTGCAGAAGTGTCAATAAGACAAAGAAATTTAAGCATCTGTGAAATGCTGGCAGAGGGTCACATAAGGTTCATTAAATTCTTCAGGGAAAGACAGTGTCTACTGGCTTAGACCTTAGCCCACAAGACCTTATGAGTGTGTCTAAAAGCCACTGAAGTCAAAACGCTTTAAAACACATGCTAACTGTTAGAATACACATTAGCACCGTTTCTGAATAAAAAAGTTTTCCTGAATAAGGGCCACAGACAGACTCAGAGCCTTCTCTCTGTGACCTGGTATTCCATGTGGGTTGCTTCTAAGTGTTGCCCTGAGGAATTGGAACTGGATATACCACACGATGATTCAACAATCAACATTTTTCCAATTTGTGCTGGTCCTTTATATTTCCAAGAATGGGTGGTCCCAGTTGGCATTGCCCCAGTGTTAAATAAGGTAAAGGTGTGTCAAATAGCAAGTCTTAGGAAGATATTACTATTGTACTTACTTGCATGGCTTGTAAAAGTAGTTTTCTTGCCAGCAGCAACAACAGTAGCAAGTAACTGGAATTGTTTCATTTCAGACACTAATGGCAAATAAAAATAAAGACTTCTATGCTCGGAAAACAACAGCCCTGTAAGTTAACAGAAAACAGAATAACTGGTAGCTTACCCTCTAAGTAACAAATCCAGTTTCAAAACAACCCACATGTATGTCTCAGAGAAATCTTTCTGCTAAATATTTCTCCCTAGCTCAGTTAATGTCTACAGGGATACTACCTTAGGTCTTCTATTTAAAGGTGTTCCAGCAGCTTAGAGTAAAAAATATATATTACATAGAAAAACTAAGTTATCAAGTCTACTGAACCTGAACTTGTTTCCTTCAGTTGTAACTGCACTCTTTTATAACATGACCAGTTTTAATCATAGTCCTTCCTGCACCATAGAATAAGCAATAAGGCTTAGCTCTTGATCAACTTTTTCTGTGGCTGATGAACAGGCCAAGAAACTATTGCAAAATAGAATTTAAAGTAAGACTTGAAGCCTCCTTCAAGCTAAAGTCTTCC
The DNA here is from genome assembly GCA_013398955.1 of Callaeas wilsoni. Classification (NCBI taxonomy): domain Eukaryota; kingdom Metazoa; phylum Chordata; class Aves; order Passeriformes; family Callaeidae; genus Callaeas; species Callaeas wilsoni. The sequence goes on along the minus strand of VWPU01007788.1, from coordinate 5,268 downwards.
TTTTGGTGCACCACATTTTGATGTCTACTGTCCTTCCTACTGGCAAAAGCTTTTGTGATGCTTTCACTCTAAAATAAAATTAATTTATTTTCTTCAAGATTCCTGTCATAAGACTGTAGTAAACAAATATTTTCATCTGTTTTGGGAGCAAAATGATTAAAGATTTGCCAGCCATGGAAGTGAGTATGGATACAACACAACCCGGCTCAGTCTCTAGACTTAATAGTCATAATCAGAGAGGCAATGGACAGAAAAGAGGACAGAACACAAAGCAAAAGCTTGGATATAAATGATCCAGAACCGAGGAACAGATGAGCTAAAATATCATTCCAAACTTAGTTACCTGATCTCATCCCAATGTGGACTGACACTGGGTCCATGACTGCATTGCCTTGCTACGGGGGAACAGAGCTGTGCCACAGCCCTGTGTCTGTTTTGAGAATAAGAGAATTCATTGTTGCAGTCTCGATAACTTAAATATTAAATGCAGATTGAGCTAGTAAATTCAGACTCTCAGTTCTGAGCAATATGGGAGGTATATGAATCCAGCACTGAGTCAGGCCTCAGGCTCTCTTGCTATTAAGCCAAAGCTGTACGTCTGCCTAGTAGCATTTCCAAATTCTGTACATAATGGTTCTCTCTCTCCATATATTGCTAGCTCTGAAAAACCTTCTCCCCACCAGCTTCTTATTCTTTCCATCTCCTTCTCATTTCTTGGATTGTTTTTTGGTTTTCTCCTGTTTTGGATTTTGTTTTGTTGTTGTTCTGCACTTTGATTTACACTATTCCTTTATGGTCCCTCTATTGCTCATTCTTCTTTTTTTCTCTTTATTATTTTACTCTTCCTTTACACAGATTGGCTGTCAAAACTGTGTGGGAAATGACTAGAAATAGTCAGCAATCTAGTAAATGGCATAAAATGACTGAGTCCTTTTTATCTGAAACACAAAGAATCCTACAATTCCTTTTATACCCAGTGCAAAAGAGATGCTCACCATGTTTGGGAATCAGCCAGAGGTTTCTCCTTTCTATATCCTGAACTCTGCTTACCTCACAATGTGCACTAGTTATGATAGCAAGAATGAAAAAGGTAAACAAAAAACAGTTCTGGGTGAAACTCAAAGCAAAAAAGCAGACTCCACATCTTAGACAGTGAACTTATGGATGCAGGAATTTATGGACTGAAGGGACATCTGTCAAAGTCATTAGAAATAAGGAATGTGGTGTTCTGAATATCTCTCACACAGATGCAGATCTAAAGATGGAAACAGCAAAACCTTTATATTAGATTTTTAGGAGTATATTCCAGGAAAAATAACACTGACAATGACCTTATTTTCTTAATCCAGAAGCTATTTTCCATCAATTTCTATGCTATGTTACAGGAAAAAAAAAATTCCTAACATTTCATCTGAAGTCTTTAGTTCTTAATACAATACTCGGGTGTGGTTCTACTTTGAAAAGGAAACCCATACAACATTCCATTTTTGCATGCTGACTTTTGCATTAATTATAACTTTACAAGTGTAAGGAATCAGGTATTTGAAGCATCCTGAGCCATCTATGAGATTTTTTTTTTCATCTCAAAGTGCCTCTTGGAGACAATGAGGCTAACAGCATCTCATTATTTTTTCTTCTCATTACCTATGAAAGTGTTCTATGATGTCTTGTTTTCTATAGCATCCACTTACACATTTTCTTGCTTATTTAGACTTTCAATACACTTTACATTTTAGCTTTAGGATTGTTAGCATATTTTCTGAGTCAGGTAAACTGAGCTGTATTCTCAACAGATGTGGACGGATATGTGTCATATGCATGTACATTGTATTATAGATATAGTATAGCAAGGTCTGAAGGATGAAATTGCTGACCATAGATCACTGAGATACTGCTTTTTCCCTCGGACCTCAAGACAATTCTATCAGGCACATGAATTTCCTTGTCAGCCTCAGGATCCTCCAGATTCTCCAGTGCTGCAAAACACAGTCACGCCACAGTAGGTTCCTGGGTCTAAACTCCATCCTAGCATGTCTCTCAAAAGAGGACTTGCAAGAAGATCCTCAAAGACATCTTTATAGCAGACTACCTCGGTGTTTGCATGATGGGAAATTAGTCTCTCAAGGGCATCCTTAAAGGAGCTGGATCACCAGTGAGATCCTGAGCCACAGCTTTCTGTCGAATATCTAAAACATTAAATCCTACATGCAGTTTTTCCACTGAAAGCTTTTAATTAGCCTATTTCAAATGCTTATCTGAAAAACTCCAAGGTTGTATCTTCCCACTGACTTGCAACTATGTACACTAACTCCTTTTTTCCTTTCCTTTTTCTAAAGAAAACATAAGCAGTACTGTGCTTTTCATACAGTGACTGTTAAAGTCACTGAAAGCGATATGTCATCTGCATCTACCAACTAAAGCTCTAGTGAGCTTAAAATGTCAGAGTGGGACAAGGCTTGGCTGCTAACCTAGACAGTATGAAAGGACTCTGAGAATGCCCATTCTGGATGTTTCACTGGAAAACTGTAAAAAGCGCATTCCGTATGGCTTCCAAAAAATCCCACAGTCACTACCAATGGGAAAATTGGGAGGCCTTTAGAAATCAACCTCAAAATTCTTCCATCGTCTGTCTCCCTGGACATTGTGTTCCAAGATTAGCTCTAGAAATTGAAATAAAACAAACTTTAAATAGCTTGGCACAAATAAAATTAACATATAAATTACTACCATTCAACAAGATTTTTTAAATAATTTTTTTAATAGATTTATGAAAAGCACAGTGTGTTAGTGCATGTGCTTTCATATCAGAGAAAAGGTTTTGTAACTAGGAATGGTGAAATTGCACACTTGCAATTTTGACCTTCAGAGAGGCCAGAACACCATAGCTGTAGGAAGGTCTCAAGGACAGAGTGTTTTCACGAAGAAGCATGTTTCTCAGACTGGTCCCTTCTTGCTACGAGATAGTCAGTAGCCTAACCTAAGAATAGGCTATATTGGAAAGGCATTTTCAGCAGAAGAAGAGTGAGGCTATGTCTAGACTACACGAACACGCTGTGATTCCTTCTGTAATTCCTTCTGTCACTAATTCCTTCTGTGATTCCTGTGTGTCTGGATTGCTATCCTGTGCAATACAGTACAGAAGAGAAAAAAGTCTGCTTGGACCTCAGGCTGAGGGCAAGCTACCCAAAACAAACAGTATGGATGCAAGATGTTAGTCTCTGGGACATTCTGAAATCCAAAGTGCTACTGAAAATACCCTAGCAAGTATCTCTTTCTGAGGATGTTATTTTTCTTGGACGTCATTGTCTAAACTTCCACTGCTAACTTTGACTTTTGCATGTCATGTATGTATGGATATATTTTCTATGTTATCTAGACTATAAGAAGAGAGAAAGAGAATTATTTACCCTACATCACGAACAATGTGCTTAATTCTAGTCATTCTTCATGATAATTGTGTGTACACAGTACTGCACCACAAAGGAAACGTAATTCTTCTTCACTGATGAAAAAATAGTGTTGGTATACCACAGAATATGATTTGCTAATACTGGAAATCATACAGCTGTGGTATCTCCAATAGGCACAAAGAAAACATATATTCATTGAACAGCAAGCTACACTTAAGCGCAAATTCATAGACCCTGAATTTTTTTAAAAGTTCTGCCATGCTGTTCGTAATATTGAGCAGTAGAAAATTTAACCAAATAGCTAAAACATGACAACCTGACATGTACTGCAGTATATCTATGTACCTATGCTTAGGAAGATCAAAATCAAGCCACATTCATCCTAAAGAGAACACATACCAGACACAAATGCTAACAAAGCAACGAAATCTTCTAATTCAAATAAACTAGCACCTTTTGTAATATATAAATCACTGGTATGAACACGTGTTAAAACTAAATACAGATGAACACACTACAATAATTTTTTCCAAGTGTAACTCTTGGAATTATATAAGTCACTGTGGTTTCCAAGAAGACAAATGGTCTGGAAAATGAAAAATAAATTAGTTCTGTGACTAATTGGAGTCAGAGATTGAAGGTCAGACTTGGTTCTGCAGTTGACCCTGGTGACCACTAAAAGTCCAGCTTGGCTCACAGTACAACTTTCTGTATTTAAGAGTTGTTTACAGTAGAGAAACACTGAAAGTGTACATTAGAAAACTTCCTCTTGCAAATCTAAAACACATGCCAGTTCATAGGCAAGTAATAAACTTATAAAGGGCCATGTTGACAATTTCAAAATCTTTGGTAGGACCCTGGGACTTAAAATTGGAAACATTCTAATAAACATCTCTGCTTTTAAATTTTGCTGCTTGTCCTAAGATACCTGAAAAAATGTATCAGCTTCTTAAAGAGTTTCACGTCCCCTAGTCTTTCGCATAACACAACAAAAAGTATCATTCAATTTTGAGCGTATTTTGCTCATTTATGAATCTCATCCCATTCTCTTAAAGTCAAGAGAGTTAAACTAGTGAAATATTGAAAAAAGTTACTTCAGAATCATGCCTCTTCTTTTTCACACAGTATGATATTAATTTAGTATATTGGCTTGGACTCATAATGGTTGATATGTTTATTGCAGTGCTTAAAGTATTTTCCTCCCTTCAAAAGTGTTAGAATTGTTTGTTTATAAAATGCATCTGCTTCCTTGTGTCGTGTAATCAATGAACATAAACTCTATTTATGAAGTATCACACATATGACATGTTATACAATTTCTCAAATCTCTGATGAGCCTGAGACTCTTTAATTCAAGAAAAGCCTAGCTCTTCATGTACAAGCATTATTATTATTATTAATAATAACAATAATAATACTTGAATACACTTGTAGCCATAAAAGAAGAAAGTACTTCCCAATGGAAAAAATTCATCAAGATCAAATCTACCACTACCCAAAGTCCCAAGTAGACAGGTGATATGATAGATGGAGAAAATGACTTCAAGAGACCAATCTGACTTACGAGCTGGGGTAGGAGCAGGTGCATGTCTGACTATATGGCAGCGAGAGTGGAAGCTCCATGGTCATCAAGCTTGCATCACCTAGTAAGTGTTAGGATAGAGCTGTGCTTGTCTTGAACAGCTGTACTTGCAATTTTAGATTTTTTCCTACTTTTCTGGTCTCATCTGGCCTATTCTATTTACTGACTCTACACCTTACCTAAACTTTCTGCGTATTTCTGGTACTCCCATGCTACGTGCAAAGAAGCAGACTACTGTCTGTTTTCTTAGCCTGCTGTATTGATTTGGCACAGCCT
>VWPU01007787.1:0-16867 GCA_013398955.1 Callaeas wilsoni | reverse complement strand
AGCCCCGCCGCGCCGCGCCGCGCTCCCCCGGCCCGGCCAGGGACCACCCTCCGCCGCCAGCCCTGCGCCACGGCCCCCGCTAACCCCTTCCTCGCCGTTCCTCCCCGCCGGCCGCCCCCTCCTCCCCATCCTCCAGCCCAGCCGGGGATGCTGCGCGCAGGGAGCGGCTCCGGCCCCGCCGCCCCAGCCCCCCCGGCAAGGGCAGAGCCCTGATAAATCCAGCGCCGGGAGGGAACCGCTCCTGAGGGGCTGAGCCCCTCAGGAAGTTGTGTCTCCAGGTCTCCTTTTGGCAGGGAGGGGGGTTAAGCTGCCAGTTCCTTTTTTAGAAGCACAGAATCGTTGCTTGGCAAAGACCTCCAGGATCGAGTCCAGTCATCGCCCCGGCTCTGCCAAGCCCACCACTGCCCCATGTCCCCAGGTGCCACGAACATCCCTCCAGGGACGGGGGCTCAGCCACCTCCCTGGGCAGCCCCGTCCAGTTCCTGACCACCCTTTCCATGGAGAAATTTTCCCCAATATCCACCCAAACCTCCCCTGGCCCAGCCTGAGGCCGTTCCCTCTCCTCCTGTCCCTGTTCCCTGGGAGCAGAGCCCGACCCCCCCGGCTGCCCCCTCCTGTCAGGGAGTTGTGCAGCGCCACAAGGTCCCCCCTGAGCCTCCTTTTCTCCAGGCTGAGCCTCTTCCCAGCTCCCTCAGCTGCTCCTGGGGCTCCAGCCCCTTCGCAGCTCCGTTCCCTTCCCTGGACATGCTCCAGCCCCTCAGGGTCCATATTGTGAGAGGCCCAAAATTGCCCCCATGACTGCAGGTGCCTCAGCACTGCCCAGCACAGAGGGACAATCACTGCCCTCACTGCCCTGGTCCTGCTGGCCACACCATTGCTGATACTGGCCAGAATGGTCTTGGACTTCTCGGCCAGCAGCAGTGGAGGAGAAGAATTCACATCTGCAGGTGTCTCTTGTGCTCTGTGTGCACAAACTCTGCTTCTGCCTGCACCCAGGGCCCCATCAGCCTGCCCAACCCCACTGGATGCCGGAGGCAGAAGAGCGGAGCAGGGAGATCCCCATCACTGGTCCTGCAGCTCCAGGGGCACCCGGATTTCTGCACTGGGAAAGAGGAAGTGCCTGAAGGAGTGCCCTTTTCCCGGCTGAATCTCCCCCCACAGCCAGCGGATCCCTCTCCCTGCTGCAGTCACCTTCAGCCTGCTACCAGGACTCAGTAGAGCTTGCTTGGCTTCTTGGCCCCCTTTTGGAATGCTCCTGAGGCACACAGTGCTTGGATCACTGCCTGGCACCAGCAAAGCCCCTGACCCCTCAGGGACAGCTGGGCCAGGACACCTCCAGTGGGGGGAAGTTCAACTGAAACCAATTTAGGCTGAAACCAAGCAGAGATGTTATGCTGGTGAGAGCAGCTGACTGCAGGAGAGGCTCTGATGGGAGCCCAACACAGCTCAAACTGCCTCAATTGGATCTGGAAAACAGCCTGGAGAGACACCCGTCATCTCCAGCAACACTCCCACAGCCGTGTGCGCATCAAACAAAGCCTGCAGAGTGTCAATTTTAGGGCTCAAAGGTGTTTAATTCACATCTTGTCTCCCTTGTTCTTTTCTGATGTAAAATCCTTCCTGTCTCCTTCCCTTCCGCCTCGTGGGTCACCATGTTCCCCACGCTGGGATTTTCCTGGGATCAGAAGGAACATGATCTGCAGCTCAGGACCCGAGGGCAGAGGGATTTTGGCTTTCTCTGCACCATGTGCAAACGATAAGCCCCATCTCCATTGACATTCAAGCCTTTTTGTTCCACCAGCTCAGCTCTCCTGCCCCCGGGGGGTTTCTTCATCCCACTGCCCCTCTCCCAGTGCCTGGGCACTGCCTGCACAGAGGTTCAGGAATTTAGCCATGCGCCAAGTCCCTTATAAACCATCAGGGCTGGGCTACATCCAGCAACTTTACCATTTTTATGAAGTCATTGGCATTCCTGTGTTCAGAGAGAAGATAATCCCTGCTCCAGGCCCTCAGCACCAGCAGCGGAAGGTGAGTGATGGCACCGATCCAGATGAATCTCCTCATCCTCTGACTTTGCATTCCTATTTTTTCCTTTGATCCATGAGGAAACTTTCACCTGCAGCTCCCTCATCTCCATCTGAGCTGCTTATGTGAGTAAATGGGGGCAAACCCCCTCATTTGGGAATGTTATTCCCTGCCTTTAGCTAATTTCCTTTCCTTCAGCTCTGGAAAACATTAACCAAAAAGGTTCCAACCTTCATGGCTGAAAACAGTAGCTGGAAAATCCATTAGGCCGATATATTTATTATTAAAAATTGTGAAAGGACCGAGTCCTCATTAATCCCTAAATAGATCCAGAGTATCTCCAGATTGTGTCCACATCAATAAGAGCAGCCCACGGCTCTTTTCCCTTTTTCCTTTGTTAAATACAGAGCTGATCACTCCAAACCCTCTGTTTTTCAGGTGTCCTGGGTAGCATCTCCTGGGGCTGTGGGAGGGAGCTGAGATGGAGCTCTCCAGAAGGATGGGGCTTCCTCGGGAATCAGCCCCGGGACGTTTGGATTACACTTCTGGAAATGATACAGCCAGAGACAATAAAATCCTAATGTGACAGAGTAAATGATGGCAGCAGGGCAGGCTGCTGTCAGAGCCCTGCCTGGGGACACCGGCGGGGCTGTCACCGCCAGCACGGAGCTGTCACTCCAGCAACGAGTGATCAGCACTTGATGGCATTTGCCACCAAGCTGCTCACTCCAGGCAGGCTCCTTCCGTGGGGGCCCACCCAGCTCGTGGGGAGCTGCTCAGCAAAGCCACCGAGGCAGGGCAGGGCCGTGTTTGGGGTCTGGAGCCCAGCGTGGGGTGAGAACGCCGCGGACCCAGCAGCAATAAATCGGGTGTCCAAGGGGAGGCAGGGCAAGCCAGGCTACGGCTCCGGGACAGCTGGGTGGCTTCAAAACACCCCTTTTATCCAAATGCGAGGCCTGGAGGACAGAACTTTGAGGTCCCTCCGAGCAGAAAGTCCTCGATGGGATTAAAGAGCTTTACTCCGGTAGGGATGACCCTCTGGAATGAAACCCCAGAAAATCGGGAAGGCTGTTGGAGGGGGGAGGTCTGCAGTCCTTCCTTCCCCACAGTGCTGGGGGGGCGGGCTCTGCCCGCTCCAGTTTGGGATGTCCTGGGAAACACCCACTGTCCTCCTCCCCGGGGAGGGCTCAGGAGCCTTTCTCAGCCTCATGGCTCTCATGAGTGGGAGAGGTTTTCCAACTCGCAGCCCACATTTTCAGTATTGCTTAATTCTATCCCATTATTTCTGATTAAACACTTGGTGGAAGGAGTACAATTGCTCCCTGGCCTGGATTTTCATGTCTTAATGGTGCTTAATTATTCCAGGAGAAACTTTTATTTTTCCTTTTCCTCCACCTCACTTCTGCACTGGATGCTTTCTCCTGGAGTTTAATTAGCACATTTCAGAATGGAATATTGAGATTAAATCACTGCTGAGCGAGCTCTGCTCCAGGATTGATGATCTTTGGGCACAGCTTTTATTGGAGCTGCCAGCTCAGGCTATGGATTTATGGACTGAGGGGTTCTTTGGGCCAGGAGCGAGCCAGCAGTGCCGCAGCGGGCTGGGGACAGGGGCCAGGCTCTCACGGAGCCTGGCCTGGCACTGCCGGCCTTTGTCCCCTCCTGCAGCCACAAAAAGGATGGTGAGGGTGCTGAGGGTGATGTGAGGGTGGCAAGGCCCTGGCACAGAGCAGCTGTGGCTGCCCCTGGATCCCTGGCAGTGCCCAAGGCCAGGCTGGACGGGGCTTGGAGCAGCCTGGGACAGTGGAAGTTGTTCCCATGGCAGGGTTGGCACCGGATCCCTTTAAGGTCCCTTCCAACCCAAACCAGTTTGGGATTCAGTGATGGGCAGAAAGGGGCGCCCTGCAGCCCCCGTAGACCCCGAGGAGGGTACCCCCCACCCCAGCAGCAGAGCTGGGGTGCAGCAGCACTGGCACATTGGCATCTCCAGCCCCGCCATCTGCTCCAAGGGTTCATTCCAGCCTCTTCCAGAGCCTGGGGCTGGCTGCAAACATCAGATGTAGGCACAGGTTTGGCACCAGGCCAGCCCCTTTCCTGCTGCCTCAAATGCCAGCATTTTGATTCAAGCTCTTCTGCAAATGCTAAAAAAGCTGCAGCTTTGCAACCGAGTCCACCCTGGTGGAGCTCATTGAAAGGAGACCTTGAGGGAGGGGGAAAATCCCAAACCAAGAGTTCCTTTTAATTGTGTTATCTCACCCAGCTAAAGGTACAGACGTGCAGTGACACCCACAGAGATCCCTTCCCAGCTGAGACTCCAAACACTTGTGGCTTCCCTGGGGCCAGGGAACACTCTGTGGACAGGAATTTTTGCTTATACTCCTTGCAGGAAGGCTCCTCATCCCGGGAGCTCGTGTGAGGGGGGTTATCCCAAAAAACCCCCCAGCAACGCCCACGTGGGAGAGAACAGCACCTCCTGTTCGTGCTGCTGGGCAGGCTGGCTGCCCTCTCGATATTCAGGCAGAGCAGCTCTGGCACAGAGCGGAGCAGAACTGGAGAAGGTTTCACCCTTCGGGGCCCACGAGACTCAGCCAAGCGCCCGCAAAGGGCAAAGAGCCCCAAACTCACCACGAGTTTCAGCAGCCAGAGCTGGAGGGGCTCTCTCTGTTTTGTTTTGCTCTTCGAAAGATAGCCCTGTAATTTCGTGACTCATCCATTCTCCAGCCTTTGTTGCTTTTCATTTTCAACATCTTTAAGCTGTTTGTGGAGAATGTGCTTATTTTTAGACTTCCCATCAGGGAGAGGCATCTGAGCTGGTTCAGAGGGAAGAGCTCCATTGAGACTTTGGTGTCTGGGGTGTTTATGGGCAAATTTCCTGCTGGGGAGAGATCTTCCCTTTCCTCACTGAACTGGGAGCAGGGAGGGATTTTCAGGCTATGCCCTGTGGGCTCTCTCGGGGTGCACCGACGTCTGAGCTCCTGGAGGGAGGAGGAGGAGGAGGATGGATGGATGGATGCAGGGAATACCAACAAATGTCGGGGCAGCAGGAACAAACGGGGGCCCCAGCATCTCAAATCATCCTTATCAAACCTGCAAATCTCCATCCATGGCCCAGAAATTCTCTGTCCCATGGCACAGGCTGGCAGCAGGAAGGGCAAAGGGGGAGAGCAGCCCTCAGCCAAGAGCCAACCTCCATTTCTCTCTGCTGCACCAAAACATGAGGAGTATTTCTGCTTAATTCAGTTATTTTTTTAAAAAAGCAATGTTTTTATTTTTAAAGAAAAAAGAAGTTAATTTTTTTTCCAGAAAATTGACAAAACAGAAGATGCTTTTTGAGTTAATGAATAGGTTTGGGGTTGGGTTGGTTTGTGAAGTCTGACACCTCCTCATTTCGATTTGCAGCTCCAAATTCTTGTGGGGAGCTTTAAAATGAAAGGAAATTTCAAAATGAAAATTGGCTCTGTAGCACTCTGAGCTAGCATCATCAAAAAAAAGGGAAAAAAAAAGCCCGATCCTGCCTGCTTTTTTTTTTTTTTTAATTAAGTCAATGGAGAACGGAAAGGCCTCAAATGAAAACCACACTGGCCCCAAATGTCTCCAAGGCTCCAGATGTGAATTCCTGCACCTTCTGCTGGGGAGCACGGCCTGGCTGCCCTCCAGCACCCAGGGCACAGCCCCTGCTCAGGAACGAGACCAGAGACCCAGAGATGTCCTGGAAAAGGTCAGGAGGTGGCTCCAATCCATCCCCGGAATGTGGGATCACGCAGACCTGAGCTGCGTCCTGTGGACTCTTTGCTTTGCCCCGTGCAGGTATTTGGGCTCTGCCATCCTGTGCCACCCCCTGTGCCCACATGTCCCTCGGTGCCACAAACCAGGCTCGGCCTCGGCACGGCCCCAGAGCCGCTGCCAAGGACCTGCTCCTCCTGCCAGCCCCGGGCAGGGCTCCTTGGCCAGCTCCAGGAAGCCTCTTCCAGGCCACGTTTGTAATTCTGCTGAGAGCCGCAGCCCTAATGGATGGCTGGAAGTGCTCCACGGCTGCTGGCTGTCACCTCCCGGTGTCACCGGCAGGGCAGGGCCGTTCTGCTCTGCATTCCCCCGCAGAGTGCAGCAGCCTCAGGAGCGGGTCTGGAGGCTCCTGGCCGTGTTTTACCTCCTGACACCGATGCAGGACCCAAAGCTGCTCAACCCTGAGCCCGAGCCCGGAGCTCTCTGCTCTGCTGTCCCCACCCCACAGCCTGGCGGTGGCACAAAGGACTCGGCATCCCCTGGAGGAGCTGCCACCGCCTCCCCAGCTCGTGTTCCCAAGGTACTGCACCCTCTTCTTCCATTTCCCACCACCCCTTAAATCATGGAATTAGAGAATCCCAGAATGGTTGGGGTTGGAAGAGACCTTAAAGCCCATCCAGTGCCACCACTGCCACGGGCAGGGACACCTTCCACTGTCCCAGGCTGCTCCAAGCCCTGTCCAACCTGGCCTTGGACATTTCCAGGGATCCAGGGGCAGCCACAGCTGCTCTGGGCAACCAGACCCCTCCCCATCCTCACAGGGAACACTTCCCTCCCGATATCCCATCCATCCACTGACTGTCTGGCAGATAAAACCATTCCCCTTTGTCCTGGCACTCCATGCCAAACTCAAGGACGGTTTTTTTGTTGCATCTAAAACTTCCCATGAACCACAGGGAAACCTCCAGGGGGGCTCTGGGATGAAACCCAGAGAGGCATCCCAAGCCCTGGATGAAGCCACTGATGGAGCAGGTGGGGAACACACCTCGGCTGAAGCACTGGAGAGCTGGGTTCCCTGCCCAGTGGCTCGGGAACAGCCCCTGTGGAGGAGCTGGCTCAGGGAACGCCGGGAGGGAGGCAGGAGGGTCGGAGTGCCCAGGCTGGGGGCACAGTGACAATAGGATGGGTTTGTTCCATTGTTTACCAGGCCAGATGCCCCAGCTCTCCATCCACAACCCCAAGCCATCGGCTGGGAGCACCTGCCACGGGAGGGGAGGCATTTTCCAGTCCCTGAGCAGGAGGACTGGAGACAATCCGGCTGAGTTACTCAGTGAACGCTTGGGCCCAGAAATGCAGTGGCTTAAGAGAAAATCTCACTGTATTAATTTTTCTATGAAAGCCTTTCTGCAATAGATTCAGCCCAAAAAAATACCCTCTTCAGTCCATGGATTGCCATGCAAGTATGAGCCAAATACATGGTGAAAAGGAGATAAACACCGTGTCCTCCTGCATGGCCACAGGAGACAAATTCCCCATTTAGAAAGCCAATAAAAACATATTTCTTTTTGAACAACTGCATTCATGGCACATTGTTTCTCTGAGAAAAAAATGTTAGTGACTTTGAACTCCTCCAATGCCATCCAGAACATATTTTTTTTCCCCAAAGTGTCTCGAAAGTAGCAAAAAATACAAAAGAATTAATGACTGTTAACAGCTGAAACAGATGGTCTGCTGTGAATCCCCACAGCCTCATGCAACTGTGAGTCAAGCCATTTTTCAAAATGGTGAAGAGAGAAAAGTAATAAAAAAAAAATCAATTTCCAAGGCTACCAGGCTTCCAAAATTCCAGTCGGACTCCCCAGGCGCGAGGCAGCAGGAAAGGAGGGGCTGGCTCGGTTCGGACCCACCTTTGGCTCCAGCCCAGAGTCCCTTTGCCCTCACGGGAGGTGCTGAGGATTTGTCTGTGTTCAGCAGCGCCTGGGGTGGGGTTCTGCTCCAGGATCCCAGCCAGGGATCCTCCTCGCCGCGGCACTCCCCACACACGCGGCGTGCCCGGCGCCCACCCTCGGGAGCAGGAACGTGCCTCCCTCCCTCCCTCCCACCGCGAGAAGGGGACCGGAGAGGAGAAAAGCACTTGCCAGGAGGGGAACTCTGGTTGCCTGCTCCGCTGCAGCGCCTCCTCCTTCTCGCCGGAAGACTCATCCCCGCGGCCACCTTCATGCTTGGGCCGCCCCTCTGCCGGCTCCTGGATCAGCCCCATCAGGCAGACGAGTCGGCGGGGCCCGGGCGCTGGGCGAGCTCATCATGGGGCGAGGCGAGCCCGGAGTGCGACTCTGCGAGCGAGGAGCGACACAAACTTCAGCGCACGCACGCGAGGCTTTATCATTTATTTAAACCCCAGCTCTCAATAATTCATGCCGGCCGCTCCCCAGGAAGCGGGACAACAATGGCAGGAGCGCGGCAGCGCCGGCACCGAGCGGCCACATCTGGAACAGATGTTCAGTTCCCAATAAAGCGGGGTTTGCGGAGAACGCGCAATGCCGTGGCAGTGGTGTGCTCTGGGACACAGCCCCGCTCCTCCCGGGGGCACCAGCCACGCGCTCGCGTGTTGGCAATGCAGAGCTGGCACAGAGCAGATGGAAGGGCCGGGGCTGGCTCCAGCTGCAGCCCTGGATGGGAGAGCTCCGACCTGCAGCTTCCACAGGCGTTCCTTGGAAGCGCTGGGCCGATGCTGGAAGGGCTCCTCCAAACATCCACACGGGATTCCAGGAGCCCCCCGGACAGGAGCCCACTGCCACCAGTGCCAGCCTGGAGCGCCCCGCTCGGGCTCTCTGCAGCGTCCCCACCTCTGTGCCATGAGGTGGCACCGGGAGGGGCTGATCCCAGTCCCAGCCACGCTCCCGGGATGTGCCGGGAGGAGGGGAGCGGCCGCGGCCACACGTGCACCTTTCACTGCCAGGTGTCCCTCCAGGGCACCACGGGGACCCCAGCCCCGCCCCGGCAAGGTGTCCCCTCAGCGAGTGCCGCGTCCCCAGTCATGACACACAAACCCTCCAAGCCTGACCAACCCCCTCTGTGCCGCGCCACCGAGCTCCTGCCCGTCCCCACGGGGCCCTGCTGCCACTCCCAGCCCCTTGTGGCCATAGCTGTCCTTCCTCTCTGTGGCCAGGATGGGCCAGCGTGGCCATGCCACGGCCCCTCACGGCTCAGAGCTGGCTGCTCCCCTGCCCCTATTCCTTTTGGGACACCACCCATGAGGCAAGGAGCGTTTGAACAACGCTCACAGGCACGTAGCGTGGTTTAGGGACTGTCTCATGCAGGGCCAGGAGTTAGATTTCCATGATCCTTGTGGATCCTCGCTGCTCAGGATATTCCATGTTTCTCCGATCCTTCAGCCAGGCTCTCGTTACGCTTTACCAGGCACTTTATTCCTTGCCCTTTGCTGGCCCGGGTGCCCCGGGTGCCCCCCAGATGCCCCTTGTTATCCTTCTGACACCAGCTCCGTGCCAGCCATGGTCCTGCTGGTGCCCCGGGCCGCGCCCCGGCTGTCCCCTCTCTGCTGTCCCCTGCCCATCTGTCACTCGCCAGCTGGCCTCGCTCTCTCTTTTTGCGGAAGGAGAACGGAAAGCAACAATTTCTTTGCCTGCAATTGCACAACACCTCAAGCACCTGAGCTCTGCCCCAGGCATCCAAGGTGTATTATTATTAATTATAATAATTATTATTAATAATAATAATAATTATTATTACTAGCACTGTTATCCCAGCCCTCTGAGGGCACCTTCTTGATACAGTCCTTATGTTTTGGGCTACCTCCCTTATCTCTGTGTTTTGCAACATCTCCTCTGATAATTGAGCTCCACTCTTTGGGTAATACAAACTTACAGATGACTTTCAGTGCAAATTTTCTTCCTGAAAATAAATTATTTTCTTGCTCCTCTTCTTAAATGTGAACCTGGCCAACCCACCAGCCAACCACTTAATGCCAGTAAGAAATGGACTTTCCTTTTCCCTAGATAATGACTGATCTTGCAGATTGGATAATGAAATAAGTAATGCCATTAGCAGCTCATTAATCAGTGGTGAGCAGTGAATAACACCGAGTGCAGGGCTGTCAACTGCTCCTGAAGGACAAGGGAAGGGGAACCCGGCAGAAATGGGGAAACCACCTAAAATCCAGTCCCCTGCCAAGTGGCCAACAATCAATTCTTTGCCTGTAACAGCAATTAGGTATCTGTGCCTGGAGATTCCCTGTACATCCTAAACCCTGCTGAATTCCACACTTAGCAGGGAGTCACTTCCTTCATTTCTGTCCCTCCCTGGTGCAGGATGTGAAAAAAGAGGGAGGAATCCAGGAGGGCCCTTCCCTGCAGTCTCATCAGTGGTGGTGGAACACGGCCACAGCTCCAGCAGGACCTGTCCCCAGCCACTGGCTGTGCCTCGAGCCACGTTTCCACAGCGTTCCCGGGAGGAACGGGCGCGCTGTGCTGGAACAAGCGCTCGCCGCTGTCGTGCCAGCGGGTGTGAAACAAGAGATGCTGGAGCAGATCAGAAATAAATGTCTGAGCAGAGTCACCCCCGGGAGGGAGCAGCCAGCACCTCCTCCTGGAGTGCAGCCGGCCCTGCCTCTGATTTCTCAGTCTCGCTGTGTTATCTCCGCCCACAGAAGAAGTGGCATCCCTGGGCCCCGGGTCTCCAATCCCCATCCACACACGGCTCTCCCAGGGGACTGCTCAGCTGTTCCATTCAGCTGGAGACAGCTCCTCTCCACCTTCCAATCCCAGGATCACTGAGGTTGCAAAAGATCTCCAGGGTCAAGTTGAAGCTGTGCCTGATCCCCACCTTGTCCCCAGCCCAGAGCACTGAGTGCCACGTCCAGGCCTTCCGTGGGGTGGGGTCTCCATCACCTCCCTGGGCAGCCCCTTCCAGTTCCTGACCACCCTTTCCAGGAAGAAATTTTCCCAATATCCAACCTGAGCCTCCCCAGCCCAGCCTGAGGCCGTTCCCTCTCCTCCTGTCCCTGTTCCCTGGGAGCAGAGCCCGCCCCCCCCGGCTGCCCCCTCCTGTCAGGGCGCTGTGCCGAGCCACAAGGTCCCCCCTGAGCCTCCTCTTCTCCCGGCTGAGCCCCTTTCCAGCTCCCTCCGCTGCTCCTGGGGCTCCAGCCCCTACCCAGCTCCGTTCCCTTCCCTGGACGCGCTCCAGCCCCTCAGTGTCCTCCTTGGAGCAGCCCAGAACTGGACGTGCCTCATCCTCAAGGCGTGGCCTCAATCTTTATGCCAGGTGCCAAGGCAGGGATCTTAGGAAGAGCTCCATCGTGGGTAAACCCCACCCTGAACTGCTGAGGTCCTTTCCCCAGGAGTGCTCGCTCTGGGAGAGATAAAGATCAGGAACTTCAACCCTAAAAATAAACATTATCAAAGAGAGGACTGAATGAAACCCTTTTTAACCCCCTGCCTAAGACACCTCCTCTGTCCTCACCTCCAGCCCATCTCACAGCAAGGCTGTGAACACCTCGGTGGCTGCTGTGTCACCGAAAGGGTTAATTGGGAAGGCATTTTCCGCCCAGCCCCCTCGCTGGCCCAGCACCGAGCTCCTGGCCCTGGGTTCCCTCTCCTCCTTCTCCTGCCGCTCTCGTGCCAATGGAAGGATGCGGCCTCGGGAGCCAGCACGGCACCGTGACTCACGGAGCGGCTCGCACCTCATCCCTCCGCAGCGTCCTGGTGACACTCCTCTCCAAACCACGCTGCTGGAGACAGGCACGAGGAGCACAAACACAGGCACGGAGCAAAGGCGGGGCTGGGTCCAAACCGGGGGTGACTCCGGTTTCTTTGCTCTCCACTGGCAGATAATCAGTTTTGCTCATATGAGGAGAAACACCGCTCCAAGGAAAAAGGAAGGTCCTCACATCATTTCTTCCATCAGGCTGACACCTCTTCATCTCGGGGAATTTAACATCTGTTACATAATTCAGGGAACATGTGGTTATTTTCCAGGCGTATTAATAGCCCAAACCCCACAGCTTAAATGAAAATGAGCAGCTGCTCCAGACTTCACCTCTGGAGAAGGGGCTGGGAGCAGGTACCGAGGCTGGCTGGGGCTCAGGGCTCTCCCTCACACCGCAGCTCCTCCGTACAAGCCAGAAAGGACACGGCTTGGACTGATGCTGAGACAGCTGCATTCCCAAATTTCCCCCAGTGCCTTTTTTCTTTCACATCTCGTTTTTCTTTCCAGGAGAGGCAGAGGATGGTGGAGAGGATCACGTATGAGAGAGAGTTGGGGAAGCGCAGAGAGGAGGGGAGGGAGACAGTGGATCATTGTACCCTTCATCCCCAGAGCACTTCCATTCACAAGTCAGTCACTTCCAAGACGCCCAACAGGGCTTGCAGGCACTTCCATGCCAGGATTTAATCCTGAGTGCCTGAGGTGCCCTCTCACTTGAGGAACAGGCTGAAGAAAGGCCCTTGGCACCTGGAGAGAGGGTGGGAAGGTTGTCTGTGGCTCTCTTCCTGCGGGCACTGCCACGAGCACACCTCTCGATGCCAGAATGATGCCTTGGATGCTCCCTGATGTTTCCAAGTGGGATTCAGGCTGGGCAATAGGTAAAGGGGAGGCTGTGGCTGGAACACACAGGTGAGTACAGGACATTCCTGAGACACACAACCCACAGCTCACATCAGGCAGAGGGACAGACAAAGCCCCCCGGCCACCTCCAGCCCATCCAGGGATCCATTGATGGACCATACAAACGATCTCCTCACTCTCTTGATGGTCTTAGCAGAACCCGACGTTCATCGTGATTCAGTCCCAAATCCCTCTGTGGCTTTAGGCCAGCGCAGAAAACCCAAACCTGACAAACGATGGGGACTGGTGAGAATCTCTTCATTTCCTGGCAGTCGATAAAAGCTGGGAAGATCTGCCCAGAGGAGGCACAGCCACCAGACCCCAGCGGTGCCTGCAGGAGGTGGCCCTGGTGCCCTGGACAGCTCTGAGCTGCTCTGGGTGCAGCCAACTCGAGTGGGAGGAGGGGACCTGTGCCCAAGGGTCACGCAGGGATTGGGAACAGCAGAGAGCAGGGCCGGAACTTCAGGGGCCAGAAATCAGGAGCTGCTCTGGCTCCAGGTACAAGAAATGCCTGGATATCCCTAGGACAGAGCACAGAGCTCACACATCTCATCCCACCAGGGAAAACCAGGCAGGAAATTGGGGCTTTTCTCCACGTTCAGTGAATGTCCAGTGATTTACACAGGGCAAGGCAGCAGCAGCAGAACACGAGGGAAACCCACCCAAAGACACAGTGGGAGCTGGGAGGTGACTCCGCTGGGAGGGAAAAGCCTTGGCTCAAGCCCTTCCTTGCAGGGGAGCGGGGAGATGCCTTCAGCCAGCACATCCCAGCTTCTGCCTCACTGCTGCATCAAAGCAGAGCCTCGGGACTGCAAATTGCAATTTCCATGTGGTCAAGAGCCACAGGACACAGACTGTGCCTGGGAGACCTGGGAAGGGGAGCATGGACAGGACCTGGAGCCAGGCTGGGATTGGGGTTTATCCAGGAATCTCCAGACCCTGCTGCCTTGGTTGTTCCCAGCCCAGGGACAGGCTCAGCTCTCCACTCTCCCCACTGGAGAGCTTGCCATCCAATCTAAAATGACCTGCTTAAAAAAAAATCAAGTGAACGATTCCTCCAAATCTGAAATTACCAAATCCAAAGTGCTTCAGCTGATCCCAAACTGCTTCCTGACCCAAACCAGAAGGGACCATTTTGGCAGAGGAAAAGAGCTGTCAACCAACTTCAGCACAGTTTGACTGAAATTTTCTTTTTTCGCTCCCTGTAGCTGCCTTTTTCATCCCCACCGAGCTGAAGGTTCACTCATTTTTACTTTTACAGGCAGCACTTCATATTTTCGTTGTTCACCAAGCCATGCTTATCTGACCTCCTGTGCCAACCATTTCTTATTCTTTCTCCTGTACCTGGGCTGATCCTGTAAGCTTTGCTGGAAGGATTTGGGTAAAAATACTATTTTTGACATCCTGGGATTCTTTTGCAGAATGTTCCATTCCAGCTGTGAGTTTTTGTTTTCATATCCTGTTCCCAAAATCTGCAGGGTGGCAGTTCTGGGGTCAATTGGACTTAAACAATTACAGTTTAACAGAAACTTAAACAATTACATTTATTAGCACAAATACAGAGCCATAGGATATTAGGGAAGGAGTGTGCTGAGTACCTAAAAACTCTTGGAAATTTAGAAATCATCTAATTGTGTCTGTTACCCAACAAGGGCTTCACACACTGCTCATTGTCTTTAGAAAAAGCAACTGGCAACGTCAGAAAAATTATAAATTGACAATTCCAAGTGATTGACCTCCTGTGCCTATTGTGAATTTGCCATGGAATGAAAGAAAAACAGGAAAGAGTCTTGCCAAGGTATGGGGAGGAAAAAAACAACAACAAAAATGAACGAGATTTTGTTGGCAGAACTTGCAAATTATTCCTGCTCTCTTTCACCCAACTTCCGTCACATAATTGCCATGTGCGGCAGCAAATTCCCTGGAAATGCTTCTGCTGCAAAGGTGGAAGCACCAGTTTGTGCAGAGCAAGAGGCTCCTGTCCTCAAAGCCCCAGCCAGGAATGAAGCAAGAGCAAACGAACCAAAGAGAAATAGGTTTTAGGTCCAAACCCGGCAGGTCTGGCTCTGAGCCGGGCTCCAGCCGGTGTTTGTAAGGATGGCCAGGCTGGAATGCCAAGGAAATCAGTGTGGAATGGCAAAGAGCTGCTCTGACTCAGAGCTGCAGCCGCTGACGGCCGAGGGAGGTACGAACCAGACTTCGGGCTCTCGGGGGTGTCCCGGCTCAAGCAGGGCTCCGGCAGCAGTCTGAGGGCACAGCCGTGCTCAGCCAGCCAGCCGAGGAGGCCTCTTCAACCCCACCTCCACATCCTGCTCCTGACCGCAGCATCGGCTCCTGGAGATTCCAGCTGGGAAGCCAAACCCACCCCCGACCCGCGCCACCGCTCCTTATGGTGCCACTGACCCTGCAGGAGAGATTCCGAGCTGGAATGCCTGGTCACGGAGGGGCACGGGAGGATTTGCTCCGTGGTGGGAATAACAGAAGCAGTGCC
The DNA here is from genome assembly GCA_013398955.1 of Callaeas wilsoni. Lineage (NCBI taxonomy): Eukaryota > Metazoa > Chordata > Aves > Passeriformes > Callaeidae > Callaeas > Callaeas wilsoni. The sequence continues at coordinate 2,007 of VWPU01007787.1, read as the reverse complement.
CAAAGGTGGCCCCAGGGCAGGCAGTGCCCTCCCCAGGAGTCCTGCAGGGTCTGAACTCCCCGAGCAGAGCTGAGTGCCCGTGACGCTCCGGGAAAAGGGGAGAAATTCGATCCAAGCTCCACGCAAAAGCTCAGTCAGGAGCAGATGAAAACAAAGCTGCAGTGGAGGTGCAGCCAGGAGACAGAGTGGGAGCGAAGGTACAGGAGGCTCCGAGATGCTGCCAGAGGGAAAAGCCCAGCTGGACACAGACCCACAGCACAGACTGGATCTGGAGGCCCAGGGCTGGGCTTAAACGGGCTCCATGGGCAGGGTGCAGGTGGGACCCAGGTGAGGACGCTTACGGCATCACAGAATCGTGGAATATCCTGAGTGGGAAGAGACCCACAGGGATCACCCAGCCTAGCTCCTGGCCCTGCACAGACACCCCAACAATCCCACCCTGTCCATCCCTGAGAGCTTCTGGAGCTCTGGCAGCCTCGGGGCCGTGCCCATTCCCTGGGGAGCCTGGGCAGTGCCCAGCACCCTCTGGGGGAAGAACCTCTCCCTGAAACCCAACCTCAACCTGCCCTGGCCCAGCCCCAGCCCTTCCCTGGGTCCTGTCACAGGGAGCAGAGGTCAGAGCTGCCCCTCCTGTTCTCCTCAGCAGGAAGCTGGACCTGGGATGAGTCTCTCCTCAGTCTCCTCCAGCTGAACAGACCAAGTGCCCTCAGCTGCTCCTCTTCCCCTCAAGGCCCTCTCCCATCTTTGTGGCCTCCTTTGGATGCTTCCTAATGGATTCACGTCTTTCCTACATTGCGGTGCCCTAAACTTCACACAGTATTTGAGGTGAGGCCGGCCCGGCCCAGAGCAGAGCAGGACAATCCCTCCCTGGTGACACTGGGCCTGGTGGCCCCAGGACATGGTCACGGCCCTCAGGGCTCCAAGGCTTGAGCCTAGCCTTCGGAAACACGGGAAGCACTGGGCTCCAGGTGCTGAATACCTAAAAGCTTGTTACCTGTCCTGGCATCTCACAGTGCTGCTCTGAAAGCAGCCCTGTGGCACAGAATCACATTTATGGAATCTCTGAGGTTGGACAGAACTCCAAGGCCACCTGTGCCCGGTGCCTACCCTGTCCCAGCCCAGAGCACTGAGTGCCAGGTGATTTAAATGATCCAGGGCTGTTACAGCCCAAAGCACTTGGTGCTCCTGTGGAAATCAGCAACTGGTTTTCCTGACTCAGGAAAGCAAATGTAAGGATTTGTAAGAAAAACAGACGCAGTCTCTTCACCTCAGAGTGTGCCATTGACTGAAGTCACTGCATTTGAATTTACATGTTTTTCTAAAACAGGACTTGTCTGGCATCTCTTGAGATCTCTAAAATAACGTTTTCTATGCTGCTGGGTTTTTTCAGCAGCACTTTGAGCTATTACTTATCAAAAGAGGCATCATTTCCCCAAATTAAATAAATACTCCATAAAGCATGGGACGTATAAATTAGTCCAGTGTGCTTTCAAACATTCTGGGGTTTTGGTAAACAAAATCTATTCTGTATTTCAACTCTGCAGCTTTATCTCATGCAATATCACTGTGCAAAAGTTTTAATTTTATTATATATCTTATTAAGCGTGCTCTTGTGTGTCCTCCCCCTTTCTCTCCTGTTCTACGATTTACTTTGAAATAAAAGCCAATCATGTCTCATACGGCACTGCAATTTTCATCAAAATTCTTCTGCAAGCTGTTAGCAAAACATATTTAAGGCTGACCCTGACAACCATTCTCATTTTCCTTCAAACATTTCAATTACTACTTAATTTAGGCCTGCTTGAATAGTCCTGCCACCTCTAATTTGACCACTGTCACAGCAATGCAGGAGTGACTTCAAAATGAAAGGGGTTTGAAATTGCCATCAGTGAACAAGCGGTGACGGTTAATTATGACTTCACTCAATATTCGGGGGGGCAAAACTCAAATCCTGGGGTCAGTCCTGGGCCCCTCACTCCAGGATGGACATGGAGGGGCTGGAGCATG
>VWPU01007786.1:0-127016 GCA_013398955.1 Callaeas wilsoni | reverse complement strand
CCGCGGCCGCCGCCGCCGCCCCCAGCAGCGCCCCGGGCCGCGGCTCTCGCCCGGGAGGGGCGGCCAGGACGCTGTCATGCAGGACCCTACCCCGGAACGCGCCGAGGAGAGCCGGGCGGCGGCCTCGGCGGAGGGCGACGGGGCCTTCTGTCTGCAAAGGGTGTTCGAGGAGGTGCAGGGCTCCTCGCAGCTGAGCGCGGCGCCCGCGGAGCCGCCGGCCGTGACGGTGGTGGCGGTGGAGCGGTACCTGGCGCAGGCGCCGCCCGCCGCCTCCCCTCAGTACTGGTACGACGTGACGCTCGCGGACGGCGCGCGCCGGCACCGCTGCCACCTCGCGCCGCGCCTCAACGGGCTCGTGCAGCGCGCGCGTCTGCGGGCGGGCACGCGCCTCCGCCTCACGCGCTGCTCGTACCGCTACGACGAGAAGCGCCTGAACCGCGGCTTCCTCTGCCTGGAGGGGCTGGAGCGGGCGGGGGACACCGCCGCCGCGGGCACCCCGCCCGACGGGCACCGCCCGCTCCAGCCCCTCCGCGGGGACAACAGGCACTACCTGCCGCTCTGGAACAACGAGGATCCCTATGGAGACGTGTGGGTGCCGGACAGGCCCCCAGCGCAGGTGGATGTGGACGGTAAGCGCCGAGGAGGCGGCCGTAGAGGTGCGGGGGGGACGCCCCGAGGCGCCCCGGGGCACCCAGAGGGAGGGGGCGGTGCCGTTGTTTGCGTTGGGCGACGGAGCTGGGGAAGGGTCGGGAGCACAAGTCCTGTGAGGGGCGGCTGAGGGAGCCGGGGGCTCAGCCTGGAGAAGAGGAGGCTCAGGGGAGACCTTTTCTCTCTCTGCGATCACCTGACGGGAGGGTGTAGCCAGTTGGGGATCAGGCTCTTCTCCCAGGCATCCAGCGGCAGTGCAAGTGCACATAGTCTTAAGCGAAGGTTTAGTTTGCACATTAGGAAGAATTCCTTCAGAGAAATTAGACGTTTGAACGGGCTGCCCGGGGAAGTGATGGAGTTACCGTCCCTGGAGGTGTTGAAGACAAGACTGCATGTGGCACTAGGTGCCATGGCCTGGCTGACAGGGTAGTGTTTGATCATAGGCTGGACTCGATGATTTTAGGGGTCTTTTCCAACCTAATTGATTCTGTGATTGCTTGTGCAGCAGGGCTGAGCTCCCTGGTGGTCCTCCAGCTGTCTTCGGCCCCACTGGGAATGTGCCACCTGTGTCACAGTGCACCTGCTCCTGTGGGAAAAACCTCTTCCCTGGGAGGATGGTGAGGCACTGGCACAGGTTGCCCAGACTTGCCACCTTGTGAATGCTCCATCCCTGGAAGCATTTAAAACCAGCTTGGATGGGGCTTTGAGCAACTTGGTCTGGTGGAGTGTGTCCCTCCCATGACAGTGTTGGAACGAGGTGACCCCTTTGAACCCAACCCCTCCCGTGATTCTCTGTTGCTTTGAGAGAGTTTTCTAAATTCTGCAAAACATTGACTGAAAATATGTAGCTGTGGTGCTTGTGCCCAGTCTTCTGAGGTGTCAGAAACGCTGGGTGCAGTATAATCCTGACCAGTCTCATGTCTGGTCTGTGGGGCAGGATGCTCACACCTAGAAGCTGCCACCCAAAATGTGGTCAGTGTTGAGGGTCTCAGGCCATTCCATGAAGCCTGGTGAGGAGAGAGTTATAGCAGGACTTCTGCACGAGTGTGATGCCCTTGGAGGCTGAAACCTGTGGTTTTTGTAATAACTCTTCTGCTCATCTGACAACATTTCTGTGTCATTTAAAATGTGTCATCACTCTCAATTAAAAAAAAAAGGCAAAACTATGCTGTGTGCAGATAGTTCATAACAATTTATCAGTGAATCATATCAGCAAATGAGTCTTTTTAAATGTTAGAAACATTAATAAAATAGGTGTGACATCCTGGCACTTTACTCCTGAAAACTTAAATGTTCAATCATGAATGCTCTTTTTTGGTCTTTTCTTTTCCCCTTCCCTTAACCATAGTCTCCAAACTGACTAATCTTGGTCATCTGGAAATGACGTGGAGAAGCAGAGTGCGTTTCCATCCACTTCTTGTGAGAATCCTGCACAAATCTAGACTAAGGTACTATGGAAAACCAGAGAAAAAAATGGATATGCCCTATCAGGTAAAGAGGGATAAATGCTTAGGTTAACACTCCAACAAATTGCTGTAGGATGTTTGAAAATAATTTTTCCCATATACTAAGGACATTAAGTTATTTTATAGCTATTTTATATGGAAAATGCTGAGCACTCTGGAGTAGGAAATGCTGAATTTTGTGATCATACATGCACAAACTTTAGTGGATGCATTTCAGTTACTATAGTTCATTTGAGCTTTTTGTGAAGAAAAAGATACTTGGAGGTTTTAGGAGTTTAACAGCCTAAACATTTCTGGTCTCTATGCTTTGAAAGTTGGAGTTAGTATGTTCTGTCCAAAAAAAAAAAAAGAGCAAGCAATACATTTAAATGATTTCTAGGCTGTGATTCTCTCATCTGATGACTTTCAGATAGAAAAATCATTAAGAATTTTACAGTAAAATAATCTAATATATTTAACTTGTGATTTTTTTGTGTTGAACTTCTTGGAAAAGGAGACTGGAGGTGAGGTGGATTAGTTTAAAAATCTTTTTTTACTGCTCAGTTACAGATTCAGCATTTGCCCAGTTAAAAAATCGGGGGTTTTTTTCAGCTGTAGTATTCTGTACAAGTTCTGGAACATCATCTGTATCCATTTGTAACAGAGAAGTTGTTTATGAGTCAAGTATCCGGTGCATTATCTAAAATAAATACATACCAGAATGATAATAAATAAGAGATGACTGTATACTGTCTCTTTTTATTTCAGGCTTACTTTGAAGTTGCTGATGGTTCGGGCATGATGTCAATGGTTTTGTGGAATTCTCTGTGTCCTGAATGGTATCACAGTATGAAGGTTGGCACAGTGCTCCTCCTTGACAAGTATGCCATCAAAACCAGTTACCCGTTCAAAACGCACCCCACCCCAGGAGATTCACAGATGAAGAGATTTGCTACAATTGGTTAAGTATTGCAGAAACCTATTTTGAATCAATGAAATACAGCTGTGCTAAGTAGTTCTCTATAGAAATAAGATAGAAAGTGATTCATTGCTGAGACTAATTTATAAGGTATAAATCCTTAATTAGTACCTCTGAAAGGTGTCTGAGCATCCAGGTTCTTGCTGTTCCCTGTTTATATTTGAATCGTATCTACAAAGTTTACTGCCACAATTAGTTAAAACCTTTATTTTAAAAATAAATAAAAAAGAATCCCTGATATCAGGAACTGAGATTATAAAGATAGGTCTCTGGTAATGAATTTTAATCTGATTCTACTTCCTGCTTAATAATACAGACATCACTTGTGCACTGCTCACACCTTTTTCCAGGTCATTGAAGGACATTATCACCTCATCTGACTTTAGATTTTAGTGTATACTGTCAAGGCCCAGAGCATCTGTACAGCTCCACAGAATACAAAGTTGCATTGATGACTTCTGTGTGCTGAAAGAGCATCACCGTGGGAGCATGTGTATGAAGAATATTCCTTGGCTATGAAAAAGCATTTTCTTACTTGCCAGTGGTTCAGTGTGGCAGATACTCAAAGGAGCTATACTACAAAAATACAAGTCCTGCAGTATAACAATAATGGCCTTTTCAAACTGGATTTGATCAACTTTGGGGTTTTTTTTCTCTCCTATTTCACTCTACATGAAGTCTTTCCCATTTTGAGCTTTTATACTCAGAACGAAATGACAGCCAGCATTCAGAAAACTCAACTTCTTGAAACAATATGCATGTTGGTGAAGGATGATGTATGTATAACTTAATGAGAATTTCCTAATGGAGTTGCTACAGTGCACAAAAATAAGCAATGTGTTCACTGCCAGAAGCAATATATTCCCTGACTGATAAATATTTGCATTAAAACCAGATCTCAGTGTCTGAGGTGTTTGTGATGACTTGGCAGGAGATAGAAATGTTTAGCCAGGAATGGAAGTTTGTGAGGGAAGATGATGACAATTACAAGCCAACCTTGAAAACAATTATAATTGCCACACAACCTTTCTATGCAAAGAAGACAGAATAAAATATGCCAGCTCAAGTGACTTTCTCTATGGGCAAATATCTCTGCATTTTCATGGCATTATTCACTCTGCACTTCTGATTTCTTACAAGCATTATTGGGGTAGAAGTGGTAACAGAGAGATCAAAATGGCCAACTCAGCCACTGGGCTGTAAAGGGTACTAGCTGTGCAAAGGAAGAACTAGAAGTCACTCCATAGGAAAGTGCCATGGTGTATTTTCAGACCACAGATAAACTGCAGAAACTGTAAATCTTTGGTTCATGCAAAAGTACGTACAGAATCTCAGTTCTTTGCAGAAAGCTTAGAATTTTGTCTTAATACGAATTTACATAATCCCATGATGCACGGATGGATTATATGACCATATGTCCTAGAAGAAGAGAGTCTCAAGAGAACAGAATATCCAGAAGAAATTCTAGAGCATTTGTAACTTGGATTTTGTGCAACTTCCATTGCATGAGGGGTTTTTTTTTTGTTCAGATTAATTGAAATTTATTACCTCACTAAGTATATCTGTATATGCCCAATGTGGGGCAGCATTTCAGGTTTCAATTACACTGAATCACTTAAGTAATGATTACTTTTTTCTTCATTTATTTTCAATCTGTAATTCCATCAAATCCCAACTTTCCTGTGTGTCCTTAGAACCATTCACCTGCAAATATTGTGCAGTGTATCCAGAGGGTTATCGAATCCCCGGTATTAAAGGGTTTCAAACTGAGAGTCCTGCAAGGCGCCATGCTTCAGGCACATCCCTAGGCTTCTGTGGAGTGAGCTCTGCGTTGCTGGCCCTGTTTGCAGCTGCGGCATTGTGGGACATGCTGAGAGATGCCATTTCATGACCTAAAACCTTTGGAACTTACTTAGTACCAATGCCTTGGATTCCTCTGCCAGGCAGTGTGAACATTTCGGTTGCACACATCACTGAATTTGTGTGGCACTGATGACAGCCTGGACTGACCTTAGCTCCTGACTCATCCCAGGGTATAATCCTAACTTAAATATATGCCTTTCATCTAATCACAAAATAATGAAACAATTGAGCGGTAGTTTTGATGCACGGCAAAGTTTTGTTTCAGGAATTTCCTCAGCGATACTGTCTTAAAAGACCATATGCAAAACCACAATTGTCCTCCAAATGTATTTCTAGAAAGCAGAAGCCTAGAGAATGTTCCTAAGTAGAGGGTCTGACTTGAAGTAGAAACCCTTCCTTATGTTGCACTGCCAGGGTAAGGCACCGGATATAATTACAGAAACAGTTGTATACTTATATATTGTTGTATACTTGTATATTTATATCTATTTAATTACTTTTCTTGTTGCATTATTTGAATAATCCCTCACTCAAACCCAGGAAACTTCATCAGAATCTGTCTTATTTGTATACCAGCAAGATTGGTCCTAAGACCATAGAGTACTGCCTTGTGTATTCTAGAAGGTGAAGCCATTCTTCCTGTACTTTTTAATCTCATTGAAGAACACCTTGCTTGCCTCAGTGCTCCACTATGCTTGTAATTTAGCATCTAAACAGTCTGATTAATAAATTAAAATTTTCATGCCATAGAATAGGCATGAGAAGATATTTTGTTTTCCTCCATGGCCATGGTGTATTTCTATCTTATTAATAATTACCTGAACTGGCATCAAAGATGGAAATTCTCTTGTGCTAGTTCTGTTTTACTCTGTTGTCTGCACATCAGTTTCAGACCTTACTGACATTTGACAGTAAAGCTAGTTTAAAATGTACTTTGTATCTAATCAGTATGGTTGGATTAGTTGCTGTTAAAATACTGTCTGCATTGGACTAGTTTGCTCATGTAGGCAATTGGAAAGTTTAACATTACTCAGATGATAAAATTGCTTTGTTGTACTTGAATTCCTTAGATGAAAACCTGAACTCAGAGAAATTGATTAATAATTACACAAAATTGCAATATTTAAGAAACTTTGCCCTGGTTTCTTTATTGGTTGTTGTTATTTTTGTTATATTATTATTATAACGATGATGATGATGATGATAATGATTTGCATTCATGCCATAAATGTTACTGACTTTTTTTTCTTTACCAGAAATTAGCCTTAATGTTCGAGATCCTCCTACTGAAATAAGCATTATTCCAGAAGAAATGGTTAAGCCAGAGTGGGGATTACCTGAAGTTAAATATCGGTTTATCACAAGGTAAAATAGAATTTTGTTGGTTATCAAGCTGGAACTTAAATTACACTACCTTACAGTGAATGTTAATTGGAAATGCTTTTTGCAAGTTTCTGAGAAAGCTTACTCAGCTTTCTTCTATTTTGGTTTTAGGTCAGAACTGGATGACTTACCAAACAATCATTCCTGTGATGTTATTGGTCTTGTGACGTTTGTAGGAAGGGCTGAGCGAGCCAGAAAAAGAGGTTTTTCTATAAATATGACTTTCGTAATTTATCAAATAGTTTCTAAATTTCTAAATAAATGCTTATACGTTTTTCTTAATATTTGTTTATATAGAACACAGTGAAGACTTCTGGCTCTATCGTTGGGCACATGCCATTGATGGGACCTCAGACCAGCCATTCATACTGGAATTGTTTGCAACTTCTCAGCCAGATGTGTTTGAGCGTATTCATCCAAGTATTCATCTCTCTATAATGCTAACAATTATTTATGTTTTTCTAGTTCATTACAAATTTCTAATTCTGAGAGTAGTTGCCACTGAATAAAAAATTGCCACGATTTATCTCTTCAAGCAGAAGATAGTTGATCAGAAATTAAAATTTAAAAATAAAAAATAGTTTAAATATTTGAAACCCTTACAAATTGCAGTCTGTCAGTTAGTGTAAACAATTCGATGGACAGCTGGGCCTGGGGCTTCTCTGGTCTCCTTCATAGCAGACAGAAAGTTGAGAAGCACCTGGGGCAACATCTCTTGCATCAGAGGCAATTAAAGGCAGCAGCTGGTCAAATCTCTTGCTCCTCTTGACATGTAAATACCCCTTTTCTTACAGACAGGAATAATTTAAGAGGATTGAATGAAGAGAGGGGTGAGAGTGGAAAAGCTTCATTTCTTTGAACCAGTATTTTTTGCCCAAACAGCAATCATCACCCAGCTGTGTTAGTTATCACACATTAGCTAAGACTAATAAATTTCAAACTAGGGAATCCTTAATGAAGGATTTTAAAAGAGCTTTAAATATTTCTTCTTGCCTTCTTTCTCTTCTCCTCCAAGCACTCATCCTTTTTTTAACACTGATTGGTGTCGATATGCATTTTTTATATCATTTGATGCAGCACCAGCTGCACAGTCCTGCTAAGATTACGGCTGCATTCATCTTGAGTGTTCTGGGGAAGTGGGAAAGAACGACATTCCAGTGTTTAACTGAGATATTAAGAAAAGAGTGAGTTTGAACTCTGTTTAGAAGTTTTGCAGTGGCATGCCATAATTTCTCATGATTTTATACTTTTTATCCTTAAGAAACAGCCATCTAATACCAATATTTGTACTATTTGTTTAAATTATATCCTACCCGATGAAGTATCTCATGTTTTAGTTCTAATATCTATGCTGAAATTTAATTGCATGTCCATATGGTAATTTATAATGGAGACTCAAAACATCCTGAAACATTTGTAGGGTCAAGAATGAAATTGTCTTGTTTAGAGCACTTAATAAAATTAATCCAGTCTTGCCATTCTAAAATCAATGAACTATCAGGAAAAAAAAAATGAAGATTTTTTTTTCTCCAGTGACATACTTGGTGTGTACACAGATGAGAGTGATCCAGAGCCTCACTGAGAATCCTTCCAGGACAGTTTACCTTACAACTTCAAATGAAAGTCAAATATTCATTACAGGTAACTTAAACTAGTTCTGGTTTTATGTGGTTGTCATGTTATTTCTTTGGAAAGGATATTTTCATTTAACCACAAAATAATCAGTGCAGACTGTGAGGTAATAGTGAAACACCATTGCAAAAAAGAAAAAGGCAAGTGGCATTCTTGAGGGCGTTAAAATGGGTTTATCTTACGAAAAGTATTTCTAGGTTAAGACGTATGTTTACTCATTCTTTCAGACTGTTAATCTTTTGATAGGGTAGCAATGGCAATTACTACTTACTTAAAACATTAAAAAACACTTGCAGTTTTCCTATTCTAGGAGATTTTTTGCTACTTGTTTTATTTTTTTCTGTTATTTAACGTTTGACTTTCAGTGTCAAATGCAAGTGTGGTGAAGGAATTCAATGTACTCGTTTTGTAAAACATTCTTGACAAAAGACATCTTTTGTACTCTCTAGTCAACATTTTCTTGTTTTGTTTTTTCTATGTAGTGTTCAGGGGAGTTTCAAAATGAGAACAAATTTCAGTAATCTGCTTTGGTTTTGATACCTGATTATTTTTGTTTTAAAAGGGTGGCACAAGGGCCAGCCATACACCAAGGATGCCAAAGTGAAAAACTTCATTCAGTGGATGAAATCGCAGAGTGAAGCTGATCAAATAAAGAAAACTGTCATCGGTGGCTATTACCCTTTTCCACGACCTCCTGATAGCTTTTTGAAATATTGTAAAAACAATGAAGGTATCATATATCAAATATCTGTAATATTTGTGGCCTTTTTCAATCAGTCTTACTCCAAGAAAAACTCCCTTTCGTGACTAAATGTTTCATAGGCTAAATCCTCACCTCACAGAAAATATCACACCGTTAGCTGCAGGAGAATTGTAGAAGCTTACATGAGCTACACATATACCCAGAAGTTTTACTCTGAATATTCTGCTAAATCAAAATTAAAAATAGTTATTCCAAAGGATACATTCAACTGGAAATTTCACCTGAAACAGAAATTGTGGTGTCTGATAATGCATACTAACGGACGCTTATGAGCTAAAAAGGTTTATTGTTTTAATTTTTTTCCATGTGATGTGGATAACAAAAAGGTTTAGAATTCTTTAAAAGCATAAGTTTAAATCAATTTAATATTTAGCAAAAAAGCCCTTTTCTTAGTCTTGTGTTCAGAGACTTTGGTATTATATTTCTCTAAAACTTGATTCTGGAAATTTCTTTTTTGCAGTTGAATCAGTTTTGAAACCCATAGGTGAAATAGGGAAAGAGATTGAAGACCTGCACTACAGAGAACACAAGCGAATTGCTGTTCAGGGAATAATTAGTGCCATAAAATACATAAGCTGTAGTGATGCAGCTGAAGAAGCCCCAGGAGGGGAACTTGTCCAGGTACAGAGTGTGAGAGTTAATGCCATAGCACTTAAGCAGCTATGATTGTAATTAGAATGGAGAATTTTGCATTTGAGTTCAGAACTTAGTTACGTTGTCTCTTAATTTGATTTTTGAGAGCAAAATTTTAAAAAGCAGTGGTTCAGTGCTTCTCTGAAAGTATCTTGGCAGTCCTCTGTAAAACTTGTAACTGTTTAAAAGTTACTAGTTTGACTGATAACCTGATGTAAATTGGAGTGTGGGAGAGGCAACTGCAGCAATATGCTCACTTGTCACTTTCTAGACAGAATTTACCGTATTAATATGATTAGAACATGATTTCTGCTAGATGTAAGGTGACTGTCAGAAATTTGCAGGTTTTTGAGTTGGAAGCAATAGCTTTAAGTCCTTTGAAAGTCTTAAACAATTAACTGTTGTTGCAGAAAGATACTTCTCAGTCTCTTGGAAGTTCTTCTGTGTCCAAAGAAGACTGTGTTGACAAGGGAAAAAATGAAGAAGTTAAGTCTTTTCTGGGGCCACCCTGCTCTCCTGGGGAACATCAGCACCAAGCTCTGCTGTCAAAGGGGAATTCAGTCAAGAGAAAGACAACACGCAGACTCAGAAGAGATGCAGAACAGTAAGCTCTCTTCATAAATATGTGGTGGATCTTCTAAAAAGTGTTTTCAGAAGTTAGGCTGGAGCCCAGGCTGTAGAAAATACATAAGAAAGCTTTAAAGCGTATATAGTTTAATCTTTAAAATGCAGTTATGTACTTTTCCTAGCATCAGGTGATGACAGTGATACTGTTCATGCCCATGAAAGATTAATTAAAATAGGTTTGCAGTGCTCTCTTCTGATTATAATTTATACTACTTTGTTAATAAGCTTGCAGATTTGAGATAAAAGTAGTTAATACTTGAACCAAATGTAGTTCAATGACATAGCTGTGGAACAAACAACAGTTACAGTGGTGTGAGGAAATCAGGTATCATGACTGAAAATGCAGAATCAGGTATGCCTGTTCCTTAGTTTCAAACACGCCTTATTTTTGATTTCTGGGTAATGGGATGTACTGCATGTAGCTGTAACTTGGTGTCAGAATGGAAAGTAGACGGTAGTCATGTGCTAACCTAAGGGCTCAAAATAACTTGAAATTTGTCTGATACAACTATGTTAGATTCTTATGCTTGCATAAGATTGCCCTTTGTTGTGACACTTGTGTAAAATCTGTTACACTCACACTTACTATTGAGAGCCTGGTGCATACATTGACAGATGGAATGTTTCAAAAGTCGGGCCAGTCACATCTGGGTTTTTTGCAGGGGATTTCTCATACTATAAAGGGTATATTTTTCTTCTTGACTTTTCACATCCATAAGTTATAATGTGTGAAGAGGGTGGATATTTAGAATATTTTGAGGGAAAATGAAATAAAGTGTAATTAGGATTGAATGAGAATTTAGTATTAAGACTAGGTGAATAGAAGTTCTGTCTTGGCAGTGTTATAGCAAATTTAGTGGATTCTGTTCCATATGAAAACTTCCAGCTTTTGAGTATCTTAGTTTTAGTTCTGCCTGAAAGAAAAACATTGAAGTCCCTTGCTTTGTGAATTTCCATTTAAATAGATACTGAAAAATAATGGTGAATTTCCTACTTTAAGGGGAGGTACATCTGTTAGTCCTGTATCATCTTACCCCTATTTTACACGGACTGTAAGAAGAAAACTTGGGTAAGTCATGTGAAATTAATTGTGTTGAATAATTGCAATAATGAAACAAAAATACTTCAAGTAAAAATTTTACAGATCAGGAGTCTGTATGGAAGTGAAATGAAAGAACAGATTAGGGTAGAGTTTAATATTTTCTATTCACTCATCTGCACTGACTCTAAATATACCTGAAACGTAATTTTGAGCATGTTATTAAACATCTTAAATTGCTGCTACTGCTACTAAGGGAATATATAGTAACAGAGGTTCATCATGGTAATTAATGGATTTTCTGGTGGTGGCCGAGCTGTACATTTTTCTTGATGCTGCAGAGGTGTAAGTATAGTTGTCCCTGGGAAGCCCTGGCTCCTTTCACTCCCCAGCACTCAGTTGTTACATAACTCAGTCTGGATCCAGAGAAGGTGGGGGTTTTTTGAAGTCCAGATAGGAATTTCAAATCCAGAGCCCTGTCAAGTCTGGAACCTACTGAAATAACTACAGAAGTGAAATTATTAAGAAAACTGAGTGAGTGCTTTTATTTGTTGGCCTGGGGCTACAAGCTACTTTCCTTTGTGCATTTTGTTTAAGGGCCATAAATTCTTGTCACTTGTTCCAGACAGAACATGAGCAACTTGAATGTTTGAACTCCATGGTGTCAGTAATTTAGGATGTTTGTGCATTTTGGAGTGATCTGGATTTGTGTCATGGGTACATATACAGCTCTGTCGCCTTTTTGGTTTACTTTTAGCATCTCTTCCTTTTCCCCCCTAAACCCAAGAATCACGGTGCTAGGAATAGGGCAACAGTGGTAATGAGGGAGTTGGTCAAAGTTGTTGACCATTCTGCCAGTATTGCTCCCCTACAAGCATGCCTATTTTCTTGAAACACATTTATTGGAAGCTAATTTGCAACAGCTTTTTCTGTGGGATAAATGAGGCTCTTTTGAACCCATGTTGTTTGTTGTTTCCTGGTCCTTTTGGTAGAAACTACATTTTGTAGGAGAAATGGTTACCTGACTTTGCAGCTGGTTCGTTAAAAGCATCACCTGGATTTAAGGACACAGTTCTGCATGTGGTGCAGGAGTTTGCAGGGACTTGTGGTACAAATCCATAGGAAAATCAGGAGGTTTTCCTTGACTGTAAGGAATCCTGTTTTCTTTTGCTTGCTGAGAAATGTTCCAGTTTTTCCAGGGTGGGGGGGAGGATGGGAGGAATGTCTTCTCCCCATTTCTTATAGATGAAGCCAGAAGTTAAGGCATGTTTACTTTGTTCTCTGCTTTTCTCAATCTGCTACTCTCCTCGCTACCTGTGTGTCCACTCTATGCCATTAGTGCTAGAACCCCAGCTAAAGGAGGAGAAAGTCTGTGTTGGATTATGGAAAGCTGTTTCACTCTATATAATTAAAAGGTAACTCGTGTATTTCTGTCACTAACTATAGAATTGTGCTGAGTTCTCCAAATTGCCAGAGAAAAATAGAAAGTTAGCTGACACACCTTAAAATTGCGTTGTTTTCTGTTCCTTAGATGCAGCAGAATGTCAGCTCTCACTGAAATACTTTAATATGTTGATGAAATAACAGCAGTAGTTTTAACAAACTTCACATATTTCACAGAATTATCTGAGTTAGAAGGGGCCCACAAGGATCATTGAGTCCAACAGTAGAGATACGTTTTAAAGTACATATTCTAACTTAAACTATTCTGCATCAAGTTTTTTGTTTGTTATTTTCAGCACATGGTTGCATTTTTGGCTTTTTTTCAGCAGTAGGAGCTTATTTTGAGCCTTTTTTTGACAGCCACAGTTCCTGCATTTCTGAGATTATTTACCTCATTATTAAAGGTTTCAGAAAGAACACAAGAACTGGATAATTTAGTATTATTGTTGATATTTATATCCTTGGTAGTAAAGATCTTCCACATAATGGTACTTTTAAGTATTTAATTTTTAATATTTAATACTCCAAGTAATTTAATTTACAGAGAATGAAATGATTGTGAAGGGAGGAAAATCAGGAATTTCAGAAAGGGTTATTCTAATGTGGAAGTGAAAAAAAGCACAGTAGTTTTCTTGGAATTTTAATCTTTGTAAATTTAGCATGTTACCATGGAATTGCTGCTGCACTACATGCTCCCACTGCTTGAAATTAACTTGTTTGCATGCTTCTATCCTTGCAGTTTCACTTCTGTATGTTTTTGTCATGTAGACCCTTTTGTCCTTTGTCTTTCCCATGGATGTGACAGCTAGGGGATGGGCACTCTGTAATATAGGGAAATTCATCTTGAGGTTTGTATGACTGAAAGTTTCACAGAATGTGATGTTTCCTTCACAATCCTTTTTCACTTAAATCAGAATTTGTCTGGGAGAAATTAGTAGATACCAAAGATCAATTTGTGTAGACTTGTCAAGTTATCATAAAAAGCTGTTTGCTCTCTCTGTTACTTGCTGTGGTAGATGTTTACCATAATGGTGTCAGAACAGTTAGTTCATTTCAAAGCAGTCTATAAAACAAGTTTTACTAGTTTTATCAGTGAGTGGGATGTTTTCTTGTGTTGTTTTGAGGCACTTTACGTCCTTGCATTGTTTGGGCATAACTGCAAGTTTTAACTATTTTCTTTCTTAATTTCCACTTAATTTCCTTAGCAGTGGGACATTTAGTCCCAGTGCTTAGGAAATAGGTGAGAAGCATGGGACATACTTATCCTTCTCAATAGGTTTTGAAAATACTGATCTGCCATATATTTTGATTGGTGTTATTTTTAATGACAATACTTAAAAGTAAAATGACTGAGAAGTTGAATATCAATGTATCTGAAAATAGTGAATAAAGGCTTTTTTGCAAGTGGGCATCTGTGAAAAGGGGCGCCTGCAGAATGCAGGCTGGGAACAGCAAATCTGGCAGGGCACAAGTTCTCCTAAAGCCGGCATGGGTAAAATAGGCTGTGAGTGTTCTGGTTACAACAGCAGGAGCACATTGCAGTAAATGGAAGGATTTGGGTGGCCTCAGGTGCATGGCAGCCACAGTGGCTCACAAAGAAGCACGTGAACTGTGTGTATAGAGGAGTAGTTTCCCTGAGAAGCCTAGCTCAAGCTGGGCTGTTCACACATCCAGCACAAAGCAGGCCTGTAGGAATAATGTGTTGGGCAGGTAGAAATTATCCCAGCTACAGAGCTGTGAAAGAAGTGGGGGAAAATCGTGACAAGTTTTTTTCATATTTTCCTGAGGCTCTACTTGCTTTAAATCAGAGCCTATTCACTTCCAAACCTAGACATTTTTAAAAGAAAAAACCATGTTATCCACTTGTCAGCACTATGACTTGGTTTAATCCTCTGCTTTAATGAGAAGATGGCATGTATCTAACTTGACACGTTGGTTTCTGAGCAAGCCTTTCTTAACACTGTGCTCAGGTTTTGTTTTATGTTTGACAGGTCCAAATCTCAAAAGTGAAAATTAATTTTGTGGGCAGTTAATGCACAGGTCATACTGCTTAAGTGAGGATTCTTTTGTGCCTAGATTTGGATATCACAAGGAGGTCACTTCAGTGATGATATATCTATGATGAGAGTGCATTTCATAAAATATACTTTCATACTCAAAACCCACAGTGTATTTCCTTTTATCTTTTCACTAGATAGTATTTTAGATATTTTCCATTTGTTACAAAATGTTGACATGAAATTTTCAAGATACAACCTCGTATGAAATAGAAACAATTTTTAAAAAACCTGCAAATCCTTATGAAATACAGTATAGTCCACTGAACAGCATGTTCATCTTTGATTCCTTTTTTTACTGTCTGTATCCTGTAGTTATTATTAACTACTTTGACAGTCTGGAATTTTGACGGTTCCTTAACAAAGTGTTACCTGTTGCAGTTGTTTGTGATGCAAGATAACCAAGATAGTCCTTGCCCTAAGTTTTTTCAGACATCATGGTGAGTTTTATTCTAATAAGAGGAATGGATCAAAGAAGAAAGGAATTAAATGGGCCTAAGAGCTTATTTTACCATGTTTGCTTGCAGAGTGCCTCTTATGGTTTTGTCCTGCATAATATCCTAGGTAATTTATTAGAGATTGATAAAGAATAGTTTCTTACCATTAATTCAAAACTTTATGGTTAAAAAGAGAAAGTCTAACAAATACCTAGTCTGCTTCATTGAACTGATCATGGCAACAGGACAGAATGTCCACAGGAAAATACAGATTTGGCATTTCTGTCATTTTGGATTCCGCAGGCTCCGTTCGTGCTGCGTTGCTGAGCACTGAAGGGATGGTAGGACAGTGCAGCCCGTGCTGGGCACCGGGCCTTGGCCATCGGGTCACCCCCGGGCCACCCGGGATGGGTGGCCGTGCCACGCGTGGTATTTCCGCCCGGGGCCGGTAGAGAGCAGCAGACACCGGGCTGGGAGGGTGAAATCCTTCCCCATCCCTTTCCCGAAGGCAGGAACCCGGCAGGGCTGGTCCTAAACTCTGCTAAGCGAATTTACTGAGCGCAGCGGGTCTCTTTGTGTCAGGCTGCTGTATACAACTCTAACGATAAGGAATCAGCTCATTCACTCGAGCTCGTATCACTTATCACTAGAAATCTGTCTTTTCCTGCATAGAGTTTGAGGTTAATTAGGTTTAAAATAAATAAATATATATATGTATACACACTATAACTTTCTTTTTATAGCTTGGATGACTATCAACATGGACATTCTGTGCAAGATAAAAATGGACAGGCTGTGTCAGACAGTTTGCAGTACTGCACAGGTGAGTTGCAAATAGTTGTTATATTAACCCTAGGGGGCTTAAGACTACTTCTTTTCTTCAGGTCCAAACTAGGCAACAAAGATATCCTTCTAACCTTTGTTAAGACAGTTTCTCTGTACATCTGGCTGCCTCAGCCTTTGGGGAGCCACTGTAGCAATGTATCATCAACGTCATTCTACCCAGTGTTCCCTGCTGTGTTCTAAGGGATGTCTGAAAGGACAGCGTTGGATTGTTTCTCATTATGGGCAATAAATTCTCAGTGTATCTTTATACAAGTTTAAAGTTAGTTTAGTACCTCAGAAGCACTTTATAGCATAAGACCTCAAATTTTCTCTTGGCCCTTTTAATTTCCACCATATCTTCATAAGTGAAATGTTCTAATGAAGATTATTTCTTATTTAACAAATGAGTGATACAATTATATAAGCATATAAGCAACTAAATGTTTTCTGTGCTTATAACAGACCAAGAAGGAGTGAGTAATATACCTGAAACTGAAGAGACTGGAAGAACTTATGATTCGTGGCAGAGTGACCTGTGGGCACAAGTGAAAGACAAGTTAATGAATTATTTTCATCACAGCAAAGTTTTCCCAGAAAGTATCCCATGTAAATTTGATTACGTGCACAAAGACTTACTTATGCAACAGTACAACCTTCATGCAGCAGTGCACCAGCCAATAGAAGCCAGGACAGATAAAAACATCAATGAGTTTAAAAGTGCTAATGGCCTTGGGTATTATGAAGTGACAGTTCTGGGTAAGTAGCTTGCCTTGTAAAAAAGGTTAAGCAAGAGCAGTGTAAGTTTATCAGAAACTGAATGGATTTCTCTAAGGGAATCAGTTGATTCTGAAGTTTGAAAAATTATTGACATTTGAGATTTTTGTTAGAGTCCTCATTTAGGGTAATTTTTATTCTTATAAAACATAGCTTTCAATGAAATGCCTGAATATCTTGTTTCTAGTATCACTTTTTGTATAATTTCAGTTTTTGGTATAGTCTTATGAGTGTCATTGGAAGAATGTGTGTAGTCCTTAAACTATTGATTATTTCAGTTAGAAGTAGGTCCTGTTCACTATTTCAACCTGACATAATCAGGCAAATTATTCAATTGCACTTGTCAGCTGACTTTCTGCTGGCAAGGTGTTTATCAGAAACAAGTTCGTGTTCTTAAAAGGAAAAAGACAACTATAAATGCTTCTTTTCAGCATTATTCTCATTGAGTTGGTTTTTTCATACTGTTGCTCCTAAAGTGCCTTCCTTCCATGGCAGAAAATGAGGGGCTGTATTTCAGCCATACTCATTAACTGCTCCATGCTGCTTCTGGTTAACATGAAGTGTCAGTTGATTGATTTTTATTTATTAAAATATAAACATGCAAGTTGATGTGTATTGAGGGTTATTAATCTGTTTGATTTTGTTTTCCCATTAAAAGGAGACGGAAATTGCCTTGCTTAACAACGCTCATGTTAAGGTCCCATAATTTAAAAGTTTTCATTATTTGTTAAGGAACATTTGCAGAGAAGATGTTTGAATATTTGAAGTCACTAGAATCCTGGGACTGACAATATGATGTTGAAGATGAAAGTAGCACTGCATTGCACACTTTATTGGTTGTAAAGCTAATTTCTCTGCCTTTGTGGATAAAGTTTAAAAGGAGGATTAAATCCAAGGTTTAATGTTTCCTGAACTACCAGCATTGTTAGCCTTAAACCATAGTATTTCATAACATCATATCAATATGAATGTGCTCGTGTACAGTCACATACAGAAACATATTTTTGTAGACATTAGTTATTAACTAAGGGGCAAAGAACATGTAAATACAAATCAGTGCAATTGTTTGTTTTTAAAAAAGAGAAGTGGTGCACAAAGTTGCTGATGGGCTGAATATGAAGTTTTCTGCTGACATAAAATATTTTTCTTCAACAGGTATAAACCATGACATAGCAATAGATGTTGCTTTTCTCCCGCTGTTTTGCCCTGACAACCCCCACTTATTTCAACTGGAAGACATTCAGAATGATGCATTATTGTCTTGTATGAGTTGTATCTCTGCGTGCCAGCAGAAGGCCACTAGCAGTGGGAGGCTTCATGACACGTTTCCTCTTTCAGGTGAGTCTGCCTTTCACTGATGTTACTCTTTATCATTTCTTGGTTTATCTTTCAGTGCAAGAATTAATCCTATGTAGAAATCTCTAGTGTAGGTCAGACGTTGTTCACCTCTTCAGTGAAAGACAGGTGAATTCTTTTTCACCACCTTTAGTAAACTGCTGTAATACTGAACTTTCAAAGCAGTTTTTGCTGGAGCTGTTCTCATCCTCTATAGACAGTATTTTAATATCCAAACCACAAACTCATATCTAATTTTGATGCTGTCGTTTCCAGTGATGGAATTTACGAATAAAATTTTCCCTGAAGGAAGGTTGAACATATACACATTACTGTATGGAAAACATTATCAATTCTGTACACCTTTTTATTGTATACAGAGTATACAGCAAACACCTTTTAAAACCACCATTCCTTAACTTCTAGATGAAATTGTAAAAGCAGCAAAGGAGCTCGATGGCAAACACGTTATCTGCATCTTGGACGTCTGTCACTTGGGTGATGATAAGGTGGAAGTCTTTCTGAGCAAAATCTACAAGACAGTGGAACCAGGTGTGCTGGATCCAGTGTAATTTAATAACTTAATTTTCAAATGTATATTGTTCAAAAGGAGGGAAATAAAATTGCTGTAACTTGAATGCACCCTCTACACATTGCACTTTTCTAGAACTAGCAGACACAAATATAAAATCGTGATTCTTAGGGCAGTTGTAATGGTCATACATGTAACTGGGAAGGACAATTGTTGCCTTTATTTTTCAGTCTTGAAACAGATTAGACAATGTCTTGGTCACTGATGTTCAAGGATGAATAGGCAGTACAGTGAGCTGATCATTTGGCAGGATACCAAGGTGTAAAAGTGATTGTCAGCTGTCTTTCTTTGCCTGTGCACAAACATGCACAGGAAATGTATATATCTGGATGAGAACTGAGAAGAGAGGCAAGCATTCCTAATATTTAAGGCAGTGTTTGCAAAAGAATTAACAGGCTGTGAAAGAAATTTAGGCTGGAAATTAGAATAATTTTGAAGATTAGAATTTTTATGTTCTGTAATGATCTTTTTTAGCGAAAGCTACCAGAGGCAGCCTAACTGCTCTTCAGGCTTGCAGCTTACTGTGAAAGGGACTAAATACCATGGTGCCTTTAGTACCATGATCCAGGAAACCATTTTCAGTTCTTTTCACCTGAGCAGGGTCAGGTGCTATGTTTTTATATGTCTGCTTTTGTACTTAGAGTGTTAGGTAGTGAATATAGCATCCAAACGTTTTTAACGTATTTTATTCATTAATAAGAGTAATGAAATATTTTTTAAAAGAATTTTTTTTATTGGAACTTGCTTCTAGCTTTGCAAGAGAAAAACTGTCTTTAAGAAGTGCTAATTATGGCAGGATACACAGTTTGCCACATCATTTTTAGGTGTGTTCTGAGTACATGAAGGAGTTCAGCAACCATGAGAAGCTGCTACTTCCACAAGACAAAAAGACTGGAAAAGTCTGCCAACTTTTTGCCTGTACTAAGGAGCAATTGGCTCCTGCTGGTCCAGAATCAAGTAGCACATTTTTCTCCTGTGTTAAACAGCCTCAAATTACTTAAAGAACTGGATTCTTACAAAATTATTTTCAAGCAGGAGCTCATTGCAATTTGACTACTTGTCCATTTGAAATGCTGCTCTCAGTTCAATTCTTTGAGAAGAAAGAATTATGGAGACTTGCCAGGTAAATTGTACCCTTATTGACCAAAGCCCACAGAGTAAATTTATAGGAACAGATATATTCTTAGGCACATTTTAGCAGCCTGTTGGTAATTGGAGATTACCTCTTTCAACTAGTAGCTCACTTGTCTGCCCTGGGGGCAGTGGACTTTGTCCTCAAGTACTTAAAAGTCTGTGCCCTATCTTCAGTTAATGGTAATTTGACAGAGAAATGTAATTGATTTTGTTACATACAAGTTCACAGGCAACTTCAGATAAAAGTAATGAAAATAATAAAATTATTGTGTCTTTCTAGTGTAGTTTACAGTTTAAAAATATATTAAAGAGAATAGTTTAACTTAAATTGCACAGAGACTGAAAGTCAATTGAATGTGACTGTATTGTATCTGTCTATTTGATATGAATCAGAAGTATTAGTTCTGGAGCAATGTTTGTCAACTCATGCCTTTCAAAGTACCCACAGAAGGCAAAATGAAAATATACCAACCCAAGAAGAGTAGAGTCTTGCTTGCAGTGTTATTTGTGTCATTGTGCTGCTTATGGGTATGTGAAGGTGAGAGGCCATTGCTCTGGAGAGAATGTCACACAGCACTTCATGTTCCAAACTGAGCCATGCTGACTGTGTCAGCCAGTGTTTTTTATTTACATATACTTCAGATAGAAGTCTAATTTTAATGAAACCGTTCTTTCTTAAGGCAATTTTTAAAGGAATTATCTTTGTACAAAAGGACTGATGTGGCTGACATTGTCACAGAGCCACATTGTTGAGATGGTCCAGCCACCTCCCTCCATCCCATGCCACAGAAATGCAGCCAAAGGCTGTTTGTGGCATTGCACTGCTTAGTACACTTTAAAAATATAGCATTAATCATTTCATTCTATATGTTAGGACTTCCTAACTCGAAAAGAAATATCAGAATTAGGTGGAATATAGATAATGTCTTTAAAATGTTAAAGGATATAATTTTATTTTACTCAAGTGTTTGAAATTTTCCATGGCAAAAGCTGGGAAGGAGAGATACTTATTTTGCAGAATGGAGTGCCAGTGTTGGAAGCACAGGCTTTCCTCTGTGCAGCTGGTTAATCTCCAATGCCTGTAGTAGGTTTGGAATTTTACTACTCTGGATCAATCTGTAGAGTCACCGTCCTGCTAAATAACACTGAATTTAATATGTGGAGTTCAGTGGCAGAAGTGCTGCAGTGTTACTGTGATTCTACCACTCTGCCTGTCTCCCTCCTCCCTGCCACTCCAGCACTGTCAGACTGGAGCAAAGGTCCTTTCTGCCAAGAAACCACTTACTGTTTTACTTCATTTGGTGTTTATTAACACAAGTGTAAAACCAATGTATTTTTGATCTTGAGTCTGCCAAAACATGTTAGTTTTACCATGTTAAGCTAAGATAGAGAGTCATTACTCCTGCAAAACGTCATAGGAATCACCTTTCTTGCTGCTGTGTATTGCTACTGCTGAAGGTAAAATACTATCAGAGCACATTTCTTTACTGTGGGAGGTGTACCTGACCAAAGAACTGTACTCTAAAACTTTACATGTGCATGTTTCTTGTGTTTTCAGCATTAATTTCAAAGAACGGAGGAAGGTAGAGCGTATGTAGTTAGTGGTACTTCTGAGTGTATAGAAGTTGCTAAGTCATAGATCATAAAGATATTAATTTTGAATTAATGTGATGTAGAAGTTGTGTGACACTGAAAAGCAGATAATATAAATAAATTAATATATGTAAACATCTTGCATTGTTTCTTTCCATTTCTTTCCTTTTTACTTCTCGAAAGTTGTTTCGATTTTCCAAGAATCTTCTTCACAGTCATGTTTACTCTTTTCAAGAAACTTTAAAGGAAAACTAGGCCAAGTTTGGCCTCAACATCTGTGCCACCAATTGCAGCTTCTCTTGGCTTTCAAAACCGTGTAGAAAAACAGGAAAAAGGGAGTCTATTTGTCCCTTCACCCCCTTGTGCTCCAGGACTGGGGCTGAGCCCCAGGACGGGCAGAGCAGGATAGAAGCCAGTTCCTTGGCTGCTTGTCAGCTGAACGGGCTGGGAATGCGACATCGGTGTGTGCTCTGGCCACGCTGGCAGCACAGCCCTTCCTGGGCTGTCTCCGTCAACCTGCAGGAAGGGAAGGAGCTTGGAGAAAATCTGCTCTGCGCTAGTGACACAGCTCTCAGCTGCTTCCCCACCCCACGCAGGGTGTTCCATTTCCTCAAGAGGAAGGAACTCTGTACAGCAGCTGAATCAGCTCCGGGCTCTGCAGCCTACCTGTGTCACCCAAGAGGAGACATCTGCTAAAGCCAGTGGTACTGACATCCACAGCCCTCATGGGCTGCCCGGCTGCTGTGTCCGTTCACACCTCTGCAAGTCCTGGGAATAAAATGAACAAAACTCGTGTCTATCAAGAGGAGTTCCTGTATGGCTTTGGCACCTGTATGAGCACAACAGCATCCTGAACCCTCTGGCAGTGAACTGTTACTGAGCCACCTTGAGAGCACTCTGGGCAAGGGAAAGCTGCACTCTGAGCAGCGGAAAGGGAGCAGGCACCAGCGCTCTGCCTCCGTGCAGTCCTACCAGGCACTTGTTCCCGATTAGGATGAGAAACGAGGCCAAAGGAGGAGTCTGGCTTGGCAGGCAGTTAACAATAAAGGCTGTTTTGGCTGTGCTGTAATGTGTGGCCACTATCTGGGTGAGTACTGATGACTTTGGTTTTCCCGAGCATGCCCTTTCTCTGCCCTCCGGCCCTCACCCCGCTGGGAGTGGGGCCCTGAACCGCGGCTTCCGGCAGGGCTGAGGGCCAGAAAGCAACGGGCTCCACCAAGTCCTGACTGACAGCAGCCTAAACACACTGGAAGAGGTCTGACTACACTGCAGGCTAAAGGAAGATGCCCTGCAGGCTCAAGATCAGATGGGAAAGGTCAGAATGCCCTGCTGTGAAGCTTGGTGCAGTCAATTTTTGTTCTTAGTCTTTTCAAAAAAGATTAACCAGAGCAAATTAACAAGCAAATACATTTAGACAAATAGGCTGGAGAAGAATCAGATAAAGCCCTGCCCACTTGAAGACATCTACTTTATTAATCCTGTAGCACGTAATAATCTAAACACTAATATGACATGGAATCTGGGCAGTTTTCTTTGAGGTCTGTAGAAAACAAGTCTAAAATCTAAAGAACAAATATACTGGCTTCAGAAAGGAAGCATCCAAGAAATTACTGGTCCATTTGTCTATCTTTTATACCTCCTAGGAAAAAAAGTCACAAAGTGTTGTATGCAAGAAAAGCATACAACACAAAGACTATGAAAGTCAGCTGTGGAAAAATGTCAACTAATGGCTCGGCCTTAGTACCTGCCAATGTAGGCAAGGTTGTCTACAGCTGAATATTCTAGAACATGACAGGGTGTGACATTAAACCTAAATAGCCATACTCTGAGTAGCGTTCTCTGTAGCTGATTTTGACATTTGAAGGACCACGCAGTTTCACACTTTTTAAGAGTACCTTGCTGGCATTTTAGAAGTTACCGCACTGACATTTTGTGTGACAAAAGGAAACTAGTGAGGCTAAAAGGCTTTGAAGTACAGGAGGGAGAAAGGCTCCAACAGGCAAAACAAGCTAATTTTGGTGTTCTGTGCCATTTAAAAAAAAAAAAAAAATCTGCAGATTTTGTTTCTGTTGCTACAACTAAGCAGGTTAAGAAGTGGCAATGACATAGTTAAGTGTCTTAAATACAGCTCAGTTCTGGTGTTTCAAAGCAGAGAACTTTGAGACAGAAATTGCTGGTATCAATTTCAGTAGATCACTAGGACAGCATGCCCCTTGCACAACCTAATTTTTCCCACCATGGAGCACATATTTAGTTGGGTTTGGGTCTTTTTTCTTTCAGCACAGAAGATGTAGGGGCAGCTCTACTTTTAGAGCATTAGCTTAACTCCTGGTTCAAGCTGCTCCTAACATTTGATCTAGCTTTGCAAATTTTGCCTGAGATTCCAAGAAGTGACAGTGCCTGATCTTAACAAAACATCTTTCTCACTAAGCTTTTAATCTCATCGTGCACTTAGTCAAATTAACTGCTATTTTATTTAGCTCTTTGAGCCAAATTAGATAGAGGAAAACACTTACAACAAGCTAAGAACGTGATTACTGGAAGCCCTGGTTAACTGAAAAGTTATCTTTTTGTAGCTGCTTTGTGCAAGAGTCATCAAAATAATTGCAGAATTTTAGCAAAAGACAAACAAGGAGCAGAGACTATTACCAGAATACACTGGCTGGTTCTCAGTTCTGTGGCGACAGCAGCAATTGTCTTTCCCCACAGAATTATTACCTTCAGAAAACTCGTTGGCAATAATCAGATAATAGCCATAGAAGAGGTGCTTCAGTGATAAACACCACAAGGTTTACAAACAAAGAGAAAGGATTTCATTAATCTAACCAGCATATTGGAAAAACAGATTGAAAAAATCAACCCAAAAAAACCCCCACAAGTCATCAACAAGCTTTCAGGCTCTTACATATTACAAACCTGAGACAGAGTTTCCGGACCTGAAAGAAAGTTTCTCTTCCCTGTGCCACCCACCCAAACCCACATTGCTTTGCTGCGGTAACAGCGTGGATTTAGTTACATCATGTGATCGAAGCCTTCTGCTTTCACCTTGCAACAGCTTGCAGGAAGTTCATCCAAATAGAGAGATTTTAATCTGGTTTTGCATTTGGATTTTCAGTATTATCTTGAATATTGTTTAAAAGTGAAGTATTTGGGGATCGTCTTGATGAACCTTCAGTAACCCAGCAGAACTGCTCCTCCCAGTGCCACCTTGCCTGTTCCTGGACCTGTAGCTGCTGCCTGACCATGGCACATGGGTGAGAAGGAGGGAGAGAGGTTTCTGCAACATCCTGACCATATCTGGACTTCCACCCCCCTACTCACCCACCTCCTCTTCGTGCTTGAGTGAGTGGAAAACCCTTCAAAACAAAAAAAAATCATCCTGTTCTTTTTTTTTCTTTTCAATAATGAAAAAAAAAAAAAATCATTTCCTTTCTAGAGGAAATTCTGAGTATTTGAAGTTGCAGCTCAGAAATAAGTTTATTGAATACTTTCCAGTGAATGGAAATACCCAACCTGTGAATAGTTCTACCCAGTAAGCACTGAAAGGCTATGGCACTTACACTTTGGTGTGTTCCTCCAGAACTTCTTCAAAGCTGTTCAACTGTGTCATGTCATTCCTTAACCAAAAAAAAAAAAGAACAAAAAAGATAGAAATTAATTGTTCAATTTTCCAAGGATGCCAAATACAGAAAACTTATTTAACAGAATGTATTAAAATAGGAAAAGGTCATTTACGGGGAGTGATTAAAATAATTGTTAGTCATTATTACCACCAAAACTGTAGAAATGCCAATGAGAAATACAAGTCTTACCTTTTGATGTCATGGTTTATATCTTAATTTTGAATGATCTGCTCACTGAACTGAAGGGAACTAAGAATTCTCTCTATGAATCTTTCCAAGGAGCCATTACTAATGTGTTTATTTGGCACTTGAATATATTTGGGTCTAAGTGACAAGGTGATGGTTTTCATCAGTTTAGCAACCTGGCATTTTCAATAATGTCAGCAGCGAACAAAAATGCAAAATATTGAAGATGAATTGGGGAAGGCTTCAGCAATTCCAGTCAAACTCCAGTTTGATGGTTTGTTAAGTCTCTATAGCGTTAAAATAACATGCCAATGTCAGAAAGTAGAGTGGCCTTGGGCACAGGGAGGACGAGAGCCCAAACCTTGTGCTCAGCTCCATCTCTGTTCCACTACCCCAGCCAAAAAACATGGCCATTGCAGTCCATCCACACTGAGTGTGTGGGCTGAGTTCACTCTTGAGAGGGAAGAGGGCAAAGCAACTCACCTTTTCTTCTCTGGGTTCTGATTCTACAAACATGGTTTCTCATTAAACACCCATCTCCTTGGCCTCAGTTTAATCTCCTCAACCCAAGAACAAAATGCCATGCCATTACACTGAAAAGCATTCAATCATATTTATTCACTCTTTGAACAAATTTACAGATCAAGTAACTGCAATGAAGAAGAAAACCAAATGATAGCAAAATTTGGATAATTTCAAGCTAAAAAACCTCTTACCTTAAAAAAACACATTAAAGGTAAACGTATATTCAGACACTTGCTTTACATGCTGAAACATAGGCTCAAGAAATGAATCCGTGAGGAAGTGTGTCAACTAGAGTTACTCAAAACCTTTCTATATCGTGATTTAAACCATCCTTTGCATTTAAATCTTCCTTTTGGCCTAACACCTAGCCACTTTTTTTTCCACTCCTCTGGCTTTATGAATTTTTTGGGGTTTTTTGTTTGTTTGCTTTTTTTAAAAAGCAAATAAATTTTGGCTTTGTCATAGACACCAGCATAAAAGTCAAAAGAATTTAGGGATAAGTACTGATTTTCCTAGATTGCTATGCTGCTGAAAGCTACAAAACTTTATATTACACTGTTATGCTTACTTATCTTGAAATCATACATTTCTCTTTGTCTGGTGGTCTGTGTTGAGCAACATTCCAGATGAGGTAGATTGAAGGAATATTTATCACTATAATGACATAAATGTTGCAGGGCACAGGGAATGAATTTGGCAAGGAATGTAATTAGTCTTTCCCTCATGCTATTCCTGATCTCTGGAATTTCAGATAGTACTACTAGTTGACTTTGTATAACCTGAGTTTTATCTCACTGAAGTCCCTGAGACTTTATTTTCATTTTGTCTCATTTATTAATTTTTATAATGGGTTTTTTTTAGCCATACGCTAATAGGGGGTCTGCTAGTTCTGCTACATTTCTCCTCCCCTTTCTACCACTAACAAAAGGTGAACAAAAGACACAGAAAAAACTGTATTTGAGAGGCTCAGTGGACAATGGGGAAAGAATTGGATTTATTGACAAGAAGGGAATACATAAGTGCACAAAGGATGCACATTTGTAGCTGAAAAGCATGTGGCACTCATTCTACTTCTTGCAGAACAATATGTTCTAAAAATACAGCATTTAGTTTCACTTTTTTGATTGAATAGAGTTTGAAGACAGGGATGAACTTTAAAAGGTTAGTAGCTATAAAGTTTGCTCCTAGAAAACTTATCAGATCCCTTCCCAGTCTGCTAAGACTGCCTATGTCCATGACTCACATGTCTACACCTATCCGGAAGGAGCAAGAAATCCCTGAGCACTAACCATAAAGGATTTCCATGGATCCTTTTCTCCCCATTACATTATCTTCTTCCCCCAGTACAAACAAGGTACCTCTGTAACCACCCTTGCAGCACAGGGCAGAAACTAATGCTCAGAATGCAGAGCAGAAAAATGTCACAGTTGTGCCAGAAAACACCTGCTGAGCTTTGCTGGGTAAAGAACCCTCAAAACAAAACCATCAAAGAATTAACAAAACAATGACAAAAGCACTTGTCACACTGTTGCAGTAAAATATAGAAGAAAGCTTTTTTAAAAAGTCAAATCAGCACCTTGTTTTATATTGCTAAGTCCTAGAGGGGAAGCTCAATTCAGAGTCTCATCACTATAGGAAGAATAAAACTCATCCCTTAGAACACAGGCCGAGGTTGTCATCCCCTCTTCCCCAAATCCATCAGTTTGACAGTAAGGATGAGTCCTGAAGCTTTTGAATTAGTTGGGTTTCAGTGGTTTAACATTTGCTAATCAGTTTGACTACAGCTCCTTCGACTCATGCATCCCTCCTAGTATTTTTGCTGGACAGACTGAGGACAACTTAGCTGCTAAAAATCAGGTGTCTTCAGGCCAATATGGCCAAAGTAGAATCACAGTCTGGTGAGACTCAATACAGTTATCTGCTACTGCACAGAACAAGTAAAAAAAAAATTCTATTTCTCATTTTAAACAAAGTATAATTAACCCAAGAAGTCCATGAAGGCAAGGCATCTGAAGACAGGCAATTGACAGGATAACAAAACCAAGCCTTTTCTCTGAATATTCTGAACACCAGCTGGAAAGCAGAGAGGCTTTTCACACACATTTTCAAAGAAAAAAATACCCTCTTTGGTAGGATTTGACCAGGCCCCAGCTGATGCACAGAAGCACAAGAAGCTCAGTCCATAAGTGCCCTCCAGACAGTGCCCAGCCCAGGCACACACACAAAGGGTTATCCACAAACAGGCCACGCTCTGCCATCCCACCTGGCAGCAGCTCCACCTGGAAGCACTGGTGACCCATCTACTGTAAACCAGCCTCATCTCACCTACTGCAAATAGAGCCAAATACTTCAGAGAAGCCTCAGTGCTTGCTCCAAAAAACCCCTGGCAGTCTGGTGTGAGGCACAAACACAGGTGCAAGTGCCAAGTAACAGGGCAGAGCTGGCTGAAGCCAGGACGGGGAATCCACAATGCAGTCACATGGAATTATGTACATGCTCATCTTGACTGAGCTCAGAGGAGTATTTCTGGCAGAGATGGAAGAACAGCCGCTGTTAGTGATGCACCAGAGAAGGACCCAGTGAGGTCAGAGCCGGCCGGTGTCTCACAGGCCTCTTCACATCTACAGTCACCTGAGGTATGGGAGCAGGAATCAGCTTCCTCCTCTTTCACTGATAAAGCAGGGTCTACCTGCTTTCTTTTTCAGGATTAGTGCTCTCTGAAGTTTCTGTTAAAATTAAAGAATGAATTTCTTCTTCTATAATTAACCTGTCGTAAGCATTCATGGGATCATCCTTTGCAGAGCTCTGAAAGAGAGGAACAGCATTTTTAACAGTATTTCCTCGTGGTGAGTGTTGCTTTTTCAATTCAGCAAGACAGCCCCTGTTCCACAACCTATACCCTGCATTATGGTGAAAAGCCAAGATAGCTGGGCAACAAACTGTGCTTTTCAGAGCCACGGCTTAGCCTGGCTGACAGAGGAGATGTCCTCTGGAGATGAGGAACTGAAGGTTGGTCCCCACCTTAAGGGTGCTTCCAGCTACAGCCAGTGGGTGAAGCTCAGGCGGGATGGAGAACTGAGCATGTACACACTTTGTAGAGTTTTCACCGAGCACACAGAAAATTACTTGAGGTAGTAACAAAGCACTTGTGAAAGCACAACAAAGCGTAACAGGTACCACAGTTATGGCCCTTGGGGCCAAGAGTCCCATCTTGGAGAACAAAATTCACCACCCCACATCAAGGTTTGAATTAGGGCTTGTCAGTGTACTTAGGATTTTTATAAAGGGCTACTGAGAGAGACTTATTTAGAAATAAGTTTCCATATTGGGTATTATTTTTATTTTCCCCCAAAATAAGGCACCATTGCAAGTCTTTCATCAACCAAAGCTTGAAATGACTATAGCTGGTTTTGTTCTTTTGCCGACAAGAAGCTAAATGTCTGATTTACTTCTTAGCTAACAGACTATGATAAATGTGAGAGTGCTAAAAATGTAAGTTTCTGGAAGTCAAACACAAATCACAGGATCACAGAATGACCTAGGTTGGAAAAGACCTTTAAGATCATCAAGTCCAACCTAGGACCTAATACCTCCTCGTCAACTAAACTGTGGCACCGAGTGCCACGTCCAGTCTTTTTTTAAACACATCTAGGGACGGTGACTCCACCACCTCTCTGGGCAGACGATTCCATTGCCAATCACTCTTTCAGTGAGGAATTTCTAACACCTAACCTAAACTTCCCTTGGCGCAGCTTAAATAGCCTCATTCAGCATCATAAATATGATTAAGTAGCAGAAAAAGACATGAAAGTTCAGCAGAAGTCACTTAATGGAGTTGCAAAAACAAACAAAAATCCTCAAACCAAAACCCACACACCAAAAGAAGCTTGACAATCAGAAAACTGCCACCCAAAAAATCCCAACCTTAAAAAAATTTAAGGGACTAGCAGTCTGGAGTAACAGAATAATGCAATTCTACTAATCTAACTAGAAAATTATATACAGTTTGGGGGGGGGAGAAAAAAAAAAATCTAAGTTTTGGGTAATTGTTTCTGAACAATTCCTAGTATCATAAATACTTAATCTTCATACGATATACTTACTTATACACAGTTAGTTCTAAGACAGACATAGGAAAAAGAAAGCTGCAAGCCTAGAGATCCCAGTTCAGTAGATTTGTTGGCCCAATATCTTCTTACTAACCTGAGAATCCTCGTTCTGCTCTCCAAACATGCGCTTAAGAATTTCTCTAGGGTCCGGAATGGGTGGAAGAATTAATATCTTCAACCTTTATAAAGTTAAAAAGAAAATATTTAGATGAAAGATATATTAATTTAAAAATCACCATGTCAAAATTATGTTTGGGTACAGTCAAGAAAATTTGTGGAGTCAGCTTTGTCATGACTAGCCAGCCTTCACTCTCTGTGCAACTGTACCCATTTCTTATTTTTACTCCCCAAAACAAAAGGAAAGGGGAACATTGACACAAACAGATTCTAAATAACTTTCACTCTTGACAAAGACAGCAGCAAATGTAGGGAGATCATTATTTACCTTTTCAGATAAACTAGTAGAATTATTGTAGATACTGCTACTATTAATGGAATGGTAATTATTAGAACAAAATAGATTGTAGAGTCCCTCTTCTCACCTGGAAAACAGAAATTGTAGAAATTTAGGGATGTTTTGAGAGGCTTTTTAGGAATAATGACAACAAATTAGTTAATTCTCCAATTTGTTCAAGACTCAGTGCTTTTTCAAGCACACTAGCACTTTTGTAGGCAAGGACAGGCTCGTTCTTCAAAAATGGGATTATAATATAGATGTATTTGGCAAGAAAATGCAAATGAGCAAGGCTCAGGGCTGAAAAACTGGCTACACTGGACATTGCACAGCTACACAAATGGCACCACTATCAATACGTACAGCAGCACAGGCTGAGTCTGGTGTGTGGCTGAAGGACTAGAGCTCGTCTGCCCTCTTTTCACTCAAAATTAAATAGGTACATAAGAAGGCGATCTTTGACTCCCATTTATTTAGCAGACAAAAAGGTATTAAATGCCTTACAGATGAAGAGTAAAGTGCAAACGATGCAGGGACAAGTGCTCTCACCAATGCTCTTTTCTTCACTCCAGTCACTATGGAAACCGCTGCTGTAACACTCAGGCTTTGGTTTTGCTCTCACTTTGAAGGTGTACTTGTTATTAACATCAATGCCAGCAATTGACACAGAATTCATTTCAGACTAAGGTAAAAAAGAAAAGGTAATTTGCTTTGTTCAATTACCAACATATTCTCAGTCATTGACAAGGCTATCAACATTGTGCAGCTAATGTATTCTGAATGTTTTGATGGAAGACCTTTTTATGACTATTAAACCTCATTAAAAATAGGACACAGTGCCATTTAACAAGCACAGAGTGCCTAAATGCACATTCCAAAGCTAAGACTTAATCTCATTCACTGCTACATCTATCAGGCAGCATTTGGCATCAATGATTAAACTAAGACTTAACATTTGGAACAGTGCCTTTTTTAATCTTTTTTTTCTTCTTCTTCTGAGAAGCATCTGTGATTTACCCTGCCTTCCCTTCTTGTCAGGGCAGCATAACTTTGACCATACCAAAGCATTCTGTGATGCCTCTACAGAGAAGAGCCCGTACTAGATAGGATCAAACTGCACTTATTTTTTATCGAAAATGCCGCTTTTCTGGGGAATGTTGATAGCATTCGAGTTTGGGGTAGAATAAACAGCTAAACATGCTCCACAGAAGAAGATTGCCACTCACTTTGAAATTTATCACGCTGTTTTTACCATTCTGGTCAAGCAGCACATTCTGTTTGGCTATGGACATACAGCATCAGTCCATCCAGACACTGAACTCAATGCTTTTTACAAGTACACTAAAATCAGTGTGTCTGAGAGTGCACACCTCTTTCTTCTCCTCTATCTCCTCAGTCTTTATCCCCGTGCTTTTCTGTATGAGATTCTCTGTTCTTGTGTGCACCAGCAGTTGATTTTCCTTTCGGGCAATCAGGTCACAGCATCCCAGACCGAAGCTGCCACATGACCACACAGACCAAGAGCAGGAAAGCCCAACACCAGGACACCAAAGCCCATATGCCTGAGAAGCATACAGGCACCATTTCCTCGCAGTTTAGTAAATCCTTCTTTATCAGACTTACATACTAACAAACTGCCCTAACAAACGATGGGAAGGATTCATAAGACTTGCATGGATTTTGATGTACAGCTTTTACTAACACACACCTATGGTATGAGAGAAAAATCCTACATTCACACAGCACTTCCAGTTCTGGCATCCCATCCATTCACATGCAACTGCTCATTTTCAACCGCAAATATTATAAAAGATTCACGGAAAAAAAAAAGTCAGTAATGAAAACTTACTGTAATGACCCAACCAATGTTCAAATCATCATTGCAACATTTAACTTCATAATGTAAACAACTTTTTGGAAAAGTTTCTGATTCACTCCATTTTACATCGATTTGATCATTAGTCTTTGACAATGTCAATTGTCTTGGTGTAGCAGGTTTTACTGAAATGCAAAATGGAATAATTAGTTCACAAGCCTATTTCACCACTTACAAAAATTGTTCAGCCCTGTGTTGCAGCATATTACACTTATACCAGATTAAGAAGAGAAAGAGGAAAAAGTTAGCACCAGTAAGTCAAAAAAGAGTAAATCCAACTAAAGAATAAGAGTAGAAGTGAATAGAAAATTACCCCTCCACCCTCCCCTCCAGATACCCACCCCACAGAAAACAAACTCTTGTCTATATAATTTCAGATCAAAGGTCAATAGAAGAAGGGAGCATCTAATCACATTGTCTCATCCATATTTTATGAGGTGAAAGTTTCTCAAACTCAACAATTTACTACCAAACTTCTTATTTTAATTATATTTTTATGATGTGATGTTAAACTTACCAAGGGTGGTAGGATTTTTACTTGCACACACAGGCCTAATTTCTTCAGAATCATCTCTAATCAAAATATTTATAGCAGGGTAAGTACCGGTAATTTTTGGGAAGGTAAGATTGAAAATGCATTCAAAGATTCCTTGGTCTACAGAGGAGTTGCTGCACTTCTTAGGGTTTTCCAAGCCATCAAACCTAGAGGAATAAAATAATTTTTGTAAACTTCAGAAGAAAAGGACAGTAAGGGGAAGGCTTGTTTTTAAATGTGTTACAAATTCTAAAGACTGATCTTGCATTAAAGCTATGCTATAGCATATAAAAAAGTAAAGCTAAGCAAAGTAAGCAGCCTCTAATTTATCTCGAGCTTTAGAAAGAGAATTGTTTTTGAGAAGAGTGCCAAGGAGCAGAAAGAGAGGCAGGTTTGCTTTATATCAAAGAGAAAAACTGCTGTCAGCTTTGGTTCACATTTTCCACATGGGAGAACAATTTCAAGGAATGAAGAACATTTAGAAAACAAACTAATTTGGACTGCTTCTTGTCAAGAGAATTTCACCTCCATGATAGAATGAGCTGATCAATCTCCTTTAGCTCTGCCTCAGGTAAAGCAGCTCTTGAGACAGTTGAGTTTCACCTATTTACCTGATGTGCTTTTCAAAATGTCAGTATTCCCTTCCAATAATAGAGAAGTTAGGAAGACAAATGTCTTCCTTGCTTCTCTTTGTTGCCCAGGCCTCAATGGAAACACGCCAGCAGCCTTTCCTCCCAAGAAAAACAAAACCCAAAAAACCCACCTCATCAGCATTGTGAAAAATGTATCCTTCAGTCTAAAACTGAAATGTTTTCTTAGTTTTTTGCTTTAAAATCTAAAAATTATTACTCTTTCAAAGCAGCATGAATTAAAACACTTTGCAGTCACTGCAGCTACATCTTCCATTAAAATTAAGGGCAGGTTGAAAATACATAGCTCAAATCTAAAGCATTATTCCGGTAAGTATCTCTGTGTCCAGAAATTCAGATCTTCAACATTGCGTTGGTCCCGTTCTTGTAATAAAGAAAAAATTTGAGTAGCAGTCTAGACACAGAACAAATAGTGACCCCACGTTTAACTAAAGCAGCAAGTTTTCTGCTGTTTGCTGCCCAAATGCCTTGAACTGAGGCTGTCTTGCAAGACTGCCACTGGAGAAGAAGAGCAAAATGTTTATGTAGCTAGCTCAAATAAGACAGAAAGCTGATTTAAAACTACAACATGAGGCTTTCAAAAAGAAAACGTCACTATTTCTACAGAAGCTAATGCAATCTGGCATTTCACAAGCCCCATCAAGGTGCAGAAGAATGCACAGATTAGCATGTACAGCTATCAATGCCGAGACTGGCTCACACAAGCCTGTTCCTTCTGAACAAGACACCATTTATGGCTGTCCACTGTCCAGTGGGGATGATGATTATGATGATAAAAAGATGTTCTTCATAGCTTTAAAGGTGAATCAGTTATTTAGGACATCGAGGATGCAAACAAAAGTACTACTAAGAGTTATTAATGCTTTTATACCATTTCCCAATGGTTTATGAACTGACACATACGTTAATGAGTGATCCTAACTTAAACAGCCCATTTTGTTGGACTGAAAAGAAAGCAATTACTACATTGGTCTAGCTTAGTTCTTAATTATTCCCTCTTTGAATCAAGTGCCCAATTAGAAAATTATAGAAAGCAATAGTAGCTATGATAATATGGGCTACAGAAGCAGACACAAAATAGTTGTATCAACTTCCCAAAAAGTCTTGGCCATAGCAGCTTCTGGCCCCTTCAGTGGTGAAGTTTTGGATGGGACTGAGCAGTAACTCGGACTCAATGCCCTGGGAACTTTCAAAGCAACAGGAAGCAGACAAGTGGAATGTGCCATGTAAAACTAAAGATTAGCCCTGGAGCACTTTAGAGCTGGGAATACGAATCTCCTACGAACCAGTAGAACAAGGTGTAGTTGGTGTCACTGCTTGCGTTCTCCCCAGGACGCCAGGTACAGTCCATGTACTCCAAATTGTGCCAAACACAGCTCAAGTCAACAGCAGCAGTACCTGGAATGCCTGCAAGGTAAGTTGGAAAAGTTCTCTAAGATTTATTTTGTCCAAGTTTTCTCCCCTGTTTCCAGAAGTAAAACATTTCATTTTACATAACTGAAACCAGAAGGCAGAAATGGGTTGGTTACCTCTCAGACTACCCTGCCTGTTCAGCACAACAAATTCTGAATTCCAGCTGTTTAGAGCTTGCAATGGCTGAAATCTCAGCAGAGTAACTTTTAGAGGCAAGCCAATCACAGCAGCAAATCCCAGCATTCACCATGGCTGAATTACTACTTAGAGTTACCAGATGCTAAGGACAAGGTATTGAGTCAGGAAAATACTTATTTCTATTAATCTACAGATACTTTAAAAATAAGTCAAAGTAGCTGGTACTTACAGGAGAACTATAACAAACTATAACAAAGCTAAATGCTATTACAGCCATCAATGTTAACCATAATTAAAGGCTGACTATTTTTATCTTCTCCAGATACAATATTAGTTGCTTGGTATTCTGAATATGGAAATACCTCTGAGTCTTAAATATTGACAAAGGCAACACTAGGTAAGTTGTCTTTTTAATTGAGACCCATATACCTTTAGACATTAAAATTTAACATTTGGAAACTCAAATCACATAAATACAAATGAGTACGTAGCAATTGTGAATAGGTCAATGGACCACCCAGGCAGACCAATTATGCAATAAAGCCTTTCATATTCAATCTTGCATTTCTGTATGAGTTCTTTATACTGTATTACCATATTACATTGTATTGGATACTTTTTCCTTGTAACAAGTAGCAACATCTCCATGAACTAAAAGCTAAACTGTGAAATGCCAATCTACTTTGAATGTCCAAGCTTGCATTCTCCCTGAAGCAGCAACTAAGAGTACAGGGAAATGAAATAGGTTTTCCTATTCCAAGAAGTATATAAAAATATTTCATCTGCAAATAGACTTTTAAAAGCCCCAGCCTGTTTAGTACATGCTGTCCTAATGATCTGCTTCCCTGATTTTCCAGAACCCTTCTGGCAGACACACACACAGGCTTGATAAGGTCTCTGATTCTCCCAACCACATATAGTTTTCATCCACATCAAGTCATGCTCCTGGGTTAAGACAGACTTTTAGGCAAGAGGCTCATTTTCTTGCTGTACATCCTAACTTCACGCATTCAGCAAAATACATTATTTCTCAAAGTCTGCTTCCTAACAATCTTGCTGTGGACCACTCACTTCTGCATGCCAAGAAACAAAAAATACTTTTTCTCAATTCATTTTGCTATGCTTTGTCAACCCCACTCATCTCTTTTTCAAAAGACAGAACCCTATTACAATTATTTAAGGTTTTTTTTCAACAGGTTGTCAAATTTGCTACATTCCTCCCCCCTACATGGACAATTGTAGGGTTATTTTAGGGACTTCTGTTTATACAGAAAAATCATACAAAATAAACTGACTCAGATGTTAGTCAGGAAGGCAGCAGGCTTAATGAAGTCTAAGATATCTCTTATCCCACAACCACCACACAGCAGGAAGAAGAGAAATAACAGGAACCACACTACTGGTTTAGAAGACCGCTTCAGTTTTACAAGCTTGCCCAGAAGACTTTAAGCATCAGAAGACCCCAGTTATGTTTAAATGTGGTATAATCATGCTGTTTAAGCTCTATCAATCAAACCAGCCCTTTTGTCTGGTATTTCTTTATGGTGTATTCTATGATTTCTTGTTAAAAGACCAGAGAAAAAGCCATGTTTCCTCAGGCCAAGAGAGGTCTGGCCACTGCTGGTGTTACCTTTTGGTGGAAGGGAGGTCTCCACCCAGGGGCTGGGCTCACTGGTGTTGTCATTCTTGCATTCACTTCTCACTCTGAGACGCATTTCCTCATTCAGGTGTGCATTTGTCACACGGAAGCGACTCTTACTCCATTCCTGGGTTCAGATGGGGGAAAGAAAACCAAAACATTTGTCATACCATCTCAGACACATGGGAATTCCTACCAGTGTAAGGATATATTACAGCCCTTCAGAAAGACTACAGCTCAAAGCCAAAGGAAACCAATGTCTGACTACGTGGGAAGGCTCAGCATCACTTGGCTTCACTTTTTCTTTCTCAGGCGCAGTCAGAACTCACAAAGAAAAACTGCTCTTAGCCCTGTGACCTACAGACATAAGCAAAGGCTACACAGAGATCAAGAAATAAGTATAACATGGGGGAAAATGATCCTAGAATAAGTCTTCATGGATAACGCAAAATAAGCATGTTTATACTACAGCTGTATAAACGGGAGCTTAACAGATCTGACCTTCACCTTTCTGTGTGTGTGCACATGAGGGCGTGACCAACAGAATGAAGAATATTTGAAGATACAACCAATAAACAGTGAGAAGAGTTTGAACTATTTAAGGAGCAAAAGAAAAACCTACCAAAACAAACCCATAAATGGCTATTAAAAGCAGTGACACCATATCAAGCCCGAGTAGCTCATTATCTTCCATTTTTGAGTATGCTTGTGTGAGAAAAAGGCTCACCCTTTCATCACACATTTTCTTGAGCATCTTTTGTTGGGCTAGGAGGATGTCTTTTAGTCAACTGGAAACTGGATACAAAACAAATATCTTTGTTTTCTGTAACCAATCATATATAAATATTGGCACTAACGAGAGGGCAAAGAAATCAAACAAAAGTACAGATTAGGTTTGTCTGGATTTGAAAGATAGGTATCTGCCAAGGAAGGTGGGAACCTCCCTTGGAATAGAAAATGTGACCCCCTTCCCACCAAATTATTATAACTCCGAAATAACAGGGCTTTCAGGCAAAGATACAGGGAAAGGAACACCAGTTCTTTGCTAGCATATGCACGGATAACGAGGCAAACAAGCAGCAGCAGCGGCAGCGGCAGCAGCGCAGTGCCAGCCTTCTCTGGGCCGCAGGCCCCTCCCCGTGCTGCAGTTCCGCTCACGGCCGGCAGGGGCGCTGCTGGCTCCCGGCCGGGCAGCGGGGGGCGATGGTTCCCCGCGCCT
Organism: Callaeas wilsoni; assembly: GCA_013398955.1. NCBI lineage: Eukaryota > Metazoa > Chordata > Aves > Passeriformes > Callaeidae > Callaeas > Callaeas wilsoni. Next base: position 89,447 of record VWPU01007786.1, on the reverse strand, counting down.
GCAGGGGGCGCTGTGCCGCGAGCTCGGCCGCGTCTCCCTCACGCGGTGATGGCGATGGCGGGCGGGCCGGCGGAAGGGATGGGGAAGGGGCTTCCTTTACAAACTCACAGCGCGCAGTCGGTCCCGGTGCCCCTGCGGGTGGTGAAACAGGCAGCAGCAGGGACCTCGGAGCGGACCTGGGACAACAGAGATAGGCACACCCCAGAGTAGCAAACTAAATGTATCAGAAACTCCGCAGCTGTAAGCAGGAGCCGCGGGGTGTCCCGCGTAGGATCACAGTGTAGTGAAAAACCCAGAGCAGCCCGGCTTCCAAACAGGGCCAGGAGAGGCTCATTTGGAGAGGGAAGGGTCTCAGGGCCCCGGGTTTTCCCTGAGTTACCCGAGTAGATGGTGAGGGTCCTTTCCGGTGAGGTAGGGCGTTAATAAGTTCCCAGTCCAACGGCCGCTCTTATGAGAGGAGCCTCACTCATGGCAGGAGAAAATTGTGGGAGACGGAACCCCGTAGTGGTGGCAAATTCTTCCCACAGAGATCCCAAGAGCAAGAGAGAGCTCGGAGCTGAGCCCAGCCCCTCACCTCCCAGCCAAAATCTCAAAGTATCTCTGCCCTTTTCAAGAGAAAAGCCTCTAGCTGCAGCCAGCTGCACCCCTTCACCCTGCCTTGGCCACTTCTTTTGTCTCTCTTAAGTACCAGTCATTATTATCTCTTAGCAACAAATGGGAAAAAATGCCCTGAGAGGAAAAAAAAAGGGAAGAAAAAAAGTAAAAATCCTAACCTCCAACAGGTTCTATGAGAAAAAGATGCAGCAAGATGTACAGTCTGGTTCATCCTGTCCTGTGAAACTGCTGACCCTCAATTCTTTTATTGCTGATGATCTCAAGATCTGTTAGAGCCTTCCACAAACTCATTCAGCTCATTAACCAAGGAGACTTTCTACTTGTTAATTTATTAATGAACCAATCAAAAGAGGTAAATAGGTTTCTGCTGTGTTAGCAGGTTCAACTAGCTCATCTAAAGGTCCAATGAAGATTATTAGAGATCATTTGCGTCAAAAATGAAACATCATCCTTTTAGTGACGTTAAATCAGCTCAGCTGTTTGCAAAACCACAGAGTCACACAATCATAAAATGGTTTGGGCTGGAAGGAAGCTTAAGGATCACCTGGTTCCAACCCCCTCGCCATGGGTTCCTGCCTTCCACTAGAGCAGGTTGCTCAACGCTCCATCCAAACTGGCCAAACCACATCCCTACTCATGTCCAGGATATCCTGGAGCTGTGAGAAAAAATACAGTGGTCAGCATGAAGAGGCCAATGTAAGCATCAGGCTGTACGGCTCTAACAGGGCTCAACAACAAAGGACTGCTTCAAGAGGCATTGTATCAATTGCACCCATACCTGAAATAGCAGCACTGTCTCCCCCACAGCTGGTATCTACCAAAGGCTTCAAATTCCCAGGGTTTGGAATTATGGATTTATTTCCTTACTGGCAATAAATTGTAAAAATACTTGTCCTGCAGCCCATAGCAATGGGCACCATGGCAATGCCCTGACCAAACGGCAGCTAATCCACAGCAAGGAGCACATCTGGGCTGCAAACCGCCTAACACAGAAAACGAAAGCCCAAAACAAAACAAGTTTTATGACTTCTGTTCCAGGGAACAAATATGCTCCATATTGTCTTCAAAACACAACCCCCCCCCATAAATAACTGTTAGTGCAGGGAGAGGGCAAATAGGGCAATGTTAATTCTTGGCATTACCTCCAAAAGATGCAGTGCTGTCAAACCACAGCTAAATCTGCACCTCTCTTTAAACTGAGTTCAAAGTAAAGAAGACAAGTCTTTGCAAATTCCCGTTTAACTCTTAAGGATGTAGACTGCCCTGTATCTATTTTTTCTAGAAAGCTGCATAAGCAAAGACTGAAACAAAACTTTTCCCATTGTTATTACAGTACTTTTGTGTTACCATCAGCACTCAGTTATCAGAGAGCAACAGACAGATTTTTCTGATCTGAAGATCCCATATGCTGGTATGATTCATTTTTGAGGTTTTGATCTCATGATAAGAACGAAATGCTATATTAAAGTTGTATTTATATACGTGTATATGCGCTCACACACGGAGTTTTGTAACAGTAAGACATTTACTGGAACACAGAGTTTAAAGAGGTGATGTACTTACTCTTCTGTCCTCAGGAACCCCATTAATGATGATGTCACTGGAATACTCCAGATTGCAGCTACTGCTGATGTTCTCTGGGGGGTTCCACGTCCAGTTCAGAGTACAGATATGGATAAATGAATAGCTCAAGTTGGATGGAGATGGAAGAATTTTTGCTCCTAGAAGAAAGGAGTTATCAGTGCAGCACTCCTGTTCTCCAACACTTTACCATTAGTAATACTGACAGATTTTTAACTCTCTGACAGAAAAGAACACAAATAACTTCTCAACTTCATCAGCTCATATTTGCTATCAGATAAGCTGCTGCCCACTAAAGTGTTTCTATCATTCTTGTTACCTCAACTCGTGAATAATTTAAATATGTACAAATTAACTGAAAAGTTATTTTTAAGAAACTGTAGCCTGCAACAACGTAGTGGTTGTGGTACTCCAGCTTTTGCACATTGCAGGAAGATGAGTTAGGTGCTGAAACTCTAGTAGAAACAGTATATACATTTTGTGGAGCAATTAATACATTGTTCTACCCAAGCATTGTTTTAAAGAGAAATCCTTAAAAAGACAAGCGATTACATCTTGCAAGCAACAGCTATATGTTTAGAAGCACAATTTAAGCAAAGATTGCAAGCAAAGCAAAGATTGCAAATGCGAGAATGTTAAAAAACAACAAGGAAACCACATCACTTTCTCAATTACCAATTAAACATATAATGCCATGTTCCGGCAGAGCGAGCAAAACCAGAGTGGGACAGGTAGTAATTTACTGCTGGCACACTTCACTGGTACATTTTTTCACCTCCCCCAAAGCCCAAGAGAAGCAGAGCAGGGCCACGACTCAGAGACGGTTGCAGTGATAAAATCCATTTGTGCATTGATCCTTCCTTATCTCGTGCACTGAGTCAATGCCTACTCAAGACCCATCACACAGCTTGAAGGTCATATTAGAAAACAAAGAAGGGAAATGCGACAGAAAATGGCAAACTTCCAGGAAAAATGAAGTATGTCAGACATCAAATCTAGAAAATATCACCAATTGGGAATTCCCTAAGAAAGTGAAAGTGGATTTTGTTTTTTTAAAGGGCTACTCTAATATGTACTATGAGAAGATTTTGAACCAGAAGCCCAGTGAGACTGTTTCTCAGGGTATCTCCAGGTATCATCACTGAGGCACCACCACTTGTTTGTTTGTTTGTTTGTGGACAGAGTGTACGCTTGTTACTCCATAGTTTCACAAACATACCAAACAGACATCAGCTAGTGCTGCAGGTCTTGCTGTCCCAGGGAACCAAGCTCAACCCAACCCAATATTCAAGAGAGCTCATAGGAAAAGGGCAGAATAATTCCATCAAGATCAGTTTTCCCATCCAGGTCACAGTGCAGCCCCATTTCATTTTGCTAGCACAAGGAAGAGGGTAGAGAAGCAAAAGCGCTTCCTTGAGCAAGAAATCTGCTCAAAGCATCCATGACACCATTCTTTTACATTTCCCAAAAGCCAGAGCAGCCAAATCTTGAAGGGAATTCATCAAACTTCTGGAGCTCTCTCAGACCTTTGCATAGTTCAAGGACAGGCAATAGTAGAGATCAGGCACCATTACCATCCATGTGTCAATGTATATGCACAGATAGTAGATGCTTGCACAGATAATGAGAATAATTCCAAAGATTCACTGATTTAGTCTGAATATGCTTAGTTTATTTGAATACTTAAAACTTTTGGGACTTTTGTTTGAGCAGAAAAGAGAAATTTTTGTTCTTGCAAAAACAGTCTCCAGTGAGAAAACTGAATGTAGCCAGAACATCTTTGTCTATTACCTCTTCCGCTAACAAAAACTTACGAGGGGTTTTAGGAACAGCCTTGGGGCATTAAGTTTGCAAATACGAAGTCCTTTTGATCATGTCAAAAAAAAAAAAAAGTTTTTCAACAAGAGTACACAGCTCCAAGCATTCCATCTTTTAATGACTGAACTTTTTTTTACCTACAATAGCCACAAACCATTAAAAGATGTCATCCCTGATTGCTATTCTGAAGTTCTAAACATTTTCTTCTAATAGGTTTGATTAGAAGCCATTGTGCTTAAGTTTGCAGATTTCTAGCCACATAAAGAAGTGCTAATATTCAAAGTTTATAAATTAATAAATAAATTATATTAGCATAAAAAGTTCAAATCTAGTAGGTTTTCGATTAATCTACAGAATTCTGAAGCTTGTGTTTTAATGTTTTTAATTCAGCTTCTATTCATGGGTTAGGCCAATCTTGCACTTTTGTCTGTGTAAAATATAGTCTCATACTTCCATTATTAAAATTTCTGTAGCAATTTTGCAGAACAACTCAATGACCAGCTACAAAATGTAGGCAAGCCGTTATTTCACTCTTAAAAAGCAAAACCACGGTGGTGCTTCTATGAAAAGAAGCACATCAGTGGCCAGCAGAGATTAGCTGAGGCATAGAAAACGTATTATTTCTAAAAGCCCTAACCTGGAAACATCACCAAATCCTTTGCATCAAGTACCATGTGAGTGTTGTAAAGTAATAAACTCATCACATTTTTGTTTTGTCCTCCTGCATTTCCTGAAGGTTGAGTCCTTAGCTATAAACCGAATTGTAGACAGCTGAAAAATAACAATTCTTTAATGTCTGCAGCTGGGGTTTTGGATAACACGAGCAGAGAATAAAGCTTAAAGCCCGGGTCTTTATGAAGCCCTCAGAGACACGCAGGCATCTTTCCTAAAACGAAACATTAATGCTTCCAAAATCGGGAATACTAAAGGAAGAGCAAAGGCTCAGGGCGAGGGAGACTGCGTGCCCGCACCCGGCGGAGCCGGTCCCGCACGGCCGCAAGAGACAGGCACCGGGAGGTTCTGCTTGGGGTTTTAAAGCAGAGACAGTCCCGGGAAACGAAGATGGAGCGTAAAACATTTCTGCCGACCCTGTCAAGCTCTGCCTTACTGAAAAAGGAGAGCAGATGTTCAGCATCCCCGCTCCCAGTAAAGCGGCAGGGCAAGGCGCGCCGCCGGCGCTGCCTCGCACACGGCTGGCGACCTTCGGGCGATTTCTACTACAAAATGAAAGCGTTTCCCTTACATCCATTCCCGCATGTGCGCGAATCCGACGGCCGAGCCGCCCGACCCGCGCACGGGGAGACGCCGGAGCGGCCGCTCCAGCCCCGGCACCGCGCCTGCGGACACGGAGCGCAGCCGGCAGCCGGGCCCGGGCCCCGCCGCCCCTTCCCCGCCATCCCTTCCCGCTCCTACCTGCCGCCGTCCCCGCGGCCACCACCCAGCAGACGGCGAGGAGGAGCGGGCAGAGCAGCGGAGCTGCTGCGAGCACAGCCATAGCTCGGCCACCCCCGCGCGGCCCCTCGCTCCCACTTCCCGTAGGGGGGCCGGACCAGCCGGGAAGGGCGGCGTGACGGGACGGGATGGGACGGGACGGCCCGCCCAGGTAACCCGAGCCGGGCGGGAGTAGTGGCCCGGCCCCGCCACCTGGGCAGCACCGCCCCGGGCCGCAGGGCTGGGCAGCGACGGGAGCGTCCCACGGCCCCGGCCCACGGCCCCGCACTGCCGTCCCTCCGCTGTCACCCCTCTGTCGCCTCGTGTGCCGTCCCTGCACTGCCCTCCGCCCGTCGCTGCCTCCCGCACGCTCAAGCACAGAGACACTTCACAGAATCAATGCGATTGGAAAAGACCCTGAGATCATTGAGTTACCTTCCGCTGGAGCCGTCGGTGCCTCCCCGAGCCCAGACTTGGCCGTGCCGCAATCGCGGAACCGCAGCTATGCCGCGGGGCGCGGGCGGTGCCCGCACAGCCCCTACGGAGACCGTACCCGCTCTGCGCCGCTGCTCCGCCGCCAGCCCCGTGCCCTCCGTGTCCCCTCCCATGGCGCTGCAGCGCGGCCACAGACTCACAAAGATCTCATTCTGTGAGTCAAAGTCGTTTTCCTTTAACAACCGGGTTTACACTTGTCTGCTACAGCTATTGAACCATGCCCAGACAGGGTATGGTTGATATCCTCTCCCAGGAAAGCAGCGCACATCCTCGAGGAGTTATCTTGATGTCGGAGCAGTTATTCACTCCCTGGCAGAACGCCGCTTTTCCAAATCCCTCCTGAAAATTCAGCTAATTTCTACAGTTTCATCTGTGCTAAAAATGCATATTGTTCTTCTTTTTGCAGATCCGCTTTCTACAAACGTCCTCAAACTCCCTCTGCTTCAGCCCCTTTCAAATACCATATTGTCACTTGGAATTTTGCTGTCACATTTATGAGTGTGATGCAGCAAGTTTTCCAAAATTTTCACAGAATTTGGAATGGGACATTAGTGCTATTTTGATAAATTTCAGGAGAATAAAATATTTGGGATAAGGCTTTTCCTTCTGAACTACAATTTTGTGATAGATAGCAAGCTTGGTCCTAGTTACCACCCAAATACAGGTATTCTAAAAATAGTATAGATCCAGCAGGAAGGAAATTTAGCTGAGTTTCAAGGCAACTCAAAATTCGTTAGTAAAACTAATTTATTCCTAAGCCAACAGAACGTTTCAATATCTACTCAGCTTCTCAAGGAGTTTTGCAATAGTTCATCTGCTTTTTAGACACTCATTCTAGAAAAAGGGAAGTGGATCTTTTTATGACAGGGTGGGGAATATCCTGTGTTAATACTGGTTTTTTTGCTTTTCTGCTTGTTTGTTTCCCTGTGAAATAAGAGGACTTTCTAGTTGCTGTTAGAAAGTGCCCAAAGACCTGAAATTATAATCAAATAAAATGTGGTTTAAAGTTCCAAGATGTGGAACATCTAAGCTGTGTGATGGAAATCGGATTGTGCAACTAATTAGAGCAAGCGTGGACTATGCCTGCTAGTGAGGACATTTCTAGAGTAGAGCTGATCCAAGCAACTCCTCACTTGCTTTCAGTTTCCTTGCTGATGTTTTCTTTCCTTCCTTCTTTCTTTCTGTTTTGTCCACTCCTTCTCCCAGGAGAGCCAATGCCAAGCACACATGCAGTCGTTCACTGCTTTTGGCTGCCTGCCCATCAACGTTATCGGCAGCTGAAACATTTTTCCCCCTCTCTCTCCCTTCTCCCCGAATGCTCCGCTCGTTGTCACATTCCCATCCCGATTCACGGCAATCACAACTGCTGCCAGAGCCTTTGATCCCTGCCACCTACCAGAGACTTCCCATTTCTCAATTTCATGGAGTCCTGTCCTGCAGCTTTCTGTTGCAAATCTCATGCCCGTTCATGTTCTTGTGAGCCAATGCACCTGCGCCATACTGACTGGGACTCGTATAGACACACCTGAGGTATCTTTCAAATGATCTGTTGAACAAGTACTTGGGGTATGGCTTCATGCTTGCTATAAACTGATTTACAATCATGTTACTGACCTGCCCTTGGCTGTGTGCTTCTGCCTTTTCCACCCACACAACAAAAGCCAGTGATTGTGGGGCCATGCAGTGAGTTTGCAGATGCAATGAAACAAAAATCCAACGATTTTTTCCTGTGCATGTTCCCTAAATCAGATTAACAAATGGTGCCAGTGCCTGGTGTGCCTGCAGAATTACTAAGTCCAGCAAGAGGCAACAATTATTAGCAGCACAGGGCTATGGGGAATTGTCCCTTTTTCGGACCAGAAGTTGCTCCACACCAATGTTGAGATTCATCCTTTCTGATTTTGCAGCAGCTTCTGTCAATACTTTAGGTCTCAGCTGACATAATTACAGGCTCTTCAGAAGATGGCTGGAGTCAGTTCCAAAATGGGCTCAAATAGAATGCAGCTGGATCCGAGGCACAAAAATCTAAAACTGTGTTGAAAAAAACCCAGTCTGACTCATGTTGCTTCTCCCTTTTTGACCTTAGTTGTGTTCTTTGTTCTGTGTTCTTTGGTTTTCTGATATCTAGAATTTTGCGATACGTGTTCACGACAGGAACTCTGCAAACTCTCTCTGAACTGCTGCCCAAGCCCCACTGGAAATGAGAAATTATGTGGAATAAAACCCACCTCTTTCAAAGAGCACTTTTGGGTGGACATGGAACCAAGCACATTTGTGCAAATGTTGTATCCCCCTCTGATGAATTCTATTAAAAGCCCATGCATCAACTTTTCTGCTTACTATTTCCTAAGTATCAAGGTCTATTTAATTGACCTGTTTATTTGGCAAGGGAGTAATTCCTTTACCTGCCAAAGGAGGCAGGGCACAAACCATGTTTTACAGCTGTTTGGCCAAGGCTTGCAAGAGCCCCATACAGAAGATAGAAGTAGAAAAAGCAGTTTGTCCTTTATACTGTGAGGTAAATAATAATTATACCTGACTTACATTACATCATGTAAGAGCTGGTACAACTGCCTGAGCATATACATGAGTCTACCCACCGTGTAAGCTGAGTTAGTTGAAGAAGAGCAACAATAAATGCATGCCCAAAGAGCAAAAGTCTGGGTTTGAAAATTTTAACTCCAGAACAGAGCAAACACCCGACCACAAACTTACCGGATATTCTTTAGGAAAGTAGTGATCTGCTGGGATGTTTCCTTACTTGTGATTCACATCTTGTTTCTATTGATAAATTTGTGTGTATGACTGTTTCCATTTTCCTGATGAATCATGTTTTTGGGATTTCCCTGAGCTGGATGTTGCGGCACTCATGCTCCTTTAGGATCTCTAAGTCAACATCTTGTATTTGTTGCTGAATAATTTAGTGGTCACCATTTCATTTGGTGTACTTCTGTCTTTGAAGATTTATTATGGTAATCTTCTTTAGAGGGTGCATATGTGATAGCTCAGTGCACTAGGATTTAGTCCCATGAATCTTACACTGGTATTAGCTTCTGATCACTCACCCTGTTCTGTGAAATGAAGAAAAAATTTTAAAAAACCCTAGGCAAAACATGTTTATTGAAACACTTATTTTTCCTGTTTTTGTTGTCTTTTATTTTGACCTGAACTTGACTGCAATGCGATTTTCTCCCCTGGCTTCTTGTCTGGATAAATAATTCATTATTCAAGACAAAGAAAGTAAAAAGAGCAGTATAGGATGGCTGGTCTCAGGAAGCTCTTGAGCTGCTCTGTTCCTCCTCTGTGTCCAGTACAGCAGTTAAGAACCAAGGCAAATGGGAGGTGCTGTTCTTTCACAGGGCTCGTTCCACACACACAGTACAACGTACAGGATAAAAGCACTCCTGTTATGATTGTGTAGCAGCAGGTGTTAGATTTACACGAGAAGAGAGTAAATTACATCCAGAATAGCTGAAATATTATGTGTATATCACGATAGATTTGCCACTGTTTGGCACAAGCATATTATTTGAAGTACTACAGTCTGTGGTTGCATAAGAATGAGCTGTACACAGTGCTCTTCAACACAGTAAGAACCCCTTGTTTAATTAGAGAACTCAGCTTGGTGAACATCACATCAACACGTGCTACTTTCCTCAAGTGGGTAGTTTAATTTCTATTGAATTTTTGAGCCCATAATTTCCACTTACGTTCTTCTCCAGTTCTTTCAGGCAAAGTTACTCAAATCATAATGTGGAGTCCATGGGATTTGGTCTCTTTAGAAAGGGAAAACAAACATATTTTACCTACTTTGAGACAAAGGTATTATGTTTATGTAAAGTCTTATTCTATATCAAAATACCATGTTGTGTATGTTCAAAGGTCTTCTGGAACAAAACCAAATATGTTACACACTACAGGTATTCTCTCATCCATGATTTTTCATTTGCTGGCCTATCTCATGAAAAGTCCTGATATCAGAAGAAGTTTAGAACACCAAATAATAGGTAGAAATACATAATTTTCTGCAGTAAGTTCTTCATTCCAGATTTTTTTTTGAGGAAGAAAATGGAGCTCTGAGGTTATTTTTCTTAAAATGCTACTTTCTAATCCCTCTGCAGAGAGAAAAGCAATAGGTCAAAGAGAAAAAATGTTTACACTTTGCTTACTCTGTAAATCTCTAAAAGCAAGTTCTTGCACATAAAATACTGGCAGACCCTTTGTTGCTTTGTATGTCCTATTTGCAAACCATCTGGCTCTGACACCAATATCCAAACCAATCCTGATACTGAGCATAGCCAACTGCTCTTAATCCTCACAGATACTTCATCCTATTTCTTTTCCTCTTATGCAAAATTACCAATGCATCCATTCTGAAGACTTGATGTGTTACACAGCAGTTTTGCAGCAAAAATAATTAGAGGTACACAAATAAAATATGTAATGTAGCCAAACTGAGATATAGAAAGTGTGCGTGCCAGGATGTAATTTGAAATATGTTCCACTAATTTCTCAAGACAAAAAAGATCCTGCCATTCCTTAGGCAATATAAGAAAATAAAAAATGTAAATGAACAATAGACACGTCTGTTCTTCTCAAAAAGGTAGCAAATAGGATGTACCCAGTGTGAGTAGCAGCTACATAAAACAGGCACATATACAGTACACTCTCCAGATAGATCTGTGAATTAAGGTCTTTCAGCCATAAATAAGAAAGGATCTGGAGGATTTCTTTAAACTGGGACAATTATGTAAGAAAAGGATAGATAGAGAAAATGTGACCACCTTCTTGGCATCATTGTCTAAAAGCAGCTGTAAAATAATGGCCACTCCTCATCCTTTCTAGATTGGTGAATACATAAAGGAAAAACAAGTTGGTTTGTTACAAGTCTTTTTATAACCTATCTAAAAAGGAGGGGTTTTTTTAGAAAATCCAGAAAAAATATTTAGCAGGACAGAAGCCAAATCCTTAGGGCATATAATTTTTGTAATTAAAACTGCATATAAGTGTATCTTCTGAAATGCAGTGACTGTATATATTCTAATTGAACTGGTAATAAGCACTTCTTTTTGGCCAAATTACTGTGACAGCTTTCCAGTATATGACAATGAAATGACAAGACAACTCCAAGATCAACAGCTTCAGAAGTTCAGACAAAAATTCATCTTGGACCATTAATGACCAGTCTGAAGATACAAGTAAGAATTTCACTGGAACTCCAGTAAAAATAAGGAATAGAAATCGAAAATTCAGTCAACAATATTATCTCAGAACATTAAAGACATCAAAAAACATGCATAAGGATCTCCCTGCAAATCCAGGAAAAACAGTAGGTTACCTGTAGTATTTGAAAGAGCTACGGTGCAAGAGCTTTTGGATGTCTATATCGCATCATTGCTGACTGTAGTCAAGACTCGCCTTTACTACTGACATCTGGAGGTCAATTAGCTCCAAAGGTATCTTCTATTGGATTGACTATTAACAAGCTTCACACCTTTTAGTAAAGCCATTTGGAAAACTCTCACTACATGCTTTTAAATATTATTTGTTGAAAGATAACAATCAGGTTATTAAATGCCAACCACATTTACACATACTAGTCTCTCTTCCTTTTTCTGAAAGTTTGTGCTAAACTTAGAGCCTGTCTGGCACAAAAGCACACAGAAGCAGAAATGTGGCTGGTTTGTTACAGGCACATCTGTATTTTGCTTGAAACAGCTAATGGGTGAATTTATGGATCACAATATTATTTTCTCAGAATACGAATAATTGTAGGTATTTAGAATCATGCATAATAAACATTTTGAAATGTGGTCCAGTTACTATTTGAAGATAATTTTTGTCACAAAGGTTTAGAAGCTTAACATTTTATAGACACTACAGCCAAGCTAAATACCCAGCTGGAATCTTTTATTATGGCATTTTGTTACATATCCTTAAAATGCCCACCCTTCCCATATGAACTACTGGAACCATTTTTACAATTGATAGGATTTTCAAAAACACAGATGTTAAAAATGTCACTGGATAAAAGAATTACTGAACTGTCTTCTTCCTGAATCTGAAGCGTGTTATTAAAAAAGAGGCAGAGAATGTATGAAAGCTTTGGGAAGGGGAAGAAGGAATAAAAGAATTCTGGAAAATACATTTTCTCCAACCACATATGAGACAAAAACAATGAGCTTTCAGAGAACAGATCTGTTTAACAGGAGGGAACGTGCATGTTGTGGTGCTAACAACTCCCTCAATTTTGTATAAGTTATTTTGATGTGCTGCAATTTTTTAAACCACATTTCTTCTATTATTAGAATTTCTTCCAAAAGTTGTTAAAACACCTTATAATTTCCAACTCAATTTAAGCTGTTCTCAGAGTTTGTATTTCTGTGAGACCATGAGTGGCAAGCAGGAAAACTCGTATCAAATGACATGTCTCTCAGGTTTGCTCTCAGCGAGTACAATCCATCCTCTCTTGCAGCTGTGAAAGGTTACCCAAAACTGGAATCAGCTACAGTAAGCTCAACTTTCACGGAGATTACTTTAGAAATATCTGCTCTGAGGATGTATGAAAATTATAATTTCTGACTTAGGTTTTAGTTATTCCAGACCAGGGCAATTTTACCCTCATTGAGTGCAATAGGAGTATGCGGACCCCAAGTCACTTTTTAGAAGAGAAAGGTCTCTTACCAGTGACTACAATTTCTCCTTCATGTCCCCTGTCACACAAAGCTTTTAGCAGCAAATATGATATAATGCTAATTTCTATATACTCTATACTCCTTCTATTTACAAAGTAGTTTTACATTTTATTATATTCCATTGTACAACTTTACATAGTACATCATTGTTTTGATTCATAGTTCAGCAATTCAATACATATTTAGATAATTGCCTTTCCACATCCTGCTGTTCATTTAGCTTAAAAAAAAAAATAGTAGAAAACAAGCACAGTGGTGCAATGTCCAGGCACTTTCAATGTTGCTCAGCAAAATAAGCAAGCACCCTGTTTGAAAGCATGGCAACTTTTTTTGTGGAAAACAAACAAACAAACAAACAAACAAACCAAAACAAACCAAACCACCCCACAATTGAATCTTTGCTCATCATGGATGGTTTTAAACATCCTTTGTACAGTTCCAAGAATTCCTGAGAAGGCTCTGTAAAATATGACTGATATGTTTATATGTCAGCAGTGGGTCTGAGTGAGCAGTAACTTCCATCACCAGAGGTTCCGCTGATCGCACAGAAGACATGAAGAGAGTCCTGCATCCACGGCGAATGCATCGTGTCCTCATGATAGATCTAAACAAAGCAAAACAATCACAAACTCAATACAGGTTTCACCTCATTATGACAATCAAGCTGTTTAAAAAGGTATGTAAAAGAGATATCCAACCTTGTCTTCAAAGCTGTTTCACAAAGGCAGCGTAACAAAGAAATGAGAAAGAAGAGTAGTTTAGCAATTTCTGTAGCATTCATATATAGACATTCTGTGTATTACTAGATCACTTTTAGTTACAACTATGCACAGTAGGAAAGAACGGCTCTCTGTACGATTTTTATTATGTCTCAGCAGTAACAGAATTCTAATAGGTTTTTTGTAAGCACGGGGAGTACGTGCGGCTGACTCCCACAGACACTCACTACCTCTGTGTCCAGATTTTGTACTTTGCAGCCTGAAGGACACTGACAGCACAGGATCCAAGTGGACTGGCAGAGCTGACCGTGTATTTGTTTTCACCATGTGGTTCATCAGTCAAGTTAGTTACCTTGAAATTGCATTAGTGAAACTGATATCACTGGCCATCATAAACAGCTTCTGGACATCCAGCTTTCTGCCAGTCTCTGAAACTTCCTGGACCGGTTCAGCTGCAGTTTATCAATTTTTTGTGTTTACATTTTAGCTTAAAAGATCTATAAATAGGTCACAGGTTGACCCAGTGATTGCCCATCTGCCCTTGCATCTCAAACGAAGGGCACTGCCTGTGTTGCTTTGGGACATTGACAATATTTAAAAAGCATGTTATTTGCAATGAGAACACTAAGTTAATGAACTTTTCACATTTATACTTTTCACGTTTAACTGAGGAACGTTGCAAAATAAGAAAACTTACTCCATTAGGTTGAATTTGTTAGACATTAGGTCATTTGATGTCAATGCAAAGTTCAAGTTAGCCATTGCACATAATGTTGTGCAACTATGAAGAACAGTGTTCATAAATATGGTATTTTAAGCTGCCTTTTGAACTATTACGAGAGTGAAAAGTATATCCTTCCCAGGGAGCCCTTCACTTGGACATTTCAGTCATATTTTGCCTGTTAAGCAAAGACAACACAGCAGTGGATAAATCTACTGAGGTAACAGTGTGTTTTAACAACGCTTCTTCATTCTAAAATAATCTTAGCTATTGTACTGTGACAATGCAGGACTGAGTGATTTGTTTTTGATTTGACTATTGCAAAATTCAAAAGCCACGAAAGTTCTAGCAGCTGCATGCAAATTAGATGTCTTGGCACTGGCAAACAGCTTAGAGTAAGCAGGTGGCAGTTCTTACAAAAGAGCCTCTCTGAGCAAAGTTCAGTAATGGAGTATGTAGGTAGTGGCAATGAAAAAACCAGTGTGGCAAATGTGCAAAATCAATAGTTGGCGCACTAAAAAAATGGTGGCCACGAGCAGAATAGAAGGGGAATCTAACAAAAGCAACAGGAGTGCAGCAGTCACTCTCAAACAGATCCACCCTTACACTGCTACAACGAAATTCATCCCCATCACAAGAATGCTTCCCTGAAATGATATTGTACTCTTCCATAACTCTGATTGCCATAAGCATTATTTTATTGTAAATTAACCTTATTTACAAAGAGCAGCCTGGTGCAGTTGTATTATTTCGCCACTTGCAGATTTTTCAATTAGTGTGAACGACTGCTCAACTGACTGTGGAATTTGCCTGTCCATTTTCAGTCAGTTAACATGTTGCCTCTTTAATTCATAGTCACACATAGACTGTATATTGACTAACTGAGAGATCCTGAAAGCATTCTTCTAAATTTCAAGTTCTGTAGACCACAATGAAGTCTGTACCATTGATTTTATATCCTTGATGCTATAAATCTACAAGCTTTCTTTTGTCATAATGAAGGCAAAATTAAAGAGCAGAGGTAGGGAAATTACTTCAGAAAGCCAGTTCTCATCTAATTTCACAGCATGATACTAGGTAGAAGTACAACTGCTTTTTGAATCTCCCACTTCTCTGATACTACTATTCAAATGTATTTTCCTAGAAAGATCCAAGAAAACATAAAGACATAGATCAGATAAATTAGCATTAATTTTAACAGTGCATATAAATGGGATGTTGGCACTAGGCAAAAATGATAAGAAAACATATATAAGGAAAAATAGCATAGTAAAAAAAAACCCCATAAGCTGGATATAACTGAGGAAATGGAAGTTTTGCCAGAGAACTTTGACCTGTGACCTCTTTAGAATTTGCAGACATGACACAGAACGCGGCACAGGATTTCTGATGACCACGGCAGGCAATGGTGTGTCACTGAAGACTCTACCCTGCAGCACTCTGAATACCAACATCAGGCTGAGACTTTTAGTCAACAGAAAGCAATTTTAGGAATCCACCAAATCTACTGCTTCCCATCAGGTTACTCGCCCTTTTATTTTCAGCTACAGAACATGAGGAGTGATCACATTTTCAGCTAGCTCCCAGCCAGTTTTCAGCGTAGTCAGTTTTCAAGCACACAGAGCCACCTCTGTGGGCTCCCGCCATGCAGTACGTGCCTGTTCGTGGATGATGTCAGAAAGCTCTTTCACCATATCCTGAAAGTTTGATTTTAACCCCTCGTGGTACTCCACTTGATCCTCCTTAATGAGACGCTCGTTGAGCTCCAGAGCAATTCCACAGGCTTGGATAAACTTCCTGGGGAGGAAAGGAATGAACTTGGGGCATTACAATAGTCCAGTCTTCTACCAAAGCAAGCAACTGAACAGACAGGCAAATCTCTGTATTTCCCACCCGCTTTCCTCCAGTGTTTGGAGCAAGTCGTATTCCAGGAGTATCCCTGGCACAGTGAATGAAGAGGGACTGCAACACCAGTACTGGGCTTTCTGCTGGAGCTCCTTTGAGCCTGGATCCTCAGTAGATGGGACAGCCAGTCCTGCAGGGCTGGCCAGAGCTGGGTCCGCGTGACACAGCAGGGCTGTGAACAGCAGAGACACCCTCCAGAAGGAAGTCTGCACCATGGGCAGCTGTAATGCTCTTTCTGGGGTCTTTTATTCATTCTTTGCTTCATTTAACACACATATTTTTCTTTTTTATTAAACTCAATGAAAATACATTCACACCTGAAATGGAGATTGTGTTTGCACCGCAAGGCTGGAAAGTAAAACCATGCATGGCATGTTTTCAGAGATTGCTCCCTGATTGCCAGGTTATTTGATACATGGAAGGAGAATTGAATCGGCCCAAATGCTGCTTTCTCCATACAATGAGAATGGAGAAATGGGTGAAATGGGAGTCACCAGCACAGAGTAACAAATGCAGGGGCTGGAGGACAACTGGTTGCACCTGAGAGGTCCAGGAAAGAGTGTGGCAAAGATGCATCATCCTCAGGTGAAACAAGAGTTGCCTAATCATATCTTGGGGGACACTTTCAAGGGGGAGGTGAAATTTACCCTAAGGGACAGAAATTAGAAAAACACCTGTGCATGTCACACAGTTTCAAAAATTAGCAACGGAAACAAGAACAGTGCTCTTCCATAAACTGGGAAAGGATTTGCTTTAAAATATTTCAAGCTCATCACTAGCTAGCGAAAAATCCCCTTGGAAAAACTGGCAAACAATGCACAATATCAAATACCCCTTAATATAGGACTGTCAGATCTCTGGTTTTCAAACATACTTCATGTGATAATCTCAAATGCCCACACAAACTGTTGAAGCAAGTGTTCAAGCAAATCTCCCCATGGAGAGAGCAGCCGTGGACTTGGGAACTCTTGATATATATATATATCTCAAGATATAATTTCATTGGCTTTTTTCATATGTGTGAGCACCCACAAGCCCATGAGACTTGGATCTTTATAAGACATATCTAAGTATCCAGCATCTGCTGAGTTTGAAGACAGGCTAAAATATAAGCAAAGCAAGTACCATCTTCCAGCCAGCTGCTAGTTCTTATTACATTAGAAATCCTACCTGAACATTTCTTTTAACTCATTCACCTTCTTAGCAGGATATTTGTTGGACTGGCTGTCACTTAGGAAAGCTCTGGCATAGGCCAAAGGACCAGCATTAACCTAGAATGAAAGAGGAAATCATTTGTGCTAGAACTCCTGCTGAGATGCTAAAGGCACTTGTGAAAGGAATAACAATTTTCTTAAAAGCCCCACCCAACATCAGCATACTATTTCAATGCCACCACTAATGTCACCAGAGGCACCTGAAGCTTCAAAAATTGAGTATTTGTTTTTCCATCTATGTTTTTAAGATGAAAAGATAAATGGAGATAAAAAGAGAGATTATTTCCTCATATTTTCCTCTTATTTCCGTGTGGAAAAGCAACATGGTCTGAGTCTTAAGGTCACTTATCCAGCTTGAGAAGCCAGGCTCACAAAAAGGCTGTTTGTGCCTGATTCTTACAGCACAATCATCAAGACTTAAGTATTTTTCAGCAGTTACTTCTGGCTAATTAATGTGCAATTACACTTGGACTTGATACTCTAACCACCACTGGAGAAAACATGAATTCCCACGAGCCACCCGCCTGTGTAGCACCGAATGTGACAGGCAGGCTGTGCTGGAGGCTGGAGGCTGCAGCCCTGGAGCCCGGGTAGTTAATGATTTCTGGAAAGTAAACGTGCTGTGTCGTGACGATGCCTTACCCGGAGCTGTGTATGTAAATGCAATTCTGAACGGACGTCAGACACACTGACCTGCACAGAAACACAGCCCTGCAGCTTGAGCTGCAGCTGGATCATGTCAACATCGCCAGCAGAGCTGCAGAGTTTCTGCAGCTCTGCTGTCTTGTCCTTTATTTCATCAGTAGCGACATCAATTGGTTTTAAATTAACTTGATGCTCATAATTGACCGGAATTCTCTTCTTTACATATGGAAAGGAGTTCAAAGCTAGCAGAAACAGCAAAAGAAATGTACAGATTGAAAAGTCATGCAGCACATAGGAGTACTGTTTGTAGAACATATACAAGCAGAGTCTTGCCCTTAGGGATGTGAAATCCCAAAAAAGATTATAATTTAGCAGTGCTTTTTTTCAATCTGCAAAAATGTGCACATAAAAACACAAGGTAAATTCCCCCTCCCAACCAGAATATTGTCTCACAATTCTGATTAAGCTGAGAGAATTTGTCACACTTCTGGAATATTTTCATGAGCTATTAATAGTCTCCTAATAGTTACTGATACTGTCTCATGCTCAGATATTTGTACTTACTAGTTAGAATGGTCCTTTTTTTACATTGCTCTTCCACACTGCCATGCTTTTTTCCAGATAAAGTGTAAGGAGTTTCAAATACAAATCTATTGATATTATGATTTCTTTCAAATTCAGTTTTTCTTTCAGACATTTCTTTGTCTTCAAAGTAGGGCTTCACGTAGGTCACTTGAATATGGGCATACTTGGGATCAAGTTCTTTAATGTTGACCTATGAAATAAGAGGGTTACTCACAGGAGGAGCAAAGGTTAGTAAGTTATAATTGGCTAATCTATCCACTGGGTTCTGATTTAAACTAATTCCCTGCTGACCTGAACTCATTGCAGGAAGGCCAGTGACACACCAAATGGTCATTTTGCCCTCAGCTGGGATGTCTAGACCATCCACCAGCAGATAAGACAAGAAGGCGTGGCACAAGAAATGCATCACCTGGTGCCAAACAAGCTGCTCCTGCAGCAGGCAGTCACGTCCCCCGAGCCATCAGTGCAGCACAGGCCTGACCTACTCAGTCCTTCTAATATGACCATCAAGTCCGCAGACCGTGATCCAGTGCTCACAGTGCTGGGGCAGGCACACTGCAGGCTTGCACTAAACCAGCTTTGGGATCACAGGCACTGTCTTTGGTAACCCAGATAAATCCACTGCAGCCTAAGGGTGTGCACAGCTCTTGCAGGGAGCATAAATAAGTATTCCATATGAAAACAAAGGAGCTAAGGCTGCAAGGCCCAAAGACATATTCTTTTAGACTTGCAGTGTCACAGCAACAAGAAGTAACTCTGCTTCCAGTCACCTGATGCTCTGTGCTGGTTTCTAATGCCTTCAACACAGCTCAGCACGATGGGGATTGCAATTCCCCATTCACAATTCACACCTGGGAGCCAGAGCAGCACCAACACGTGCCAAGCTGTGCAACATGTCCACACACAGGAACGAGAGGATGCCAGGGGCGATTGGAAGCAAGGTGCTCGTAAGAGGGTGAAGGAGAGGGCTCATTCTTCCCCTCCCACTGGCAGAAGGAGGGGATGCTCTGCCATCTTCCTTCAGCTCCACAGAGCATGCAGTTTAACTCTACCTTATTAGAATCCTGGATAATCTTTACAGTCTCTGACCCAAATTTTTCTCCATAAAGTTTAAGAAGTCTGAAGGAGATCTCCGAGAGGCCTGTTAGTTTGGGTTCCTTATAGACGTATTCCTTCCCATCTTCTTCCTCAAAGAATGTCTGGCATTAACCAAAAAAAAAANAAAAAAAAAAAAAAAAAAAAAAAAAAAAAAAAAAGCAGTGAGGAACAGCTGTGTTTCTTCATTTGGAAAAAACTTTTATCTTAGATTTGCTGCTTGGAAAGCAAGCTTCTACTAACACTTTAGAAAGCCAAAAAGGTTTGGAAAGCTATGGCTTACAAAGTCTCACTAAACTTTGCCTGTTTAATAGGTTCCTTCAAAACTGCTCTAAAAAAAATTAAATTCTTCAACCAACAGAAACACAACACGTCATTACTTGAGTATGACTAGCGAGAAATCTAAACTATGTGGAAGATGGTTTGGCCAGCATTTGACCTTTTGGAAGGTTGGAGAGACAGGCAGGAGAAAAAAACCACAAAAACGAGGTACAGAGAAGGAGTAGAAAGATACGTAAGTTGAGGAAGCCCTGACAGCAGAGCCACAGGAACAGTCTGAAATTACAGGATTTATGCAGGCTGCAAGAGACTTTAAGAATAAAAAAAGAAATGGTTTTCCTGTGCTTTATTTCCTCTTGTATTCAGGGAAGTGGGATTTGGTGTATTTACTGTAAATAGAGACCAAATTGCATCAAAGGCTGTGCTTGCATCACCACTCTTACCCATAATGGAAACAGCATGGGAACTTCATGCTTTGGTGAGCTGTTCTAGTTAGAACTTCTGACACAGCGTTAAGCTATCTGTGTGTAGCTGGAATATAAAGCCAGAAAGGCTTTAAAGTGCAAAACTGGATCAAGTACTGGTTGTTGGGATGTTACACAGCTTAATTTTAAGGGCTGATCCAGTTATTTCCACAGCTTCTGGGAAACTAAGCTAACAGTTGTTTCCTTTTATCTGTTGCTAGCCTTATTTACTTTTTACATAGTTACAGAGAAGATGAGGATACCCACGGTTACAGAGAAGATGAGGATAAATATAAAATGCATGTTTGCTGCAGCAAAAGTCAATGCTCTGATATGTTGTGTGTGTAGTGACAGTGGCATTGAAAGGAACAAACCCATCATAGTTTCAGAGGTATTCATCATCTCCTCTAAAAGAAGGAATGAAGAAAGGCAAGGCTAATATAATTTACATGGTGTTTTCTAAAGAGGAGTCTTGCACCTCCCCCACAGTTATGAGTCCACAAGCAGAAGCAGGTTGTTCTGAGACAGAAAGGATATGAGGGTATCACACTTTATTAGATTATCTGCTATAGGTGGAGAAAAAAAATAAAACCACAACTGCTTTTAACCTCAGAAGACTTCATGAGAGATGATAAGATCATGCTGCTTCCTGGGACTCTGAGCCCCAGATCTTATTCAGTTTTCCAGCTACCTCAGCTAACAAAAATACTGCCTATCTCTACCTGTGTGTAATCAACACTGATAGTTATTTTGCCTCCAGCTTCTCTCATAAACTTTTACTATGCTAATATCTAGAAGGGAGCAGCAATTTTCTGTAGAAAAAAATGTCTGTTACTACTACTGTTTATATACTATGCTTATATACTGTTACTAGTTATGTACTATACACACTAAATTGCAATCTACAATAACTATAATTACAAAAAAACCCTCAGTGTTTTCTAAACCCACTAAGCCGTTTCCTAACTGCTGAGTTGTTTTATGAAAAGCCTACCAGCAGAATCATAAACTTTACAATAAATCAAGTGCTCCTGGAGACAGATACAAACCCTCACCCCCAGTGTGCAATACCAAAACGCTCACGTGGACACACTGGTGGCTGCACCAGAGGAGCTTTGCAACTCCAGGTCTGACAGAGCAGCAGCTTTTGGGGCCAGGATGCCTGGTGAGGGGTAGCTGGCAAGCCAGTGTATATACTTACTTGTCCATAAAAGGCCACTCTGAAAAAGGTTCCAAGAAGCCTCTTCCTTGTGTGCATTACTTCCAATATCTTAGCATATGCTCCATGGAGTGTTCTGTACAGCTGGGTGAGTTTCTGGAAATCAGATTTCAACATTATGATGAACGCAGGATTTTGCAAGCAGGACGTTCTATCTAACACCAGAAGGTACTGAGATACCTGAACACAATCTTCTGGAGAATTGAAACCTGAATTTCTAGAGAGGCTGAACTCATGCAGTCTTGTTTGAAAACCCTGGTTTTAAGTACATGCTTAGTGTCAGGTCTGCAGGGTACCACAGACTGCAGTAACACCACTGCCCCTGGAGAGAAGGCTGAGTGCCCTGTCTCAGCGTGCTTCCTGACTCAGCCTTCACAGACAGAGCAGCTGGCAATATTTCACCCAGGAAGTATTTTTTTGATTAAAAACAGCTTTAGAATGAAAAAAATAGATCGAGGTAAGGCTTCCCCCAGCTTCAGTTATATGGCTAGATGTTCTGTCATGGCAGAGGGAGGGAAAGGAGACCAATATTAAGCTGAAGCACAGGTCACAGCACGTGGTGGGAAGGAGCAAGTCTGGGAACAGCTTCCTTCCTTCCTCTCCACCTGCCACTGAATTACCCACAGAGCTAGTCCTTTCTTTGAACTGTTCTCATTCTGTTTTTAACCCTTAAAAACCTCAGGTCTCAAAAAGAATCTAGCTTCGATGAGCATGTGGAATGACAATAGGCTTTTTTAATAGGAAGGAAGGTGGTAATTATTCACTAAACATGAGTCATCCATGTCATTAGCTTTGATAATTATCTTTCAGATCATTGCTTTCACTAATTTCTTTAATAACCAACAAAAAGCACAGTGTCTGCTTTACTGACACCAATTCAGTAACTCGTAACTTCAAAAATAAAAAAGTCCCCTGGTTATTTTTCTTAAAGCTCTAGAAAATTACCTGCTCTATGCAAACTAGTTCAAAGTACCCACCTCAAATTCATGCCGCTTTTCATAAATAGGAATGATCAGTTTGGAAACTTCAGAAATTGTTTCATAACGCTCTGCTTTCCACAGGCCATCTATACACTGCTCCAGCAGCTCTACCAGGACCTCCTACGAGAGCAACCAAATGTGTTGTGTTAGTAACACTCCAACTTAGAAGATAAAACCATTTTAACTTCAGGTACTTTTATCAGACCCCAGAATAAGTAATTGCAGGTACATAATTTTAAATCCTGAGTATTCCTGGCCTTTCTAAAGGCATTCTAAATTTTCGGGAGGGGGAAGGGGAAGAAGAAAAAGGACAAGTTATTTTTTAAAAGTTCATTAATTCTTCATAAATTGTTAGCATAAGAGCCAGCAAGTATGTCCTGGTTATTTAATTACTCTCCCAGGAAAATGCAAAAACTCTGGGAGAGTACGGACATGACAGCACTGGAGGTCAGAGGTGTGTGTCTAAGAAACACGCCCAAGGAACATGCGTGCAGCAGCAGCGGGCCGTGATGCCAGGGACCCCCAAGTCCTGATGAACGGGCAGCTGGGCTGCAGGGCCGCCTCGCTCAGCCGCGTGGCCGACCCAAGGCAGCTGCACAGGGATGGTGCAGAAGTACCTGTTAGACTTTATGACTCATGGGTGGATCTACCCACTTCCCCAGCGCCTTGCTACGGTTTCCAGATTGTTCTGCTAACGTGGTGTCCTGCAGCCCTAACTCCAGGGGACCCCAGGATGACCTCTCCCTTGCAGAGCTTGACTTCATTCCGTCCCTCTTTGGAAATACCACATCCAGCTGTGCTGCCCTGTGCCGGCAGCACCAGCGTTTGCATAACACAGCAGGCAGAGGTTGTGGTGGAGCTTTTTCAGTCTCAGTGCTAGAAAAGCCTTTCATAGGAACCAAGAACTTACATCAGTTTTACCTGTCTGAATCATACACAGAAAATTCTGCAGAGCAGATTTCTCTTGGGAAATTACAGTGGAACGGTCTCATTTACAGATACCAGTGCACAACTGCAATTTGTTAGAACTCACATGAACAAAGCCTAAAACTAAATCCTAATCAGATATCCTGTATGTACAGTACAGGACCTCACCTCACTGTAATGTACATCCATCATCCCACCATCTTCTTTCATTGCACCTTCTTCATCAATGTTGGGAGTGATTTTTCTGAAGGCAGTGCATCCACTGGGAAACAGTTCTGCAGCAGACAAAAGCAAATGGATTAGTGGAATTATCTCAAATGTGTCGTGCCGCTGTACTTCAACCTGAGCTGGCAAGTCAGTACCACTCAACAGCTCTCTCATTGCCCCATTCAACCCTGGTGGGATGGAGAGGAGAATCAGGGAAAAGAAGTAAAACTCATGGGTTGAGATAAGAACAGTTTAATAACTGAAATAAAGTAAACTAAGGTAATAATAATAATAATAGAAAGAGAGAGATATAAACCTAAAGAAAATCAAGTGATGCACAATATAGTTGCTCATCACCTACTGACCAGTGCCAAATCCATTCCCAGACTGGCCCCCTTTACAGGTAACTTCCCCCTATTAATACATCGGGCATGACATTCTGAGATGTGAAATATCCCTTTGGCCAGTTCAGGTCAGCTGCCCCAGCTATTCGCCTTCCCAGGTTTTTGTGCAGCTCCTCACTGGCAGAGCATGAGACACTGAAGAAGTCCTTGACTTAGAGTAACCACTACTGAGCAACAACCAAATCAGCAGTGCGCTGTCAACATCGCTCTCGCTGAATCCAAAACAGAGCACCAGCTACCGCGGAAGAAAAGTACCTCTATCCCTATCCAGCCATTGCTGGAGAGCTGGGTGGTAAGCAGACAGCATTGTACACTCCTAGCAAGGAAGCACAGTTATGTACTGCAAAACTTGGGGTATTTCAGCCCTTACTGAACCATTCCAGCCTCTGTATATGTAAAGAGTGCCAGTGACAGAAATAACTCAATGTTCAAACTTCATCTAATATTCCTTTGGACTTGTTCCTCTTCCCTTTTAGGAGTTCTCCTTTACCACTAGTTGTGGTAAGCAGCCTTTGTGTACAAATAAAACATTGCGACTTTCAATATCCTCCTCTCCGCAGCCATGTGAAATGTGTATATACATCACAAGAACAAGTCCTGATTATTCCCACTTTGCCAAGACAAAGTACAGAATTTGGAGGGATTCCAAGCCTCCTGAGCAGGGCACTGAAGAACTTTCCAGCCAAGGCAGTGCATGTAATCAGCTTCTATGCAGCCTTAACTTTCTGAAATGTTAAGGGTCCACTTCAACAATTACTCCCTTACATGGAAATGAGAAATGGGGTCAATATATCAACTGCGGAACAGGTATTTAAAAGAAAACGTGCAATGTGGTGTAACTTGAGAACACACAGCTCTGTCCTTCCTTCCTGTTTTGTACTAAGCCACAAAACTCTCCTTTTTTTCTAATTGTTCTTTACATATTTGTATGATTAGGCTACTGTCTCATTTTTTGACTGGATTTTGACTGCTTTATTCTATAGTTTTCTGTACTGCCTATAGTAATAGTTCTGATGATCATATTGAGTCAGTTTTTAACACGGCCTTCCCTTGTGAGCACATTTCCGAATTTAAAATAAAAGTGAACATTTAAACGAAGACATGATGCATCGTTTCTCATTTCACTCAGCACCATGCTAGCATGGCTATCTAAGTACGAACAACTGGAGTAATTTCTTAAAAAATACTTATTCTCTTCTAGCTTTATACACTGCGATAATTTTTTTCCTTTTTAGTTTGTTTATAAAATAATAATTTACCGAACTGAGAAAGCCTTGTCTTTAAAAAGATTCTGATACCCCAAACCCCACCATCATCTTCCTCTTGTCTCCCAAACAGCAGACACTTACTCTTCCTGTGCAGGAACTCTGCAACAAGGGCTGCTACGTGAACATAACACATGGCTGCCTGCAAAGCACAAAGGGAAATTATTAAAATGTCATCTGTAAATCTGTCCTGTTGTGCATCACAGTTTTAAATGCACAAATTACCTCTGAGAAGTCTCCGTTCTTCACGTGTATCTTGGCCATGCTGTCCAGCCACGTTTTCCGGAGCTCTGGGGTACTTGCGTAAGACTTGGCTAAACTGTACTGGAGATCTACCAACATTTCTGGGTCCTTTTCGTGTTCTTTCATTTGGGCAGTAGCCATGAGCACTGTGCGGATTCTCTTTGTCAAATCTTTGACTTCGGAAGGAAAAGCCGTTGCCTGACACAAAACAAATTGAATTAGAAGCTAATAGAGAAAATACAGGCTTTGCCAGGGAATAACTCTTTCAGCCAACACACCACTTTATCTGAAAACACTGAGAACAAAGTAGGTAAGGCTAATTAACTCTCCCATACTGAACCCACACTGCACACAGTGTACAGCGTTTCATCTGCATTTAGGGGCATTTCAGTCATGGCATGCACAGGGCCAATCTCTCCAGGTTGTGCCCAGGATGCCAGGCTGGCTGTTCCTGTGCTACAGTGAGGCTGCCACTTTGGCATCCTGAGGAGCTGGTGTGAGAGCAACACAGAAGTGCTGCATGCATGGAAATGTCTCTGGATGAGACCACAAACCATGGCTCCAGTATTTTTTCATGTCATTTAACATCTGGCTTGTCAGGCTCTGATGTGGTCTCTCTTCAATTCCTAAAGCACTGAAGGCATTTGTAGAGCTTCCCAGCACAGGAATGTAGTAGGGAGATGTGCTCTGATCTGATCCCCTGCTCAGAACAAGGCCATTATCCACTTAGAGCAAGGCTTGTCCAGCCAAGGTTTATAATCTCTTAAAACAGAAAATCCACCTCCTTTCTAAGACCTGCCCCAGGACTGCACAGTGTTCTTGGGAAATATTTTTTTCTTAAGCAAAATTGGAATTGCCCTTGCTGCAACCTGCATATACTGCCTCTTGTCCTGCACTCCACACCCCTGAACATATCTGTCTCTATGAACTGCCTGCTGTGGAAAGCAGCAGGTAGGTTCTCCCTCAGCTCTCTCCCCTCTGTGATGAGCCTGGTTTACGTTCCCTCTTCTCAGACTCCTGTCCCCCAGCTGCTGCTGTGGCTGCGCATGGCATTCTCTCCACTGTGTTTAAATCTCTCTTGTACTCTTGCACTTACACAAATACATAAACTTGACATAACGATCATCTCATGACATCAATTACAAGTAAAGCATGGCTCAGTGAAGCCCTTACCAACATCTGCCTGCAGAAAAGAATTGAGGTTTTTGCCAAGTATATCCTACCTATAAATTTGTTAGATCACAATTAAACACCTAATGGACGTTCCCATTACACCTTTAGGTCATAGGATAACCATGGAACTGTAAAAACACTTCCCATTTCCCCTATCCTGCCTTGGGAACTACACTGTGCAAAAGGGAGCAAGCTGCAATTGGTTGGGTACAAACCACTAATTCTAGCACAAAGACAGGTAATTACTTTCCAAAGAGATACAACCAGTACTCTCCGTGTAAGAGCACTTCTTAACATTACTGACACTCAGTTAATTAAAACTAAATCCTGCTAATTAATACCTTCAGGCAACAAAAATACCAGACCCTTCTCATTTCTCTCAAAGCTGGGAGTTCCTGGAAAGCTCTTTGGACAACCTTCCAAGCAGAACACTGCAAAGCACAACCTGAGCTGCTGGGCTCCCTCTCCTTGGCATGAGGCCTCATGTTTGGAGCACGACCTGCCTGAGCAGCTGCTCCTATTGCTGTTGGCATAACACTTGTTTACTGAGCAAACGCAGCCCACTACGAGCCTATAAATCACAGTTCCTATCATTAACCCAACCCTTAAACACTGTTTCCTGGAGTGTGTCCCCAGCCTTGCATAAATGGCTGATAGCACATGATGGGATGTGACATCTCCAACTCACCTTCATAGGCCTGTCACTGTTCGCAAAGTTGTTAATGATGAGCAAGGAGTCCTGAAATCTGGTCCCACCGCTGAGGGCCACATCTGCAATTAACTGGCTCACTGCAATTATTATCTGTTGGGACAAGGTAGAGGCTTTATTTAAACAAGCCCTCACAAAAGGGTTTTATTAATGTCACAGTTAATAAAATGCTCACAGGAAAACATCACGTCTTTTCCACCACGTAAGCAGCGGTTGGCCTTGTGGCTTAGCTCTCACATCTCCCAAGGACAAACATCCCCAGAGGACCAAACTGCTTTGCTGAACAGAACCAACAATCCAACTATTATAATATGAATTCCTGTTTGGACATTAGCTGCCTTCTTCTGGGATTCATTACAGCCCAGAGGGTATTCATGTGTCCCACTAGGTATCTATATTTGCTTCAAAAACTACCAATGCTAAAAAAGCAGCTCCAAGGAAATCCCTTCTCCTGCCTCAAGGGCAGCTGTAATTCCACCCCATCCCAGCCAGCCTCTGGCACAGAGATATGTCTGGTGTCTGATACTCTAAAACTCAACAGCTTGGAGTACTTGATGGCAATTATTTTACCTAAAGGTGCCTGGACCAGTCACTGGAAATAGGAATTAGGCAAAGTCTGGAAAGCAGGCAGATTTTTGTCCATATGGCAATGGCAGGATCCTCTGCAGGTGAGGTCACAGAGCTCTACTGCTGTACCTGTCCCTTAAATGTGAGGTGTCTTGCTCTCTGGTTTTTCTCCAGCCACTGACCTGAAGGTGGGTTCTCAGAAATGTTCTCCTTTTGGTGAACTCAAAATTATTTCTCATCAGGAGGTACAGAAGAGCAGAGGCTTCGTTCCTTGTGGAGGACACCTTGGAAGTGCAACACTTCAGGATCTCATAGCAGAGGGCAGCACACATGTTCACCCTTCCCTTGAAAAACGCTGAGGGAAACTTCACCAGAGACATGCAAATATTAGAAATACACCACTAAATGGCATAGGGTTCAGATGGGCAGGGGCACAGGGCAACAAACTGAGCTCCAGTCTGGACAGCCTTAGCAAAACTTCTGCCAGAATTCTGAGCCTGACAGTATTTGTGGAAATGAATTGGGGGCCTATTTTTAACCACATTTACTAGGGCAATGTGAACTTTGCTGTCACACTTCTTGGGGATGTGATTGCATATGTCCACCTAACCCCATCCCTGATAACATCTGGGTTTATTGGCAAACTCTCACCAAATTGGACTGACAGAATTATGTTCTTACAAAAGCCATAATTACCAGCAGTGGGGCAGAGAGGAGAGGTGCCATGGACATTCCCACCACAAGCTGCTATCTGGAACATCAGAAAATCCGTCACAGCCCAACTAGGAATCCAACCTCACTGGGAAACGTGACCTGCAATGCTCACACATCTACTTCCACGTGATCCCCCAAAAACATCTAAAATCATGCCCTCAGGAATGCAAACAAGAGACTGGCTTGTCCCTCAGAGCCTAAAATTCAGTGACCTGCCCTGCCTTCCCAGACAGGGCCACCCAGGGAGCAGCAGGACCAAGCCAAGCCACAGCGCAAGCTCCCTCAGTCGCAGCAGGGCTCAGGGACCTGCAGCAGGGAGAAGGGGAACACCAGCACCCTGGTGGCCTGTCTGTCCCCTCACCAAACCCTTGAGCACGGCTGTCAGGGCAAGCTCAGCCCTGCCTGGAAAGGGACACCTGCAGCAGAGCCCTGCCTCAGCGGGCAGCAGCCTCCTGGGGATGCCAGGGCGTGTCCGTCTGGCTGCGGTCACAGGAGGTGGCCGGCGGGAAGGTGGCACCACACACGGCTTCCTTCCAGCCCGGCCACAGCAGGCAGAGCACAGGGAAGCAGAACAAGGAAGCTTTGTGCTGGCACGCAGCCGCTCCTGCAGCCACCGCGGGAACCTGCTGGGGAGGGGAGATGCCAGCACCTCCCGAGGGGCTGGGGGCAGTTTGGGCACTGCACAGCAGCACTCTGCTCCTCACGCCGCAGCTGGCAACCAGGCCCAAAGAGGCAACACAGGCAACCATGGTTTTACCTGTTCATGGTTTGACCTGTTCATGGTTTTACCTGTTATGTCCAGTTTGTTCGAGACCCCATGGTCCTCATGGGGCATGGTCCATTAGCTACTTTTATCTGCCCCACTACCTTCTGCCCATGGGAGATGACAGCAAATACTGTCAGTCAGAGGCTGAAGCTGTTATTGTGGCCCTCTATTCCTTGCATTAAGTATATATGTTCCAGGAAATCTTGTAAGTACTGCCATGGCTACCACCGTGGCGTGCTGGTAACAGGGTCTTAAAACAGAGATCTAGGACCTGTGGTTAGCAAGATGTTGGGATTGCACCAAAAAACCAGAATTAAGACAAAAAATACTTTGTGTTCACTGCCTTTGGCCAAAAAATATCTTCAAAAAACAAAATGGGAGAAAGAAAGAGGCAAACAAGCATCACAGTAACACAGGGCCACAAAGATCACGTGTGCACTTGGGAAAGGAGCTCCCAAGGAACTGCTGCCCACGGTCACGCGGTCCTTCTCCCGCAGCGAGACGGGATCATGGTCAGCACCGGCTCAGCCCAGCGCTGGCACAGCTGTGTGCCTGGGCGTGCACAGACAGCACACAGATGGCTGGCACCTGCTCTCAGCAGGGACACTGCCTGCCTGCAGAGGCTTTCCAGACATTTCCAACCCACTGCTAGCGACAAAACCCTCGCCTGGGAATCTGCTGCAGGAGGAGCCCTGTGCACTCCCCTCCGCACCACACCAGCTCTGGAGGAAAACCTGTGCCCTTTTCACAGGGGACCCGTGTCCCTTTCTGGAGACCAAGCCCAAGCAGATGCAGTGGCTCCTGGTGTCAGGTTCAGGGAAGCAGATCCATGGGTGTATGCCTGCTGGAGATCCGGCCAGGTGCTGCCTGGGGCTACTCAGCTGGCCTGGAACACACTCTGGGGAGAGCATGAGACAGCCCCTGTGCACACTGGAGGAGCCCATTTCTGATCCAGCCCCAATCCAATGGACCAGAGCAGGAGTCAACCGAGCAGCCAGCTCCCAGAGAGGCCTCAAAGGGACGTGAGGGCAGGACAGCCATGGGGACAGGCAGAACGCATGTCTGAGCTGGTCTTTAATGCAGACCCCTCCTCTATGCATGTTTT
The DNA here is from genome assembly GCA_013398955.1 of Callaeas wilsoni. NCBI lineage: Eukaryota > Metazoa > Chordata > Aves > Passeriformes > Callaeidae > Callaeas > Callaeas wilsoni. The sequence continues at coordinate 58,906 of VWPU01007786.1, read as the reverse complement.
CCTTTATAACCTTTAATTTAAAGACCATTCCTAAGCATGCATATAGGTATTTATATATGTATTTATCTGTAAGTGATGCCCTGAATAGACAGATTCAGTTCTTAAGAAAACCTACAGTGTGAAACAAGAACAATCTAGCTTTTGTTGGTTCTTACCAGCCAGTAAAACAGAGGCAGCTTTCTTCCCAAATTCCCAGAACACACGCATGCAACCAAAACCAAAGATGCAAACAATTACAGAAGTTTTTTGCTCTTTGCTTTCTTGCAACATTTTTTTTTAAAGTCTTCTGCCTATCAAATGACTGGATTTAATGCAGAAGACAAATTTTGGGATGCAGAATACATCTCAGGAGTTTTTTCCCTCCAGCAACCACTTGCTGTGACCACAAATAAGAGGCAGATTCTTTTCATCATAATTATAGCTACAGAAGGCCAAAAAAATGAGAAATTTTCCATTCTAGCTGTGACAAAAGTAAAACTCACATTTGCTTGTCTTGAAGTTACAAAGCAGAGCAGAGCTAGTATTTGAAAACAAACTTGCAGGAAAACATGCCATCCTTGACTTGTCATGAAATGCAGTGACCACCTGCCTCAGCCACCACAGCCACTTTAGGCCTTAGAAGAACCCTTGAGAGAACTTAAAAGGAAGTTTGGGACTCATGTGGTTATGGAGTTGGCAAAGAAAACACTTCCTCCTTATAGATACCATCTGCTGGGCTCATATCTTGCTTTTACAGAAGCCATATGTGTCCTGTCATAGGGGAAATGTGAGAAAGCTGAAATCAATCATTCGTATCTTTAAAAACCCATGATGTGAAATTCAGCGTGGATTTAGACTGGCGTAAATCCAAGACAACAACCCCACTGCCCATCCTTGCAGCAGCCAAGAATGCAGCCTCCTTGCTGTCATTGGTGTTTTGGAAAGCAAGTGTGGAACCCCTGAAGAGCTCTAGGCTTTGAAGGCTGACAGTGCGATCGGATCGAGCAGGTGTGCAGGTTTGGCTTCATATTTAAAAAAAAAAACCACTGAAAATGTGCCAGGAAGGCAAGGCATGTCTGCTATTTGCTATAGGCACACAAAACAAATATTCCTGGCTAAGCAAACTTTTGGCTAGCAAGGAGAAGAGTGGGGTGTGTGCAGATCTGCAGCAGGATGGATCTCGAGGCTAAGCAGATCACAGGCAAGCAGAAAACTCAAAAGAAAGGTGGAGCAATAAACGTGCACTGAACCCTGCAGAAAAACTGAGTGATTCCTGCCCCTGCCAGTTGCCAGTCAAGCAGGCTTTAAGAAGCCCCATGGAAAAACACCTTGTAGGAGACCACGCTGACTGGAACAGATAGGGAGCCAGCAAGATCTCTGCGTTTCTGCTTCTCATGTGTTTGCTTAGCACGAGCCAAAATCCAGCTCTAGACTTACACTAACTCTTAGCTTTGCTGTGGGCTTACAGCAAAATGTACAAAACACAGACTTTTTCCACCTCTGAGAAACAGTTTAGCAGTCTCTTCTCTTAATCCGACTTTCCTCAGCAGCTAGTGCAAAAGCCCCTTTGGAAGTTACTCTGCTGCTTACCACTCAGAACAGACACTGTGCCCTGCCTGGCTGCAATCTGCCACGTGGATTTTCCTTATTAACGAAGTGTCGCGCTCAAGGGATTTGAGACGTTGTAATTAATTTTGTATTTATAATAACTGTGCAGCTTGGGAGGAATGGTGTTCGCATGTACATCAGGTCTTGAAAACGTCCTTATGAGCAGTGGCAGGTTTTGACAAGCGCAAAGGGCGATGTCAGCAATAGCACCAGTCACTGCTCTTTTGTGGTCAGCTGTGGCTTTGTCACTGCTTGAGCTCGGGGCATTAAACAGCCTCACTGCCTGCCAGGGCTCAGAGAGCACAGAACAAGGTTCAGCAAGAGCCATCATATCTCACAGGCAGTGGGTGAGGAGTTGCTTGTCAGTGCATGCATTATTCAAGCAATAGCACTGTCAGCAACATTGGCAGTTTGGGGCAAAGATTCAAGCCCCAGCTTTTGGTGGAACAGACACTAATCTTTGTGACCAAGGCAAGTGAGGGAATTCCTCATGATTCCTCCTTTTGCTTCCTGATACCCAACAAATAATAAATAACTAGAGAACTTAATCTGGGCTGTTTTTTAAATCAGTGAAGCTATTTTCTATAACACATCTCCAAAACATCAGTTTAACAGGAATTTAACCATACTGGCATCTCTGCCATACTTAAAAGTTCTCCCACACTCTTGTCCTGTATTACATACCTTGCTAATGAAGGCTCTCAGAGAGGCAAACACATGCTTAAGGGCTGCTTCTGACTGCCCATTTTTGAGAAAAGCCAGATGAATATCAAAAACCTTCTTCATAAGTGGATTGTGGCCATCATTGCTTAAAAGCTGGGTCTGGAAAGCAACAGGAGAATTTACTTTGCAGAAATGTTGTGCCTGAAGCTGGAAATAACAGAGATAACTTTCCATAATTAATCACATTAATTCTTAAGCCAGATAAGCAACAGGGCCTTCAGTAAAAATATAACCAATAAAATGTGACAATCACTAAAAACTTACAGTAGTTAGCAGAGGCTATTTTTGTAGCAGAGAAAAAAACTAAAATATTTTATCACTTTTGCATCACTACTTCCAAAACTTAAGTCAATATTCTGTACAACTTTCACTGGTTGCCTAGTTATTTTAAATAAAACATGCTGTTACCAACGTAACTATCATACTGTGTTTTTCCCATTTCTTTTTATTTGTCTTGAAAATTGTTTTGTTTGCAGCCCAAAAGAGAGAGATGGGGGGGAAAAAAAAAAAAAGACCCATTTTTTCACTGGATAGATTCGTAGCTGTAGTTAGTCATTGCACTTCCCTTGTTTCCTGCAGAGTTTTGCCAGTTTGCACCTTGTGGAGTTATGGTAAAATGGAATTATTTGGGGGTTACTGATACAGTTTGGTGTCAGACCAGGCGGGCTGTGCCTGCTGCCATCCTCACAGGGCTGTGCAGGAAGCTTGGGCATGACACAAAGATGTGGATATCCCATACTGACAGGAAATCAACGGCCCCCATCCCACTGCCAGTCCTCGCAATCCTTGGGCTGGCTCCGATTTTGACACCTTGTGCAGCCCTTGTGGTAAGTTTAAGATGCAGACTTTTACACTGAGCTCATTTGCTGTGGCAGTGGAACAGCACCAGCCGTGCTGCAGCAGCGCAGGGCCGCTCGTGTGCGGCAGCACCGCGTGGCCATAAAAGCGAAGCAGAAGCCCACTAAAGCAGAAGGGAATCCAGCCTATCCTGTGGTTGGAAAAACACGTTGTCTTGTGGTTCAGCAATATTCCAAAAGAGACAGCTGAGAAAGTCAAAGTCAAGCAAGCTGTGAGTGTTGCATTGAAATTCTTTTGCTGTTACCGAACTTCTAAGGCGTAATTTAATACCTGCACTGGGATGGCTTTTTGGCTCTGCAATGGAAGCAGAGGCGATGATGACCTTTCTCTTCATCTCCATCTAAAAAGGAAATCTTCATCGTGCTTGCTCTGAAATCCAGACCTGTTTTGCGACACTATGCAAGGCACATTGCTACATGCAGGATTCCTCTGACTACACTTCAGGAAGAGCATTACTGGAACAGTATTTCGCTGCCATACGAGGATTCTCTTCACCACAGAGGCCTTGGTTTTTGTAGATGGTAATGACTGCCAAAAGCATGAATCCCAATATGGAAGAGAAGACTTCTACCAGTGGTTCTGGTCCTGTCTGCACTGGTAACCACAGCTGGAGTGCCTCAGCCCCAGAGATATTCATGTACAGTGATTCAAAGAAATCTGGGCCTCGCTTCTAGGTAACTTAGGATACAAAAGAGTGACTGTTCTAAAAATGTTGGACATTCATTTCCCTTTCTTCTAGTCCCTCCTTTCTACATGATATACATTTCCTTATTTTATTTTTGTAATACCTACAGTCACGGTATAACAACCATGTGATTTCTTTGGCCTTGCAGTTTTGAAGAAATGGCAAGATTGCATAAGGCTATAATTACTCTGACCCTGTGAAACATTCAATGTTTTGGAGAATAAACAAGCTGCAAATGATTTGCTTTTGTAAAGCCTTCCATATTCTTTCACTCTAGGAGAACAGATCACCAAAATCCACACACATATAAAAACACAGCACACGTTTCTACAACATTTTTGATTTCAGTGCTGACCTTGAAACTCTGAGTGAAAAAAGAGATGGTGTCCAGGACTGTCAGGCACACTTCGGTGGCAATATTGCCCTCCAGTAATGCCTGGTGCACAATATCAGCTTCTGAGGTGCCTGCATCTGTGGACAGAGAGAAAATCAGGAGGAAACAGTGTTCAACATGCCAGCTCCCAAAAAAATCTATTTGCTGATATAGATAAGGTTCTCCCCTTGCACTTCACTGTGTTTGGGAGATGATGCAAGGATAGCAAGATGCTGAATTTGCCAACTCCATTCAGAGAAGCTGCCTCAGCCTGGTGCCACACCAGAAAAACAGTATCAGTATTGCTCCTTAATATTACTGTCCTTAAAGCCAGACCGAGCAGGAGGTGTCCAAGCTGTCTCCAGCGAGGGGAAATGGCAAAGTGCTTCAATGGGACAGAATGCACCCATATGGAGAGGCTTAGAGCAGATCCCAGCACAGGTCTCTGCAGTGCAGTTCTCCTGCTTGCCCTGCTCTCTACCCAAACCAAGGTGTTACCTGCACACAAACTCAGCCAAGGAGCTGAGCCAAGAGAGGCAAGAGCAGAAAGCCACACAAGTCCTAAGTCCCAGGGGTGATTTTTAAGGGGTTGGCTTAAATGCCACTCTCACCCATCTAGGAATGTTACAGGGAAGACTGGTGACCACTGCAATTCTGTAGAATTTGAGTAACCTGAAGGAACCAGCAGCAAGCAGAAAATGGCTACAAGCAGTTTTCATCAGGCTGACACATGCCCTGGGCCCTTCTGGCCCTGCTGTACGTACTGTGGTTGAGGGTGAAGGAAGTCTCCAAGCTGCCCAGATGCTGGAGCCGCACCCCGGCTCTGCTGCGGAGCGCCGGCATTGTCTGGGATTTCCTATCAGCTGCCGTGTGCTTGGACAACCAGGCATCGTGCACCCTGCAAGGGGCAGCAAAGACAGGGTTTGGGACAGCAGCAGCAGCCACACCACTATGGGATTACACAAGGCACCAGGACGGAGACCTCTTCCCTCCAACCCGTCAATCTGGTTTATCCGGGACAATCCCAGTGGGACTGACCAGACTGCGGTGATCTCGCCTGCTCCAGAAGGCCCTAGGGCTAACACAAGAGCAGGGATGCTGCTCGGGAAGCAGGGATGCAGCCGGGACTCTTGTCTCACCTGCAGCTGGCTGGGGGGGACACCGCCAACCTGCGCTCGCCTGAGCCTGGGGGTCTCATGCAGGAGCTGGAGGGGAGGGAAGGGGCAGGATGCTGAGATGAGGGGCCCCTGCTCACAGCAGGGCGCTGAGCAGAGCCCCGGACCCGCCGGGGTTTGCCCGGCGTGGGTGTGCACGAGCCCTTCCCCACGGGGACCACCCCCGCACCCCGGCACCAGACGGAAGGATGCAGTACCTGGCAATATTTCTCTTCCCCACGTATCTGAAGTGAAATAAACACACCCTAGGAAGAAAACGAAATATGTATCTGTTACAGATCCTGCAGATCAGGAACGATCCAGAACATTTAAAACTTACCCTGTTCTTGTCTGCAGAAACATTTCTCTGGGCACAAGGGTTTGGGTCTGTATTTACAAGTCACTTGACCTCACACCCTCGGTTTCAAAATTCTGTGGCGCATCCCTCTCCTCTCACCCATCTGTTACCCCAAATTTGCTGTGAAATGGAGGCTGTGACAGTGACAGGGGAAGCTGAGCCCACAGGTGGTGAGACACACCCCCGACAGAGGACAGGGCACTGCCACTACACCGTGCTTCCTCAATATACACTTGCTTCTCTTCAGAGGGAGGCAGAGCATTTCATTACAACCTGGCCAGACACCCCTGGTGCTGCACAGGACAGTGTGTGCACTGTGGTCTCCTCCTTAGCCATTCTGACCACACAAAGGTGCGGTGTTTGAATAGCTGCCTCATGATACTCACTCCAGAAGCACGAGGACATTGATCAGCTCCTGGGGGGAGAATTTGTTCCAGTAAGCTAAAAGAGTATCTGAAAGAAAATGAAGAACGGTGCACTGAGATTTTAAAAAACTCAAAGGGGGGACCTTACAGACCCAAACTGATGGTCCCTTGTCTTTCTGGCTGCCCGCAGCGAGCAGGAGGCACCAACCTTCAGAGATCATCTTCACAATGTACAGGTAGCACATCAGAAGTGTCCGGATCTCAAACTGGTCCAGCCGGCTGCAGTGCGACACGCTGCTCCTCACGGAGCTTCTGCGGATCTGCTGGGACACAGGTGTGGCACAGAGGGCTGTGGGCCTGGGCTCCTGGGCTGTGCACCAGAGGCTGTGCAGCATGGGCACAGCAAACCCAGCACACACCAGGTGTGCTGGCACCCCTCCTGCCCCCTCGTGCACCCCACAGCACCATGCCTTGGAAACAGCTCATCCAGTGATGAGCGGCCTGGAAATCCTGGGCACATCACCGGCCACTTCTCTGCTCAGAGAAAAAATGTCTGGGCAGTGAATGACAGGTTATCCAGCAAAACACAGCAGCCTGCTTTCATTTCCCCTGCTCTCTGCAGCATCTAAGCTCCTGCACATTTTTAAAGCCAGTTCTTGTAAAAAAACTTCACTAGCTGTCACCATTTAAAGAATGAATCTGACTTTCTGTTAAAGACATACACTTCAAAACAAAATGTCAGTTATTTAAAAAGGAGGACATTTTAGCTTAAGAACATTTTCCTCCCCTTGATTTTTGGAAGTGTTTCGATTTTCCTCCTACTTAGTGACTCAGGCAAAGTAAGCGAAATCCTGCTGATGAGTCAATTTATGTGGGAAAGGCTTGGGCATTGTGTGGTGGGAAGCATGACTTCTAAAGCTATACCAATTTTATCTTGCATTCTCTGTGCATGCCTGAGCTGTATCCTTCAATAAATGGATATGATTAAGCCCTAGGCTTCTCCTAAAGCTTTGCCTCACATCATGCCCAAAGATCTTATTTGCTGTTTATTCTGGGATAAGCTGTGGATGTGAGTCATAATAAAGCAGAAATAAACAATCATTTTAGAGTTGGAGACACGGTGCTATGGCCAGAGATTTGCTATTGACCACGTCAAACTATCAAGCCAGCACACAACTCCCTCCAGGGGAACAGGGCAATGAGCAAAGCGTCTGCCTCTGCAGAGCACTGTTGCAGCTGTGCTCCTCCACGTGGCATTGCTTTTACATGGTTTTGTGAATATTGCATTCCCTAACAGAAAGATTGCTTTTAACAGCTCTGAGAAACACTCAAGAGCATTCAAGAGGAGGATGTCTGGCCATGGGGGAAGAGCTGAGCTGGAAGCAGCACCACTTTCTGCAAACCCCATCAGCAGCGCTGGAGCACAGGCTCAGGGCTTTGCTGGAGAGTCAAGTGTTTGGCTGTACTCGGTCCTGCAGCTCTGTGATTTACGGAGGACAGCTTGCAAGGCCCAACCTCTTCTAAGCATGTCGGGACACAGCCATGAGCCCAGATAATCTTTGCCTTGCTTGTTGCAAGGGCCAAAGTTTTTGAAGATGCATCAATGACTCATGCCAACCCAAGGTATCTGGAAAGCGCCTTGAGGAAAACCAGGGACTGGTTTGCACAAATACCTGATTTCCATGTGTGCAATCTGCCAAGAAGAAGAGTACAGCCTGTCTGAATAGTGGGGTCAGAGGTCTTTGTGGCATGACCACAGTCACCTTCTGCAAGTTTGGGCCTGTGGTTATTTGCCTGGGCTGGTTTTCCTGCAAACACTTTATCTTAATTTAGTGGTCACTGGCAATCTCACACCACAGTGATTTGCTTCTCAGACATTTGGAAACCAATTCCCAAAAGCAGGCACTGGGGTCCAGCTAGGCTCAGACCCACCCACACAGGGAGCACATCTCAGTAAGGATAAATGCACCATAGGAGCAGAGATTTTTCACACAGATTTTGCCTTACATCTTCAACAAGTAATTTGTCAACAATTCTATTTTTGGCTCAGGGATGTTTGAAGAGGGAAAGCATACCAGACCCATGACTCTGACCTTTGTTAAACATCAATCTGTTTGTTCCCAGAGATATCTATAAGCTGGCTTTGGAAGGTGTTACCACAGGGAACTCCTTTTCCCTCCCCCTTGTTTAACACAGCCTGCAGCCTGAGTGCTGCTCTTCCCAACCCCTGGTACGTTACATTTTCACTCTGATCCGGGGAACTGGTTGCTCCCTCTGAGTTCAGGGATCCTTTTGAGTCCTCTCGCTTTATTGCATGGCCATTTGGAAGGGCTGCTCCGCAGGCTGAAAAAAACCCCAGACCCCACAATTAAGCCCTTTGCACTTGTCAGCACAGCACAGGCAGCACAGATGGGGCTTGCCAAAGCCCCACGTCAAAAGCTGGAAAAGGAAAAATCTAGAAAGGACAGTTAGGGTGACACCACATCTGAGGAAAACCAGGCAGAGTCCGTGAGATCTTTTAGAACATGACCGTTTCAAGTTCTGGGTAATGGGTTTTGGGTGCTTCAGGCTGGGAATAGCTATGTTCAAAATAAATGGGAAATTTAGAATTTAGAAAAATTAATTTACCTGGATCTTTGTCTGCAATCAGGCTGGATCTGCTTGAGGGGGATGGAAAACTGCATATGAATTCATCCCTGGATGCCTGTAAAGCAATATATGGTTTTGTGACCAATAAAAGATAACACCTATTATCTTAAAGAAGGGAACAATGCAATACAAAATGGCAAATTAGAGCAGGTTTTAAAAACAACACCGATGAAAACAGAAATTTCCTTACTTCTGTAACAAGGAGACAAAGGACTTGGGGAGGAGTACAAAGAATAGCAGAACGTGCTAAAGTAACATGTGTTTTCCTTTTTGTTTTTCATCATTTGAGCTAAAATTTTGAATTGTTTTTCTCAAATGTCCTATTTGTTATTCTTTTGTCCTAGTAAGGAGGAAGGTCTGGTCTGCAAGGCTAAGGCCACTTGGGAGCCACACACACAACTCTCGGGAACACAGGCAACTCCCCAGAACAGCTGCTGGAGTCCGAGGCCGAGTCCTGCTCACGCTGCATGCACTTGGAGGGACTTACCTCCCCCCAGAGCACTGCACACACTGTCCAAAAACGTGTTAGACATGGAGGCATGCCAGCTCTACTCACAGGGCTGGAGGCAGGGCAGGGGGTCAGTGCCTCGTGGCCGGCCACGCGCTGCAGGTTCTCCAGGAGCACCCCAAACAGCGGCAGGTACAGCTGGGCAATTTTTGCCTGCTGGTTCTGAAAGCAGGCACAGAGAAAAATCTCAGTAAGAGCCCAGGTTTCCAATGGAGTGAAAAAAGGGGAACTCTTGAGCCAAAACATGTATACATATATATCTGTATTTACACACTGTATGCGGTGTTTGAGAGCGTGAGCTGGTTTGGCTTCTCATCCCCACTTCCAGAGCTGCCAGAGAGGTGTTACCCTTCTAGCAACAAGCTTGGGGCACTCGGGGGTTTTGGAGGCTAAATAACATTCCCAGTCATACAGGACGTGTGACAAACTAAGTCCTGGATTTCCTAACTCTTTAACTTGACTCACATAGTTTTATTTTTAAGTACAACACCCAGGAGTAATGTAACAGAAACATTTGCTCCGTGCCTGGTGCTGGCTACTGCTTCCAGTCAGGAATTCTCCATAGCAAATGCTTCTAGTGAAAACAGTTTGTAGGAACAGATTAATTTGGATTAAGTGATACAGATCAAAAATGGTTGGGTTGACATTTTCTAAATGGAGGACTCTTTTACATCCAAGTCTTTTTTGTTAAACATATATTATTCTAGATTGTTCTAGATTGTATTATTCTAGGCTTGCAAATTGAGTAGAACCTTTTAAATAATAAAGGATTCCATTTTTTTCTTCTGATTCAGTATATGACAAAAGATAAAAGAAATCTTGAAAACATTCATGGGTTGACAAAACCTTCTCTCAGATATCGATGGAGCTGGGGTTTCCTTGGCTGGAGCAAGAGTGTGCCGACACATGCTCAGCCTGTCCTGCCCATGATGTGATTTTTTTTTTTGCTTTGGAGTCTCTGGACACCAGCTGAGCAACCTGCCTGGCTGCAGGCAGTTTCCTGGTCACACTGCCTGCAGCACAGCACACATACAAATATCCTGTGGGACAACGGTAAGACAGGTGGAGTTTCTGAGGAGTCAGGGGAGTGCTGCACACTGAGGGAGCAAACAGCTCCTGAGTTAGCCATGGATCCTCAGTGCAGAGAAAAGCAAGCCCACCTCCAGCTCAGGCCTTCAAACAGGCAGAGAAGGGAGGGAAGAGGAGCTGGGCCCATGAGAGCCCCAGGCACATTTGGAGCACTCCTCCCACCCTTCATGCCAGGAAGCTATCCATGTTCCCAGATAACACTCAGGAATGCAGCACACCAGGAGCAGTGTGAGGACCAAAACTCTAAAAGAGGCATGTTTTCAGGCTAGAGCAAGGACAGGTAGTGTCTGCACAGATAGCTGGGCACTTTGGGGGGCATATGGGTCAGCAGGGAGCAGCACCAAGATAAAACAAACCCATTTCCAGCCTCTTTCAGCATCATCATACGCTGAGCCTCTGACCAAAGAAAACTGAGATTCACACAGAGGAAATCCAGCACCTCATGAGAATCGAGAGCCTCTCCTCCGAGCCACTAATTAGTAAAACAGGCAGCTGACTTGTAACAGAGAGCAGTTCTGTTTCCTGATTATAGCATATTAACACAGGATATGAATTTAAGCCCAAGACCAGAACATCACTGATGTCCTAATTTTGTTGAACAACTCTTGGCTAATGACTCTTTCAAGTTCCTTAAAAACTTAGGGCTTAATTACCTAAATACTCAGCATGAGCAAGAGGGCTGTAGTTATTTCCTAGATGGTTTCTGAGCTATTACTGTTATTCCATAACTACCAGTTATTTACAACAGTTCCCTAAAGAGCAATTAGAATACCCTTGGCACACCATGCAATATCTAAAACTCTGGTATGTGATTTTTTTCATAAAATTCAACAACATTACGTTAAAGAGCCAACAAAACAGGCCTGACCTTGTGCTGGTATCTGTTGTCAAAGGCATGCTTGATCAAGAGATTTTTTAAGACTGAGATGGCCGTATATCTGATATCATAATTGTCCTGCAAGGCAACAGAGGCTTCTCTAAGAAGCATCCCCACGAGGAAGTGATGCCTGCAATACTCATCAGTTAAACTGTACTCAAGATTTATATCTGAAAGAAACAACAAGGCAATGGTTAAGGGACACATTCCAAGAGTCTGCTCAGAGCAAGACATAACAGTTATGTAAGCCACAAGTCCTCGAGCAGTGTTCACCACTCTCCTACAGTGCAGATCTTTGAGTAAAGCTGAACTGACCATACAGTTGTCTCCACCAGTGAAATAAGTCATATCAAAGAACTTGGTGTCTTCCAGTTCAGGCTGTTCATTAATTTCAGCCCTCACTGTTTCAGCAGCATCTCAAGGACGGATTTCTGCAATGTGATGCTCTACAAAGCTTCTCTCTCTGACAAGTAATTTGTAAGTCAGAGATGGCTGAAACGGGGAAAGACAGCACAACTTACTGCCTAGGGATGCTTTGCTCCCGACTGGGGGTTGTCCTGTAAATCCCCAAAGCACCCAGGCAGTGGGGATACCAACCTCCACCAAGCAGCTGTGAGGGTGGGAATAGGCAGTGGAAATGGTGGGTTTACCTGGCCACCCAGCCCCAGCAGTGCTGCTCTGCAGCTCGTTCCACATCCTCCATGAATCTGTGTTCCTTCTCTTGAGGTCAGAGAGCAGAGCAAAAGCATATAGTGCTGCTGGGATGAGGGATGCAAGTGAGGACGTGGTGCCAAGCGACCAGTCTGCGTGCCAGTCTGCACGGCTGGGCAGCTGCACGGACCGGGGAGCCAGGCTAGGGCTGGCTTGCCAGAAGGAGACATTGAACACAGCTCCTCAGAGGCTGCACTGACTGCCAAGAGACAGCCAGCTCAGTACCTCATCACCTTGCTTAATTCACTTGTACCCTGCATCTCACGCAGGTTCAGGCGGCCACTGAGATCAAAGCGGAGGCTGCTACCAGGGTAAGGCATCACTTCTGCTGAGGTGCCTGGGCAGAGCAGCAGGGAAGTGACACACACACTGACTGTGGTGCAGGGTGCATGTGCACTGGGGCTGCTGGGAATGGCCTTGTCCTGACACCATTATCTCTGCCAGGCCATTTGCCAAATTAGAACAGCCACAGGGATAAGCCAAAGCTCTCTGTTCTTCCCCCAAAACGTACAAATGCCATGTGCTCAGCTCAGACTATTTTTTTTCTTTCAAAACCCCACAGATATGAAAGTTCTTCTGTGGTAAGGCAGGGTGCATATAGCTTTGAAAATCCTAGCCAAAGGGTTCCAACAGCTCTGTGGCTGTGAAAGATATTTTTAAATTCATTGATTCATAAGTAGCACTTACTGGATTGTGAAACTCTTATTCAGAGGAAAGAAAAAGCAATCTGGAACACTACCTAGCTTTCAGTGTTAGTCATGTTAGCAAATGCCTAATTGTCACACATCATGGTTATTACATTATTTGGATGCAAGCTAATTGACTGGAAAGTGCATACTTAATTTGACATTAGAGGATTTGATCATTCCAGTTGGACCTACCTACTGAAGTGAACCGTTCCACAGCAAATGAAAAAAATTCTAATTATGTGTAAAAAGAAAAGGGACAAATAAAAAGACAGCAAAAATAAACAGGAACAAGTAATGCTCTACATATTGGAGAAACAGGACAGTATGTCATGTTTTAATATTATTTATATTATTTGCTTAACTCTCAGCTTCTGTCAGCTTCTGTCAATCCCTTGGATTCTTTCCCATCACAACATTGCAAAACTAATCGTGTGCTGCTGGCCACAAGGCCAAGCTTGGGGCTTCCTCTGGCTGATGTCCCCACCTGAGGCAGCAGGGACAGACCAACGACCGGGCCTGCATCAGCTGGGAGGTTTCAGAGTCACTGTTCCAAGATGCAACACTCCAACTCAACAGGATGTGGTTGCAGAGCTGTGCTCTGCCAGCCTGCCCATCTGCACTGGCTGAACTCTCTCTATCCACCTCCCTGGGGGCTATTCAGAAACAGACCAGTAGGGATTTGGGCATTTCCTCTCTGCCTCCAAACAGGCTGATGAGAGGTCAGACACACCAGCAGGGTCTCTCTGGAGCCCGCTGGCCCCTGTAACCACAGGTCTGCCATAAAGCCAGAGAAGCCTGCAGTGAAGGGGCATCCCCACGTGGCTCTACCATGGCAGGCAGGGCTCAGGCACCACTGCAAAGGCACTTCTGCTGCCTGAGTGTGGGCTGCTCTACCGCCATGAGCTCTATGTGAACCTCAGCTGGTAGGTCCAGTCACAATAACACACAGCAGAAAAGATGAGCTGCCCTTACAGCTTTTCAATTTAACCACCACAAATGCAAAGGTGAATATTAACCAAGAAAGAGCATCCTTATGTTACCATGCCACTAACAAGCATCCACAAACACATGTGGATGTGTTTTTCTTGGCTGTTTCTAGCAATACTCTTTGTTAAACAATGCCAGGCAAGTAGCCAAACTGATGTAAGAGATTAGCAGCTGGTCCCGAAAGCTCTGAGGGGTCAGATACATACCAAAATAAGGTCTATTTAATTTACTGCTGCTTCTGCCACCTGTATGTGTGTGGAACCACTTTGGGACTTGTATGGCTTCACCCTGAGGCACAACCAAACACGCCCTTTCCTCCACCAGAATAAATCATACCATCATAAATCCACGGGGCTTTTATACGGGGGAATCCCAAACCTCACTCTCCTCTCCAGTACTTACACTGGCCAGGCTACTGGCATCCAAACCTGGCAATCTTTACTGCATTTATGTGGCACAGATGAGACGTTAGGACCCAGAGAGAATGAGGCTCTGTCTGCAGCACTCCTGGGGGCCGGCAAGGGCTGCACTGCCATCAGTGGCACAGCTCCAGCCACCCACTCCTGCACACAGCCTCAGCTCAGCCCCTCCTAAGCCCCTTCCAGCCCGTGCTGAGCAGCCTCAGGACCAGAGAGGCCACGGTGTGACAGAGAAAGCAATGTGGATGTGTGATGGTGCCACAGCACAAACACCCTTGGTATGCACCGAGGACTGGCACGGGCTCAGGCTCTGCTGGCTGCCTTCAGGTTTGAGAAGAAGCTCAAACCCACTGTGTACTGCTGTGCTCTTGTTCAACGTGAAAGCAGAAGGTAGCCCAAATCCCCTTCTGGTGGCCCATAAGGAGAGCTGGCAGCAGGGCAGTGAGATCGATCTGTTCTCCTGCATCTCCATTCCCTACAGGACCCACCGATGAGACACCCACTTCTCAGGGGAGGCTGACACTCCTGAGAACAAAGGATTACATTGCACAATTTGCATATTTACTGAAACACAGGCAGTGTCTTCCAGATACTGTTAGTCCCACATAAACTTAAATACAGGAAATACTGAAAAGACTGACTGCATACCATTCTGAAACAAAATTACATAAATCTGACAGAAAAGCATCTTGTACTGAGGTTAATGTCCTACCCAGGACATACATTTCCTTGACACCAAACCAAAGTTCATCTGGTCAGAAGCCATCAGGACAAATTATAGCTCTTTAGTCAGTCTCTTAAGAAAGAACATACCTTGAACTCTTTGCAGCTTGGGTTTGGAAAATGTCATTGGTAAGTTCAGAGGAATGTAGTGCTCATGATTGCAAATAGTTTGAAGAAATTCAAACTTGTATTCAACCAGCAGCTGAGATAAAAAAAGACAAATACAAACTACGTTTTTAGTTTGACTCATTTTCTTCCACTTCAATGTACTTGTTGCACAAGGATTGAAGAATCTAATAAATAGCATCTGGTGAAATTCACTAATAATTGGCAAATTCTTGTGTTGTTCTCCCTAAGTGTCAATGCATACAGGTGTCACGTGGGACTTCTTTGTCTTTTTCATCCAGGCTATTAACCACTCTTTCCTTCCATTCTGACTCTTTACATTACTTTAAAGAACACCTGGGTACAGGCTCTTGGCCCAGATAAAGAGGTTTTTGCCTCTAAAAGACTCCGCAGGAATAGAGTCTAAAAGGCCTCCAAGAGTTGTATAAAATAATCAGTACAAAGCTCTGACTGACGTAGATATGTACAGTTGCAAACCACTTTTCAAGAAACCTACTGCTTACCTTAGGGTCTTTTGGGCTGAATCCAGAAATGTAATCATTTATCAAGTTAAAAACAAATCCTCTGTCCATAAAGGTCAAACAACGCTGGAGAAAAAAAGAGCAAGATGTGACCAACCATTAAAAGTAAATCACCCCAAGTCCTGTCCATACTACTGTCCTGCCAGCAGCCAGATTTCATCCTTTGGGTTGCTGCTGACTTTCCAAAACATGCATGATCCTGTTTCTCTGAAATCATTTGGATGACCTTACTTAAGTCTCCAGTGAACAACAGAAATATTTAAAATGAGAGTATACATATCTCAGGTTCCAACAGTTGCTAGGTAGGCCTGAAAACCCTCAACATACAGAGTTACTGTCTCTTTGGAAAGAGAAGGTTTCTTTCCTAGGAAATCTTATCCCCTTGAGAGTTTTTACAACTGAAAAAACCAAAGAGAAGACAAACCACATTTGTTTGCTTTCTCCATATTTCTCATTGTCTTTTTTTCTTCCCCCCCCTGATAAAATCCTGGGAGAAGGAAAGAAACTGCTGACCTTCAGGAAGTTCGCCAAGCTAAAGTTGACATTCCTGGACTCTTCAGGGATCTCGTTATAGCGGATGGTCACGTGAGGAATGATGGCAAGCAGCAGCGAGTGCAGGGCGTGCTGGTAGGACTCGGGGAATCTCTGGCCTCTGGGAAGCTGAAACCAAGAGCACATCCCAGCTCAGTGCTGCAAGCCAGCAGCTGGGGAGGACCGAGCACAGGCACGAGTTCTTTAGCATTTGTTTCTGTTGCTTCCTAATAAAACAGTGGCCAAAGAAAGTATTGGCTGCAACTACAGTAGGCAGTAACAGAAAAGGAGGCTGCACAAGCCATAAAGACTTCTGGAATTTTTAAATTACAATCGAGAGTGAAAGAGCGGAAAAGGGAAAAGTAAAGTGGAAAAAAAAAAATTAAGCTGTTCAGCGTGGCAGGTTTTTTTAAAACAGAAAGTCACATAGCTTTTCAGAAAAGCTTTTGGAGGAGTTTGTGACACTTCTGTAATGCAGCATTGACCAACTTCATTTTTACCTTGATTTTGTTTTCTTCCAGTAAGTACATTGCCATGGACTTTGCCAGTGCTTCAAAGAAAAACCACGAGTACTAGAATGAACAAAGAATACGATTACTTTTCTCAGCAGGATTGAACATGACTGATATTCCCTGACTATGTGGGAGGGAGAGCTCACATTCAAACGTAACTGCTTGCACAGTTGGCTTGGAATAGATGCCTTTGCTACCCAGAGATGTCCTGCCAGTCTTAGGGTGGGAATAGATTTAGCCCCTCTGCCCCCCAATGCACCCTGGCAAGAACCAGCAGAGTTTGGGGTGCAAGCCCTGCAAAGGCCCAGAGAGGCAGAAACTCAGTCTGCCTGCCATGAGTCACCCTTCGAGTGTGGCTTGAGGAAAATAGGTAAAACTGGCAAAATGGACAGCCTTTTGCTGTCTCCTGCCATGAGCCTACACAGAGGTTCCCTGCAAGAATTCATCTCTGTTTTAAGAGGAGAACCTCAAGGATGTGGATGCAAGGAGTTGCCCTGGCAGCTTTGCCCCTGCAGTGGGTTTAGATGGGGGTAAGTGTAGGGCTTTATACCCGACCCCTTTTCTTCTCCCCTACCCGTGGCAGCCACTACTTCACCTTGAGGAGCTTATTGATGGCTAGAAAATCTGCCGACTGCTTCAAGATGGTGGCCATGGAAAGGACCAGGATTTCGTGGGTCATCTTCGCCTGTTTGGCACTTGGTTTCTCAGCTCGAAAGACGTACTGAGGCAAGAACAGCGGTGTCAGCGCGAGCCTGCTCCCAGCAGGGAGTCTCGAGGGGCAGTGTGTCATGACTGACCTTTATGAAGGAGCGCAGGTAGTGGTCTAGACCTTCCTCGTGGCACTTGGACACGATGTGCAGAAGAACCCTGGGGAGAAACGTGGTTTGTGTTCAGCACGCAACACGAGGGCAAGTTCCTCTACCTCACAAAAGCAGACAACACACGTGTCTCCTCCTGCTCAACCCCAAAAGCCTCACTAGCGGCATGGCCTGATTTGCAGAGTGCCAGTTCTTGCAGGCCAGCACACCCCCACACAGCTCCTGCACCATCCTTGTACAAAGCACTCAGACGAGGTGCCCAAAGCCTCTTCTCCACTTCTGTGCTGGCCCAGGAATCGCCCAGACAGGCTGACTTTTAACACTCGAGACTCCTTGCACGAGGAGGTGAGACTGAACATTGTCCATCATTATAATCTGATACCTCCTTGCATCCCCAGAATTTATTAATTCTGGAAGCCTCCTATTTTTTCTTTTATTTTATTTTCATCATATGCTCCTTGTTACATGTTCTGGATTATTTTGGGCTGTTGCCTTGCAGTGTGGGAAGGTCAAGCAGACCCTGGAGAACATGCCAGCCCTCTGGATGCACTCCCAGATGGCTGATCAAGGCAGCAAGAGCCTGGTTTCCCCAGCCAGTACTGGGGATTTACATTCCACTCCCAGCCAGAGGGAACAACAAACCATTGCATGTTGTCACAGACCCCACAGGCCAAACCACAAGGAGGAGTTTACAAGCCATTTATCAGATAAAGTGGGTTTTAAATTCCACTATGAAAATCTGATGAGAAAAGAGATGTTATTAAACAGAAAGCTACTGACAAACTGGAAGGCATCAGGCCAAGCTTTGATAAAAATCTCTGGAAATGAAGGTGGGAGCCGGTCACCCAACAGGTGCCTGGGGTCACCTGTTCCCCTGTCCCTGCCCTCTGGTGCTTCAAACAGAGTGGAATTACAGTGCTCCACCAAGGAGAAGTTCTCACGACCTGCATCACACGGTGCAGGGCTGTGACTGCAACAGGCACCACATCCCTGGGGACCAGGGCTCAGCCTCCGACCTCCAGCTCCATGGGAGCAGTTCTGGCACATGGATGCACGCTACGCGTCGGGACCAGAGGAGGATGAGGAGGATGAGGAGGATGAGGAGGATGACACCCAGCGCCCTCTGTGCATGGCAGCACTTCACTGAGGAAGCACCACGGGAGGAAGGCGCATGTTTTAGCGCATCTCCCGGTTCCAGGGCTCGCTGCTGGTGCCAGGCAGGGAAGGTGCTTTTGCTGGAGCTCCCTCCAGTGCCCGCCCGGGCCGGTGCTTCCCTCTGGGGCCCGGAGCAGCGCCGGAGCTCCGAGCAGGCACAGCTGGAGCTGCAGCACAGCACACCCAGCTCGGGGCACCGGGAGCAATCCCGACACCAGGGACTGGCGTGCCGGGATGAGACCAGGACATTGCTCCCTGCACCTGCTGCCTGCAGCTGGGACACACCTGGGCACTCTGAAGCCTTTTGATATGACAATAACTCGGCTCCTAGAGCCACCAAATCCCTTCTCTTTGGAGAAACAAATCAGGAGTATCTTTAAAGTACCACATTTTTCCTCACACGACTCCCAGGACAAGAGCCCCACAATGCCCCCATGCCATCCCACACGATCCCGGGGAAGACAGCAGCAGGGGACAGCCAGTGCTGTCACTTATCACCCTGAACTGGGAAACCAGACCCTGCTTTGCACTGCCATTTGTGGCTTTGCATTTGTCACTGGATGCTTCACCCAACACTCACATGGTGCAGTTGACAGCTACTTCATCCTCCTGCGTCACGTTTGTGAGGACTCTAAATAGTTGCATAAGAATTACAGGTAGAAACTGAATCATTACTTGGATCTCCATCGCGTGCAAACACTAAAACAAATGTTCAAAACACAGACACTTTTAGTTCAACATTTTGCAGATGTTAAACATTTACAGTCCGCAGACATTTCTGTGGCAATGGGACAGGCGTTAGCAAAGGCTTCAGGGCGTGGAAATGCTTCAGCCCACTGGAGGACAGGGGAACTTGGACCCCTAGCAGAACTTGCTGCCTCCTTCCAGCTGACAGATCCCAGCTGCAAACCTTCAGGGAGCAACATAAATCACTCATGGCAGGTATTAATCCTCCTCTCAGATGTGTCCAGGCAGCTATGACTTAATTAGAGGTCACATGCTACTATTTGATTTGAAAAGCCCAGAATTTAAGGCTGAAGTTTTGCTCTCAGGTCTTCTCATCCCTTGTGCCAGTTTTTTGAAGCCCCATTTCCACAAATGCCTTTGGAGCATGAAAAACTGCTGCCCAGTGACTTTCAGAGAGACTTTCCTTTTCAAAGAGCATAGCTTGCTATAGAAAATGGAGTTTAAGGCACTTGGTGAAGGTCAAGATTGTCTCGCCTCACTCTCCACCAATCTCACAGAGCTCTTGTGCCTGATATGAGTCCAGGAAAGACAGCACGTTTCATTTTCAGTTTTCAAACCTGCAAATCCAATGAAAGGTTTTTAAATCTGTATCTAGCTATTTAAATTACTGAAATTATTGACGTGGTAGTGGTTAAAAATCCCTCACTTGTGGTTAGCACATACCTATCTCCCTGTCTGTAGGCTGCAGTGAGGGCACTGGGGCTCAGCAGGGCTGGGAGCTGGCAAAATGCTCACAACAAGGCTACTGTGATTTTAGTGCTTGGCTTCAAAACCTGCTATGATTTCCATTTCTTAAAATATTTATACATTATCTGACACACATTAAGTAACCCTGTGGTGATACATTCCCACCACTGGAAGTGGAGCTGTTGCTACAGCAGCACTCTCAAAAACAGGTAGTTATGGAAGGAAACAAGGACAGTAAATAGCTAAGAATAATATTCCCTGCAGAAGCCCTTGCTGGACCTGCTCCAGAGCCCTTACTCATGCTGCAGTGATTAACAAAAATCTGGGTCTAGGTCATAGGTCACCTCTGCTCAAATTTAACTGGCTGATAATCTCATGTACCTTTTTCAGCCTCAAAAAAACCTCCTGTTTTGAATGGGCTTCCAGAAAAGAAGGAATTGTGCTACAGTTTAAAGGTCTGAATCAAACCTAGAGCAGCAAGGGAGGAGTGTGTGAGTCCACCAGGGGGAAGCTTTGCCATGAGCACAGCAGAGGGATGCCGACTGCTTGTTTTATCCCTTGTGGAAGGCAGAGGGAAGCAGCACACAGAAAATCGTCTGACAAGATAAAATGAATGTAGGGACATGAAAAAACATGTCATTTAAATACTAGCCTATCTGATAGGCTAAAGCAAAAGTAAGGGTACTGCACAATGCACCGGCCCCAGCAAGGGTGTGTCCCCCCGGGCAGGGTTCTGGGTATTTGCTGACAGTCTGTAAAAACACAAACAAAGCCCAGCAACAGGCACTGTTCACCTTTAGGTATTTAATAAGCTCTCCTGGCACTTCCTTAGCTCCCGCTTGAACCAGCTGGCAGTAGTGGAAGAATTTGTGCAAGTGCATGTCCTGGAAGAGACAAAGAAGTTCAATGCAGCAGCCTCAACATTTGTCAGCCCCTACTTTGCTGCTTGCACTCGGAAATCTGGTGACTTACCTGCAGCAGTGGGCCATGTCCCCAGCAAACCCCGTGTCCCTGCCAGTGGTACTCTTGATCCCCAGCTGCCACCTCCCAGGACTGCTCCCTGTCTTTCCCAATATACCCACCCACTGCTCAGCCCCTGGCTCCCAACTAACCTCACTATTAAGCACAAAACTTCCAGCAGTGTTAAAGTTCTGCTGTGGTTGTACTACCCTGAGCCCCAATCCCCAACCAACACTGGCCTGGAGAAACAGAAGCCTTCTTAACAGCTGGAACTCTCAGAAACTGCCTCACCACCTGCATCACCAGCCTCCTACTGTCCATCTGAGGCAGACTCTCCTTCCCATTACTCTCCCTCCTCCTCCAAGGCTAGATTTAATTACTGGGTTATTTAACTCTGAAAAGCAACTGGAAATGTAATTTGGTGGGAAGCACAACTACTATGCTGCTCTCAGTGCTGTACAGAATCAGTAGAGCTCCAAAACAGATTTAGATGCTGAAAGCCCTTTGCTCTGAATGTAAATGTAGCTGATGACATCCAGCCAAGGGCATTCCCCCACGAGCAGTGCTGACAGGAGGTGCCCCAGAGAATGTGCTGGGGATCTTTGCTGCACATCACGTGAAACTTAGGGAAGTCCACCACTAACATAAGACAGCACAACACACTAGGACTTGGTAAAACAGGCAGAACTGCTTTCAAAAGGAAGCCAGGACTGTTGTCTTCTTGTGTCTGCTGTTGTCAGAGAACTTTTTTTTATGAAAACTTAATAAAAAAATCTAATACTAGCATGGACTTGATGATCGTAGAGGTCTTTTCAAAGTTAATGATTTTACAGTTTGGGGAAACCTGTCACATCCACCAGTTCTCTCTTTTGCATCATTGAAGCAGCTCATTTGCTCAAATGTTTCTTTGGTCCTGCCAGTTATAGTGCAATTGGCCAAGGCAACATCAGCCTCTCCCTAGGCTCATTCAGTCACAAAATTATCCCATCCCATCCAGTCAAGGAGCAGATCCCTGGAAGTAACCCCAGCCATGCTGCTTCAGAATATCTCAGTGCTGCTTTGCGAATCAGGTACCAGAGCCCTCATTCCCACACCAGCTATGGCTTAGCAGTAGTAGAGACACAGCAGTCTCTTCCTTTGCATTTGTGCTGGAAGTTTTTAAGGTGCTTGACTTACCTGGGTATAAATAGTTGAGTCCAAATGGATTCTGATTTTAAACAGTGGCTTTGCTCCATCCACCCACTTTGCATCCATGCTGGGCTGCTGTGAACAGACAACATTCAAGTACATGGTTTCAGACTGTGGTGAGAAGGTGGCTCTGTGCAGACACCTGGTCAGAAGGTACTGGCTGGGGTGGAAAAGGGGGCTCACCCCAAGCACAAACACCACCTTCCCCACGAAAACACGCACACGGAGCACGGGCTCACTCTCCTGCTCTGTGCCATCTGCAACAGCTCAGCCCAGCCTGCCACAGAAATACCCTCTGCAACCTGCGTAACCAGAGAAAGTGGAATTAAAGGCGTCCTGTCTCTCATCCCTAAGAACTTTGAGCTTTGGGGGTGCCCTGCAGTGGAGATCTTTCCAGCTGAGCAAAGCGCCAACAGAAACCCAGAATTCACAGTGGTAACAAAAGCTCAACTTTCCTCTTCCTTTTCCACTTAAGCCCATTTTAAATGGCCTTCCTACCTTCCGTGACTCCGCGTCTCCAAGCCCCAGGTACCCAGGCGGGAGGTTGGATGAAACCGGCATGTGCCGCTCTAGGGTGACAATCCGCCCGTCCCTCAGCAGCGGCGCCCAGGCGTATCCCACTGCGGGGGCAACCAAGG
Source organism: Callaeas wilsoni (assembly GCA_013398955.1). Taxonomy (NCBI): domain Eukaryota; kingdom Metazoa; phylum Chordata; class Aves; order Passeriformes; family Callaeidae; genus Callaeas; species Callaeas wilsoni. The sequence continues at coordinate 36,268 of VWPU01007786.1, read as the reverse complement.
CAGCAGAGTCAGCAGACACGCAGCGGTACCTGTTCAGCTCAAAAAGAGCTCCGTCTCACCCTGGGAAGTCCAAACTTGCAGCTGTGCAAGTGGCTTCAGCAAGGGATCAACCGCGTCGGTGTCATTAAAGCACCTTTTACCTGGTGAACAAAACTCAGACACAGCACAGGCCAGGAGTGGGTTTGGGGGGCAGGAATAGTGTGAGAGCCACGGCTGTGCACCATGATGAGGGTCCTTTGAGGACTGGATGAAGGGAGAGGCTTCCCAACCAGTGGGACCCAGGTGTGCACGTGCCTAGGGTTGGTAGGAGCAGCTCCTGAGACCCTCATCTCACAGCAAGTTTTTATTGGCTTGCCTGACAACAGCACATTTGTGCAAGGCAAGTCAGGAACATACAGAAAAAGCTGTCAGACTGCAGCAAAAATTTGAGCTTTAACATAAACTAAAAACACTGAGTTTATTCCATTTTAGACCTATAATTTTGTATTAGGTTGTTTTTAGAAAAGAAAATTCAGACAGGCTGGTATTTTAATCACTTTTTTTCACGTCCCTACATTTATTTTATCTTGGCCTTTTACACTCCAACAGAAGTAATTTAAGCATTGAACATACCTTGAGTTTCAACGGTGTCTTGTTTTTTCGATGTTGCCTTTGTATTAATTTCACAGCTGACATGATAGAAGGTGAAAAGCAAATGATGCTTTTGATGGAGGTGAATTGGAAGCTCAATTTTAATCTAAAATGATATCATGATAGATCAGACTGTATTTTTAGTTGTGGAGTAATATTTTAGTTCTATTTCATTTCACAAATGTTATGTTGTATGCAGTTACACAAGACACATTCTTACCCATCTTAAATAACTCCTAACATTTTCACCACATTTGCAACATTACTTATTAATGGGGGTGTGTGATTGGAGCGCACAAAGCGTGACAGTAAAGACAGCAGAAAACAAATAGACGTTAAAAATTGACAAAGTCCCTGGCTTTGCTGAGCCAAAAGGCTGATGATTATCTTTACCCATATTTCACCCAGCCCTAGAAAAAGACGTATCCTGAAAAGCCCCTTGACATCGTAGCATCCAGGAAAATCTGCTGTTTCCCATGTTTTGCTTTTACCTCATCATAGAACTCCGGGCTCTGGTTGTGATGCAGCACAGCGGCGTACACGTTTGTGGTCAGGAGGGGGCCCCCGGGTTTGCCATATATGCACTGGAAACACAAATGAAGAGCTGAATTCAGGGTCCTGCCACCCGAAAAGAGCTGGCCAAATTAAACCAGTGATTGTGGAAACTCAGAGCTTTTCTCCTGCCCTGCTCAGCCTGGCTGGTACAGAACACACAGCAGTGGCCAAATGGCAGCCCCGTTAACAGGTAACGCTAACCCACCTTTAACGGCCTGGCATCAGCTTCATCTGAATCCCTGAACTCAACACAGACAGCAATATTCCTCGCCTGAAATGGGGGAGAACAGGAGCATGAGCAGAAGCATCACCCCGGCCCACACCAAGCCTGGCTGCAGGTCACTGCCCAGGTCACTGCCCAGGTCACTCACCTTTGCAAACACCTTCTGGTTCTCATACTTCAAGTGCAAGGGGTAGACGTAGAGGTGGTTTTTGTAGACGGTGAAGGGGTAACAGTATTTTGCAACTTCTGGGACAAGCTCCTCCACTTCAACTGCAATGTCCTCACAACCCTTCTCAAAAGGTTTTATAGGAATATAAGAAGCTGTGAAACAATCTAGAAGAGAATAAGAACAGAAAAAATTAGGTCCACAAGAAAAGCCTTTTGGACAGGAGATTAGCCTACATAATCTGTGACAGGAGTTGTCAAAAGCCCATGGAATGACACTGAACACATCACAAGTCCTTTCTTTTCTTCAGCTTCTTGAAATGCAAGGTAAAGAATCACACTGACCATGTTTGTAAAGCCCTACAATGCTATGGATCAAAAACGTCATATGAGATTGGTGCAAAAGCAGGCAGCTGGCTTCCTTTGGATTTGGGATGTGATAGCCAAACTGTAAAGCAGATGAATCCCTCAGGTAAATCTCTGTTCTTGGACCTCCACAGAATGCATCACAAAGACTTACAAGTCAGTGGTGGTGCTGAATTACTCACATCTCAGTGCAGCCCTGAGATACTCTTGTTAATGAAACGGCAAAATCCCGCCTAGAAGCATTAACTCCTGAGGCTCAAGCCATCAGCATTTATGTTAAGATCCAAGATCCTTACTTGTGAAGTCTAGCGGGATGTCTTTGATGATGATATTTAACTGGGCTGGAATGACCTGCAGTTTTGTCTTCTCTGGTCTGTTAGGGAAAAATGAACAAGAGTGTGAACCTTGAAAGCTCAGGTGCTGAGCACATCATCAGCATATTTTGCTACCCTCCAAGTATTTTAGAAGTTGTCATCTCATGCTTACACTTCACCATTTAAAAATGTTTGTTAAAATCCCTGCCCAGCCCCTGCACCAGTCTCTCATACTTACTTCTTATACTCTGCTAAAAGCTTCAGCATATCTTCATTTGAGAGTTTGCCACTGTCTTGCTTGTACAGGGGTGAGAATTTTCCATCAGCATCAAGAGTGCCCTGGGAGTCTTTGAAAACTGGTCTGCAGAAAAGAAGAGGTGTATTTTCTAAACGTTGGTAAATATACAGAAGCTGAGGTCTTTGACACATGTGAAAGGATGCAGTTCATCAGGAGAGAGGGTCACTGGCCTGTGACTGCTCCCAGTAGCACAGACCTGACCGCTCTCCCATCCTGACGTGGTGCTTAGACCCCACCCAGGCTGCAGTTGCGTCACATGAAATCACATGGGACATCACCCATTTCCCCTCTCTCTAGCCAGGTCAGAAGGACACATTCAGCCCATTTCCAAGCCTGGTCCACAACCACAAACGCCCTTCCATCCCCTCCCACCAACACCAAGCGGTAAAGCATCTTCCCACTTGCATATGGGGTCAGAGCACAGAAATCCTCCTAGGAAAGGAGTGCACGACAAAATCCAGTTTGGGGACATACATTGGCTTCTCCTGAAGCCAGAGCAGGAGACTGGACTCTGCCCTGGATGAACACCAGCATCAATGCCCTTGAAAATAATGGGTGTTTGTGTGTAATAAGAACATTAAAGTATCTGCACTCCCCTTCTGTACAAACACTTTCCTCTGAGACCTATAGGGGAAATGTTCCAGGGATGCAGAGCAATCCAGCTCCCCACACCAGGCCACTCAGCTCCTTGGTGTCCAACAGCAGCTGTTTATCCAGCAGGAACAAACCTGAAGCCAGTCAAAGTCAATGCCCACCCAGAGCTCACCATTAGGGTGAGGGTCCTCTTGGAAGAGGGCTGAGTGCTGGCTCCCAGCCTCCAGCTGCATCCCAAAAACACCATCTCGAAGATGAGCAGCCAGCATCACAGGAACATCCAGTTCAAGAATACACATTGTAAGCGGTTTACCCCCAAATTCCAGCCCACTGTGACAGCTTTCTGTGTTCCCATGTCATTCCCCTCTCTTTTGCCAGCACCAAAATGCAATTTAGCACTAGGAGGCACTGGATGATCCTGCCTTCAGGCCTTCCTCTGACTGAGATTTAAGAGAGTTAGTACTGACACACTTATCAGTCCCAGTAAAAGAACAGCAAGGGAATGGGATCACTACCTCCAGCCATTCCCAAGAACATTAATTAAAGCAGAGTTTAAGATGGAAAACAAACCCTGTCTGATTGCCACTGCCAGGCTGGGAAGTCCTCTACTCTCATCCTGTCCCTGGCAATGGCTGGTGCCAGGAGGGAATTTCTGCAGTGATTCCCTTGGTAGCATGGGACAGTGTAATTTGTCCCCAGGAATGTTCTGCCCTGATAGCAGTAGCTACAGGTCAGTAGGAAGGTTACTGCCTTCCCAGTCCCAGCATTGTTTATTTTTTAATATTTTGTTTCTATTTCTAGATAGAGCATTTCAGGCCAATCCCAATTCTTTCTTGCCTGTCAGAGCCAAACTCTGCCCTCGGCTGCAACTTCACCGACTTCAGTCACTTGGCCCTTTGCCCAGTGGTGTCCCAGGTCCCTCTCAGCAGCAGCAGCAGCAGCTCCCACCGCGGGCAGAGCCCAGCCCGAGGCACTGACCTGGCAGCCCAGCCGAAGGGCATCCGGTACTGCCCCAGACGGCTGCACACCTGCTTGGCCACCTTATGGACCTTCTGGGCAGTCTGCAAAACACGAGAGAGGCAGGTCAGTGTGTGCCAGGGCTTTGATGCTGCCCTGGAACAGGAGTGAAGGGCGCTGCAGTCTCCAGGGAGGAGCATCTCTCCGTCTGCTCCCCAGGCACCAGCGTGGCTGGCAGACATCTCTGTCTGTCACAACACACCACCTACGGTTTGCTATCTGCAAAGCAACAGCAGACGTTGGGGGCAGTCATGTTAAACCTCCTCAGGACTGAACTGCCAGGGTATTACTGCTCTATTTGCCAAAGGGTGATGGCTTATTTTCCAAAACTGACTGCAACTGGCTCATCCTATACAGACTTACAAAGGGAATGCTATCATTACCAGGTACTCCATAATTGACTTTTCGGGAACTACTCTTGCCTGGCTGCAACAAGGCAGCATCAGCTCCACCTGGCATGCAGAGACTGATGCTGGTGGCAGCAGCAGGGCCTCTCTCTGGGATGTCAGGAAAAATTTCTTCACTCAAAGGGTTGTCAAGCATTGCAACAGGCTGCCCAGAGAAGTGGTAGAGGTATTTAAAACACATGTAGATGTGGTGCTTGGGGACATGGTTTAGTGGTGGGGTTGACAGTGCTGGGTTAATGGTTGGACTCAATGATCTTAATAGGGTTTTTCCAATATAAAGGATTCTATGATTCTATGCAGACACTTCATTCTAAGGACGATGCGTCCCACTTTTTCCTGCTAGCCCAGGCTTTGGCTCGCTGAAGTGTAATGGGGAAAGGTCTGGCCCCAAATGCCTGGCTCTTTCTAAAAATCCTCTGCCTCTTTCCAGGGGAAGGAATCAAGTCTCCCAGGACAGTCCAACTGAAGCCAGCCTGGGAACAGTGCAAACAGAATGGACAAAGACTGTATTTGCCAGAAAGACACCGAAGAGCCGCAGCACAAGCCCTGTTTCAGCCTGCCCTGCTTCCTGCAGCAGCAGCCAGCCTTGCTCAGCTGACACTCCCACGGCCCCACCCAGTACCTTCCCGGGGTCCGAGTTCTTCATGTAGGGCTCTACACAGTGGGCGATGCTGCCCTGCAGCACCTTCTCCACACGGGCCACCAGGAAGATCTCTGCGTGGGGGTTGGTCACGGAGAACACTCCCTGCAACAGAGAGGCAGCAGCTGTCACACAGCAGGACCCCAGCGAGCACCGTGGGGCTTGGCCCTGATCCTCCCACTGCCCCTTGCCACAACCCATACACGCCCTGCCCTGGGGATGGGCCACAGGGGCTCACCAGGCTCGAGCATGGCCGAGCCTTGGGAAACTCTCCCTGGTGCTTTGCCTGTCCCTGCCAGGGAGCCTTGCGTGGCAACATCAATGCTGACCACGCAGTGGATAACAACACACTTCAGAGTCACTGAAAAGCCTCAGCAGTGACACAGAGTGAGGAGAAAGTGAGATATTCACCCGTTTTATGTAGCGCAGGCAGGACTCAGGGACCCCATGCACAAGGCTCTGGCTGGGACAAGGTCCCTGGCTGCCCTCTGCTCTGGGCTCGGAGTTATCCAGCAGCATGTCCCGGACAGATGGAGGGTTCAAGTCCACGTGGAAGTCAGCTGAAATCTTGCAATTACTTTTCAGGTCAAATAATGCCAAGCTTAGGAAAAAGGGCTCAACCTGGAAATTTTATTGAATATGCGTGTCATAAAAAATGCATGGCACAGGCTCAAGAATATCAACATGCATTGCTTTCCCTGATAAGGAAACTGGGAACCTTCTGCTTCTGTTTGTTCCTTTAGTTTGGTACACCAGCATTTCACAGAACTGTGCCACACAATCCCTGTTTACTTGCTTTATACAGATCAATTTTTTCCTGCACCTTCTTGCATTTTGATCTAGTCAGTTTGAACAAAGCTATAAGAAATATAAAGAATGAAATCCATATGTTTTTTATGTAAGTGGTAAACTATGAAGTCAGGAAGAAAAGATGAACTCAATTTATTGGAGCTCTTTATCATTTTGCAATGAGAAAGAAATCGGCTTACGAGTGTTTATGATCGCCTGCTAAGGACCACTGAATTTATTTCCCAAAGTCCATCAGCTCTGGATGGCTCAACTGTGATACTCAAAATGTTCCTCAGATGCTATCCCAGGAGGAAAGTTAGCTCCCACAGCCAGGAGAGCTCAAATACAAGGCTGACGCTGCTGAGGAAATGCATGTGCACAATCTGCCAACTCCTTTGTAGCTACTGACCTTGACAGCACCAGGCAAATGGCAATAATTCATGAATTTCTAATTCAAACATCCCAGTAGGCATGCATCCATGGAAAGATAAAAATGCAGACCTGAAGATAAAACTGTGGCATGCCCAAGACATTACAGCATGACTTGGAGGCATTACATCAATGCTGAAAATGTGCTGATTAGGTCTCACTCTGGACCAGATTAAGGATGGATAACAAGAATCTTTGCTATTAGCAGTGCATCCATCTGCTGGGAGTTACTGAGCCTGGTGTCGTGTATCAGAGCTGTGAGCTGCCAATATGAAACCATCACAAAAAAGCCTGTTTGGTTCTACCAGGCATCAGACAGGGCAGCATCAGTAGAGATGGGGCAGTGCTGCTGCCTCTGCCTCCCCTGCTGCTCTGCACCCCTGCAGAAAGGGCTGACTCCAGCCAGAGCAAGCACAGGACGTGACAGCAGGGATTTATTTTGGGAGGAAAGGAGGAGACTGGTCTGTTCAGCCCAGCAGAACAAAGGCTGAGGTGAGATGTAATAGCTGTCTACAGACATCAGAGGCTCAGAAAATACAGGAGTTTTTAGGCTAAGGCACAACTTTGGCACAATAAAAAATGCATATAACAAAGTGGCTGTGAATAGAGTTAGGCTGGGAGTCAGAAGAAGGTTCCAGAACAGGGAAATCCCTTGCCATTAGGGGAAATTAAATAAAACACAGCCATGAGTGCTTTGGAGATGGAGTCTAATCACTTACCAACAGGACTTTCACAGGGATGCAGAATTTGGCAGACACACCCCATTCCCTGTGCCCCTGAACCACAGGTTTTCCAGCAGTCTCAGTTTCTGGCAGGCTGAGGCATGTCAGCACAGACCCTGTCCCCAGACACGTTTTTGGAACACCAAAATACCAAGGCAAACAAACCCTGCAATGACTCTGGGCCAGCAGTCATCGCCTGTCCAGGTCCCACTGGTGCTCATGGCAAAATGAGATTGTTTTACCCCTCCCAGATTAATTTGCCAAGGTATTTTCTTGCTGGTGAAAGGAAAGAAGACAAAGCAGGACAAGCTGGAGCTCTCCTTACGTTGGTGGGTCCTTCTTCTGCCCTGTCGCTCAGCTGAGCGAGGAGATTGAGGGAGAAGTCCTGGCAGCAAACCACGAAGCGCCTGCTGCACTTTTCCTCAAAAGGCTTCACGTCTGGCTCAATCCCCGAGAAATCCAGTCTCTAGACAGCAAACAAACAAACCCGGCCTCATTAAAAAAGAAAACAACCCCCTGAGTAATGTTAAGGGATCACATTATGGCCAATACTATCTTTAACAATTTTTTAAAAGTGGTCCGAAAGGTACAAGACATTCGCAAATGAGTGCAATTTGGTGATGTTACACAAACGTATTCAAGACATGAATTCATGGGTATGTATCAATTTTTAGCAACCTGTTTTGTAGAGCACAGCAAACAAAACCTCAGAATGATTTCAGTTCCTTCCTGCTTTGTTGTAACCCGGGGGATCTTCCCAAACACTACTTAGAGCTTGGGGAAGAAAGCGGAACATAAGACAACTTTACAATCAGAAAAGTATCTTCCACCATGAAGGTATGACTAGGTTAGAGATGGCCCCTGTGCCTGAAACAGAGAGAAGGCCCACGTGGGATTGTGAGCAACATTTCAAAGTGGAAGGCTTGTCCAGCTGCACAGCAGTAACTGGCATGGGTAGAACCAGCAAAGGCTGCCTCGCTGGGAAATCCAAACAGGCTTGACTACCATCACCCCCTCCCTAAGCCAGAACACCCACGCCTGCTCTGTGCCTCCAGAGCCACCCTCCTCAAAGAGCAGGCACATGTGCAACCAAAGACTCAGCCTTTGACACACCCATTGTGCTGAGCACTGGCGACAGAGATACCAAACACCCCTGAACACCAGCAGGTATTTTTGTCTCCTTTATTTTCTTTTCATGAGGAATGCACGTTGCAGGTACATGCTCCTGCTCCCAGTACCCTTAACCCCAGGCATACAAGCGTGCATGTACCAGCACTGACTGGAGCAAAGATTCTGAATGCCTGGTGTTACAGCAGATCCAACTGACCCACACCAGAATGAAGCGCTCTGGCTATAGAAAGAGGGCTGTGAATTCAGCCTAATCATCTGGCTAGGTAAAAGAAGTGATCTTATATGCTCCGCACTGAGTAATATTTCCATTTTTATTATCTGACTAGAATACAAGGGAGCTTCTCGGAGCTTCTCTTTGAAAAAAAAAAAAGAAACCAAAAAGTCTCCTCGATTCTTATCTTCCTTCTGTTAAAGAACTGCCAAGGGAAAAGCTCATTTTGTACAACTAAACCTTTTAAAGACTAATTACATTTCCTTGTTAAACCAGAATGTTCTATTTTACAGGTGTGAACATGCCAAACCAGAAGGAGAACCAGAAACAATGACATACCCTGGAACAGTCTCTAAAACTCTGTTAGCAATTGCTGCTCATTACACTGAAATCCCACACCTGGACCCTGGCAGAGAATTCAAGTTCAAAGCCAAGAAGGAAACAGGTCCATAGACAATGACCCCCTACTCCAGTGCATCAGACCAGCACGGGGTGATTTTTTTCAGTTTGTCTGTCCCCACATTTGAAAACTCCCTGAAGAGTGTGTCTCTCCCTGTAAACCCCTGTCATGGCCTTTGTCACCACTGCTCCCTGTGCCAGATGTGCTGAGCCCATGCAGCATTGCAGGTATCCATGCAATACCACTTCTTCTGCTTCTTCTTGCAAGCATGAGAACTTCTCAGAGCCCCAGAGAAAATCTGGTTTGAAATCCAGCAACATCAAGATGCATCACACAAACGCCAGCAAAGCTGGAGGGAGGCCATGTGTGGGGCTGCTGCAACTCTTCCCTGTATTTGAGCTACCACTGACATCTCATTCTGCTCTCACTGACAGGAATATGGGCTGCACTTCTGTTCTCCACTGGAAAGCATGCTGCTTCTGCAGGCAAACGCTGTGCCCAGGCAAGGGAACAAGGGAGGCACGACACAGTGAACAAAACCTCACACTGGCTAATGTGGGAATGTTTACCTGGACTTCTGGGTCGAAAGAAAAGATGTTTTGTCTTCCATCATTTCTGCTCAGTTTGTTTAGTTGATCTGTTTCTCTTCCGTACTAGGACAAAGGAAGGTATTGATATTAGTGCCTGGCCACACAGAGGCAAACGCTCGTTATTGGGAAAGAACTGAATCAAAACAGAATAATTATTTTTCAGGTCGCCTTTGTGATACATGTGCTGATGCAAAGCACTGACATGGTGCAAGGACAGTACAGAGGAGTGGCTGTGCTGAAGGAAAAAGTAGGCAGAAGCAGGCAACCATGCTTGGAGGTGAGGAACATGCAGCCTCAGACCATGGGGCTCCATCCGTGAGACAGACAGGTGGGATAACAGAGACCCCACCAGGACCTGGTGCCTGCCCAGCTCCCCCAGAGCTGCAGACACAGAAAGCAGAAAACCCCTCTCAGAGATAAGCTGGACAGAAGGAGCTGTGGGTGGGGAGAGGGATCCTGCAAACACAATACCTTCATCAGCTCTGGATGCATGCTTCTCTCCAGGCTCTCCAGGATGTTCTCCGACTTTCCCTGCGTGCTTGATTCATCATCTGCAAGGACACAAAAAACAGATGTTCCAAACAACTGCAGGAGCACCGCTCTGCCAGAAAGCATCCTGCAGTCCTTGCTAACAATAGCACAGAAACAGTTTACGGAGACTTTTCCATTCCTTGGGAGTAAGATTTTTCCATGCATTACCAGTATCAAAGTGTACTATTACAGTCTGCTAGGTCTGTCCAAAGCAGAACTTCAGCATAGAGCCAATTTTCCAGGAGCCTTGAAGCTTTGCCATGGATTTCCCATCCAGAAGGGTCACATTTCCCTCCACTCTTATTCCTCAGACTATCATCTGTGTTATACCAAGCCCCTTTGCATGATATTGTGTGTCAGCCACAATTCTTGCTTTAAATATGTTACAGTATACACTTCTCCAGGCACACTGCTTGCATCCTGCTGGAGAAGGGAGACAGGAGAAGGTAGGTGTTTGTTTACAAACTGACCTTGCACAGATTCCACAGCATCCTTCTTCTCTTGCACCAAACTCTCAGTATTGCTCTGAATGATCTTCCTCAGAGTTACCAGCCATTCCTCCATCTCCTGCTCAGTTTCAGCTGCAAGGTAGTGGCTGTACTTGTCTATCGTCTTCAGCTCGAACGCATAGCGGCGCATCTTGGGACACTGAACAAGCAAACAAGACATTCGTATTACATTTTCCTCAACCACCCAGCACAGTACCTGCCACACAGCTCCTCTCTCAGAAAGCATCCTGAGCTGAAATACCACAAAATACAAGGCAAGCACTCTCCCTGACACAGCAATCCTGCTGCAATCACAGAGGGCTTCGTGGCTTGGGCAGTGCACAGGTCCATGGCCAGCTACTCTGAGTGAAGGAAAGCCAGACTGAAGCACAGACATTGCACCAAGGAGCAGGAACAAGCTCCTTCTGATGTCATCAGACCTTTAATATTTACCCAGAGAAGCCAGGAACTGGATTTGTCTGACATGGTCAGTAACGCTGCACTCCGGGACACTTTAGAGGCATCTATCTTAAAAAAGCAAATGGTACAATGCAGCTTTTTGGAGCTGTGCTGGCCTTTAAACAGCATTTTCCAACCAGAAGCCAAGGCAGATCTGATGCAACTTGGGAAGTACATCCCGTACATCCCTGAGGTGTGTGCATTACTGCTGTTACTGTGTTCAGAAAGATAAATGGAAACTCGCAGCCCTGACTCATCCAAGCTGAAGCAAACCACTGGGGTAATTTAAGCCGCCCTGCACCACGCTCAGTGCTTGAAGCTTCTGCAGAGACAGCAAGGGCAGAAGGCAGAGCAGCAATCCACTGCTGCACTTCACTCCAGCACAACTAAGCAAACCCAGGATTTAGACCTGGACAAATACCTGCTCCTAAAACCTTACGAGCCCTGAGCAGGTCCTAAATTCCAAAGGACTGCACGTTTGCATGGACTTATCAAGATATAGCTTAAGAAATGAGAAGCTGCTGCCAGCAGCAAACAGAGGAGGAAGGTGCCCCAAAGTCATATCATTTACTTACTGGCCTATTGATCAGTTTAGCTGACCAGCTTTGGGTTAGTTTGCAATTCCATGTCTTCAGACCTCGGGAGAGCAGGCCTATCTCGGAGCCAGCAATCCCTAAATCCATGTAGAGCTACACAGAAAAGACACCTACCTGAACCACATCATTGCAAGCATCCAAGAAAATGCAGCCTTTGGATTCTTTTGAAATTTTCTCATCTTTGTAGGAATTCAGAATATAGGAACCATCTGTGAGTTGTGACAAGTAAAAATACCTCCTCTTGAATACCTGTAAGAATACAAATTCTTGCTCAGGCAAGCATTCACTCTGCTGGACATCACAAACCACGGCCATGGTTTCCACATCTGCCCTCCCTGCTGTTGAGAATAATACTGTAACACGAAACACTGCTGACCCTGGAGTGTTGCAGATTCACCCACTTGAATATGGTTTGCTTTTACAAAGAGAGATTTCCATCGTCTTCTTAAATTTTAATGCCCTTGTTGTTATTATAAGTTTGCCCATCTAAAGCAATGCCCCAGGGCTTCCAGCTCATCTCTCAGCTGGCTCCAGCCTCACTTATCTTTACAAAATAACGCTACACAGTAAATTCAGATCAGTACATTACCTGAAGATCCATCCCACCCTAGAGCAGGTATTTCCAGAGCCTTTTTCATATAGACCTCAGTTAAAATTACAAAGCAATTGTCTGGAAGACTGAGGAACAGACATGTGGAAATTCCTAGCACTTAAATGCAAGCCAAGGGACAATGCAATCCATTCAACTGCTTGGGTTCTTTGTGGCTTTGGGTTTGGGTTTTTTATACAAACCTATTTTCATGAAATGGCTTTGGCTTAGTGTCCAATTCTTACATCAAAAAACAGTAACTTCGGGAGAAGTGTTCCTGTACCACTGATTTTCATGAAGAAAAAAAAGCTCTTCAGTATCTCTGAACATCTTTCTTCATGCTTGTCAGCCAAAAGCTACTGGACTATAAATCAGGAGAACATTTTGGCAGCAATTGTGGTAGCACCATATGCTGTAAGGAGCAGGGTGCATTTCACAGTTGCTGGGTATCCGTGTTAGGAGAATCATGAAGGAAGCCAGGACAAGCCACACTGCAAGTATGTCTACTGTTCTGTCTATCTGGAAAATCTATGAATAAACACAGCATTTCTCATCCCACATGGGAGATTACAAGTCATTTCCTGCTCCTATCACTACTGACACTAGCACATGCTCAGTAAACCCACTCACTTGAAGAGAACCAGGAAGGAGCATCGTGCCCTGAACCGTAACCCATTCCTTCTGAGAGGTAACCTCTGGCATCATTTGGATGACTAATTAGCTGTAGAGATACTCCACGGGTTGTTGAGCTTTAAGTCTTATAAGATTTAACTAAACCTTTAGTTCAACAGAGCATAAAGATACATGGAAAGCTAAGGATGTGAAGCGTTAATCCAGCCTAAACATTGATTTAGCACTTCACTGAAGCAATCTCAGAAATTTTGGCAGTGGATGCTACAGAAACCCATGACAGATCTCTCTGTAGATATTACAGGGTTGATTTCCCTTGTGGGTATGGGATTTCACGCTAAACAGTTTGCATCTGCTGAACTCTGTTCAAAAGTAAATGCAGACTCAAACAGCAAACACTATTCCTACGATCTTCCCCCCGTGCAAGCACTGCTGTCAGAAATCATTGCCAGAAGATGATGACCATTTGAAATTAATACTATAAACCTGCGAGCAGAGGGAACATCCCCTCTGCTCAGGCTGCTGGTGCTGCTGCTGAGCACGGAGATTGCAAGAGGGATGGCTAGAGAACTGGGGAAGTGCATTTGGGCAGAGAAGGACAGAAGGACAATCCTGATGCCGTGGTTGCAGTGCGGGCCACCAACACACTGCAAACCAGACAGGGAGAGTTGAGCCAAACCAGGGCAGTTCTCTGCAAAGGAAAGGTTGCTCTGAAATAAAGGGTGGCAGCTGTAGTCTAATCAGAGTTTGCTTGTGCTTCAGCTCTCCACAAACACCCTCTGCACATGCTTAGCAACAGTGTGAGGCACCAACAGCTCAGCAGCCAAAGAACCAGCATTCACGAGATGGACACACCACAGCAGCCTCTCCAAGTGGTGAAAAGGCTGAAGATGGTCAGAGTCCTCAGCTCTCTCACATGTGCCTTAGAGGTGTTTTGGAAGACACAGCTCAGAGAATGGCTACTGTTTCTCAGTACTTTGATATCGGTTTCACTGGAGACTCTGGATGTTATTAATTGAACTGAAGCCTGTGTAGTTCAGATAACTTCTCTGAAAGGCAGGTCTGAGGTGCAGGGCACTGACACCAATACCACCATAGGCTCAGACTAGAACAGACCCAACTGACTACTCTGAGCATGTTTGATACCTCTTCCAGAAGTTTCAGGAAAAAAAGTTGCTTTAACCTTGCTTGGAGAAGCAGAGGATCAGAAAATCGTGTTCTGTCTGTCGCCTTCAAGCCCATTTTAAAACTCAGATTAAAATTAGCCCTATGAACAGTCCTGTTACACTTCTCCTGAAAGCATAACTCATTGAATTAAGCCTTGGAACAGTTAGGCTTTCTGAGATTTTTTAATATATCCTTGCAAAGCACTCTCACTGCAGCCATCCCTCAGCTGCACCACTGAACATAAGTCCCTAACAATCTCTCTGTGCTGCAATAAGGCAGCTGCATGGTGGGACAGCAGACACTGCCATAGCAAAAACCTGTGGTGGAACTGTTAAAAATCTCTGCACAATCTCAGCAATGTCACACCAGATTACGAAGAGCAGAGAACAGGAGACAAGGCAGCTGTTGCTTTGGGGTCAGTAATGCTACATCTCTGCAGTAATATCACCCCTGCTTTAAAAGCAAAGATTTATCATTTTAATTTAAAGCTGAGCTCTCTACATGTTTCCAACCAGCAAGGAAACTATCAATTCAGAAAGCTGTCTTTGCAGGGCAGCTGTTTCACTTATCCCAGTTGCTTTCCTCTCCTGGGCCTCAGCTGCTCATCCAGAAAACAATCTTGCTTTGCTACAACACGCTTCACCTTTTTGGTCAGCTTGCCTGTCATGGTCCAACGTGCATCAGTCTTACATGCTGGGGAGGGAAGGGCCAAAAACTGTTGCCAGACTGGGTTTTCCAGTCCACCATGGGATACAGGAGGGGCAGATGCCCATCCAAACCCAAACCCACCCCTTGCGCCCCTGGGAGCTTTGGAGATGTGGCCTGAACTTCACCTCACACCTTGTTCATGAGTAACTGGACCAAACTGACCTTCATGGTAACAGTGATGGTGCTGTTGACATTTGCTTTGTGCAGCCAGCCCTGCTTTATCACACCACCCTTCTGGGAGCACAGGGAAGAGGAATCCTGAAAGACAGCAAACAACGATAAAAGGAGGAGGTCAGGTACACTGTCTCCCACAGGAAATTCCCCTTGGACAAAGGGATTTGCCCACCCTGGAAAGCAATACCATTTTAAGTACAGCAATACAGTGACACATAGAACATACATGTAACAGGTAGAGCTACGCATACAGTGCTATCACCAAAAAAAAAAAAAAAAAAAAAAAAAACAGGGATATCCCTTTCCAATAAAGAGGCAAAACAGGCTAGATTGGGTCACCTTTAAAAAAAAAGAGAAAGAGTACATCTATTCTGATAGGGCTGCACAGTGATTATGCAATGAGGCCTGTTGGTTCTTATGCAACGTTTCAAAACCTGAGGAAGATGGAAATTTTCAAGATGGTCTGTTTAGGAAGTTGCAAAATGCAGAACTCTGAACTTATTCTGTCATTTCCTTTTGCCATTCTCACATTTTAGATTTCATCAAAAACCACCAAACCCCAATAAAATAACTGAAATGTAACTGGCTGATTTCACATTTATCAAACCACAAAGTTTCAAGCAACCCAACCAGGCTGCTCTTGGCACACCAGATGGGGTTTCCATCTGCTCCTGTCCCATGGTCCCAGAAAGAAAGACTGGCTCTCCATTCATACCTAAGCGTGACCTCCACTGGGGAGGGAAATGAGAGCCCAAAGTGATGAAAAAATCTCACCCTGGGGCTTCCAGTGACTCAGCAGCAGAGGCAGCCCCAGCCTGCCTCAGCTGAGCCATGAAACAACTGGTTTATACAGCCTGCTGCATCCAAAGGGGCAGCTTTTCACTCTTTTCATGTCAAAATTCCAGAGTAAATTTTCTGATACTTATTTCCCTGGGTAAAACAACCCCCTGATTTCTCTTTTATAATGGTTCACCTTTTTTCATCAAGAGATTTCTTTTACTTGAATTTCCATTACACAATTCTAATGCAAATGCTCTCTCAGGAAACTGTAACAGAATCCTTTAGATGTGGCCATGCCAAAAAGATATAAACGTCAAAACATCTGTGAAAGCACTTGGAATACTCTTCCACAACAAACCTCAGTAACTTCTCTTGTTTGAGTATTTGGGACACTGGCCAGAAGAAGAAAGGTCTCCAAATTTTGATAGCTTATTTTTGTCCTTTTGCTTTTTTGGAAGCATGCTGATAACAGTGCACAGCAATGTCTCCAGCCCAGAGCAGATATTTTTAAAGAGGCAGCACCTCAAGTTACTGATGTAATGCAAACCAACACCATAGCCAAAAAAAGATTAAAGCCAAACTTGACAAAACATTTCCATTTATGAAGAAGTCAATGCAGTTCAGACCTGAGGTGTGCTGGGACATACCCTGGTAATTTGAGAAATCTGCATGAAACAGCCCCTCCGAATCTTCAGCTCTGCAATAAAGTTCCCTTTTCCTCTGTAAGTTCCTCAGCAGCAACATATTGGTGCCACGGGAATTTTAAACAGCTGGGCTAAACCCTTCCCTCCGTAAACAAAAACTTCCTAATGTCATGTGCATGGATTAATGTCCACGTGGTACTTGAAACAGAAAAACGCTGCCCATCCCTTCTGTAGCAAATGCAAGATGCATGTGCAGGAAACAGGGCATCTGCACCATCCAAAATAACCACCAGGTCTGAGATGTCCCAACTGGCAGAGCCCCCAGCTCACCCCCACAGAGGAGCTCCGGGGCTGCCAATCTTCCCTACCAGCAGCTGAGCACAAAGATGCCAGCTTCCAGAGGAGGCAAACAGCTCCAGCACTGGCACAGCACGTACAGAGCAGGACTGACACACCGTCAGCATGCTGGGTCAAAGTGACTGATGAGAAACCGCAGGTTATAGGGTAAACCACAAAACTTCCTAGGAGGAGAACCCCAGAATCACAGTGCAGCTGAATAACAGATTGCCCAGTTTTAGTTCTGGACATGAAGAGTTTTCCTTAGTAACTACTTGGCTTCCTTTTTTCCTCTTCCTGTGATGCTCTGTTTCAAAGGAAAAAGCCATGAGAAATATGACTTATCTTCCAGATAACTTAGGAGACCCTTGGCTCCAAGAGATTATCTTGTCATACTTTGAAATAAATCACTGTCTCACTTTGGATCCCATTTTCACAGCAGAAAGCATCTCACCAGAAAAACACTCCTAGGAACTGAATTCTGGCTTCGTTTTGAGAAATTAACTTCTTAATGTGTTTGTGCTTTTTAACAGGAATACATTTAAAAAAAAAAAACAACAAAAAAACCAACCTTCTCCTTACCTCATCCTTTTCAAAGTCTTCATCAATTTCAAACACATGGCTTGGAATCTTGTCTGGCCTAAAGGATTTGCTGAAATCACAACACATTTTCATGTTTAATGAATGGGACACGAGGGTCTGATGAGCCAGCAGCTGATGCTGGAGCCAGAAGCAACAGCCAAACTGCAGGCTACAGAGCACAGAAGATAGATTGCAAGAGACCTATAGCTCCTTACAGCTGGGGAAAGCTAAGTTCTGAGTGCATTTCACAGAAATTAAGCACAAGCAGTCTGTAATTAGCTTTCTCTTGTTAGCTGTTGGATTCTGCCAAGTTTTTGCTGACTTGCATTTAGGGAACAAAGAAGAGAGCACCCCAGTTCATCTTCCCTCTTTGCCAAAAAAGAAGCAAGATCAGACTACAAGATTATTCACAAATTTTAACATTATTTGATCAACAGTATTACTCCATTGCTGCTTCACATCCCCTTGAGATCCTCAGAACAGACCCACTTCATCCAATTAAGAAGAAAAAGCATTTAACAAGCTTCCAGCACACGAGCAGCCTGGACAGGGGTCCAGACATGCCCAGAGTGTGGGCAGCGAGAGCAGAGCTGGTGCCATCACAGAGAAAATAACAATCCAGCAGAAATCCGAGATGTATGTGCCTGTCTGAAAAACCCAATTAGCTTTGGAGCTGGAAGCACTGGCACAGCCCAGCGTCTCCAAGCACATAACTGCCCAGCACCAGCAGCAATGTCACATCAGCCTCTCTGTACCAGGGGCGCAAGGAGACTGCTGGTGTGGGAGCACCGTGTGCAGCACACAGGGAACATCAGCCCAGCGGGACCGTGAGGCTCCTGGGTCAGGATGTGCAGACACTGCCCACACCACTTATCCTGCCACGGGTCCGGCCTGCAGGCTGTCCTCATCCCAAATGGAGGGGGAGCGCACACACTGGTGCATGGGATGTGAAACACTGACCCACACAATACTGTGGGCACCTCCCTGACAGAGCTGAGGGGCAGTGGCATGACAACACACACCTCTGGCTCGAGCCTTCAGAGTGACACAGCGCTGGAGGAGAGGCTGCTTGTGGGACAGGCACCAGGGAAAGGGCAGGCTGCTCCTGCTAAGCCCCGGGACCACACATTAGCATTCCAAGGGAGCACGACACTTACCATGGCAACATCCGAAAGTCTCCTGAGTATTCCTCATATTTGTAGTTTACCACGAACCAGTCAGAGCTGTAGGTTTTAATGCACTGAAAGGAAAACAATACAGCTCTTAGAAAGCTACAGCAAGCAAAACAAGGCCTGGCACCAGTCTGAAAGGTTACACACTGCAGGGTGAGGTAAGCACAAGCAGGAAGGGTGTGGGCAAGGCTGCTTCACTTGTTTCATGCAGCAATGCAGAATTTCATAAGGGACCTTTTCAGCACAGAGACAAAAATCACACAGCATCTGGCCTGCCACACAGCTACAGATTTTGTATTTACATCACTCCAAGGCTCTAAAAAAAGGAGTAGGGACTTGGGAGGAGACTGCTTTCCAGAAAGCAGCAGTTTTCTGTCCTCAGAAACATCTAACTCAACATCAACCATCACTTTTTGTTCCACTGCACTTGGAGGGAATGGTCCTGGAGAGCAGCACTTCACAACAAACCCACAGCACTCCAGATGCTCCAGGGAAGTTGGGGATCCCCTCCTTGTCAGGCAGGTGGTGCAAAGCCACACACCTTGGCTGTGTACAAAACCCACTGCAAAGACGCTCTGCACATGAGATGCCTGTGAGAACTCTCCTGTGCAGCAGCTCTGGCAGTGCTTCCCACCAAGGAAAAGCCAAGTGACCCAATCCTGCGGATCAGGAGCTACACCTGAGCATCTTGCCCAAGGGCCATAAAGTGCTGAAGGCAGGTGCCACATGGACTTTGCCCCTACCTCTTTGACAAAAAGACTCTGAGCTTTCTTTAGAGCATCTTCTGGCACCGTTGACTGGACAGTCCTTCTCTGTCGGCCGATGACCGAGATCTGCAGGAAGAAGGAAACACTTTTTCAGCACAAATTCCATCTTCAGGGCTTGACATTCACTTTAAATAAATGTGGTGGGCCTAAACCACCAGTGGATCATTTTGGTTTTATGTGTCAGTAATGCAGCCAAAATTAACATGTGGTTAATGGTGGAAATTTTCCAAGATAAGCAGGACGGGAGACGAGTAAGCCTCAAACATGGGAAAAAGCCAGAGCAAACTCACAGACACATCTTCGATCGGAAATATCAGGAGGTCCCGGAGGGGATCACTGTAGATCTGAACTTTGCGTTGAAGGATCACGTTCTCATAGTCCAAGGGTTCCACCACTTTAGTTTTTTCCTGCAGGAAAAACAGATTATGAAAATAATTACATATATGTAACATCTAAAATAACCAGTAACTAACATCTTGTGCTTAATTTCAAACTGTGCGACCACTGGACTGCCCATTATTCAGCACTGTGATACTCCTGTGCTGCAGGTAACCACGGAGGAGCATGTTTTGCAGAGAGGGAAATGAGGGGTTAAGTTTTAAGTAATAAGTTACGGGAAGAAACAAAGCACTGTGCTACTCTTAGGGCAGTCTCTAACTTCTTAATGGAGTAAGAAAGCCTCCTGGACAGGCACAGCTTTAACAGCTGCAAGATCCAGCATCTTTATGTTTGAGCAGCTCATCTGTAGAGCTTGGGAGAAATACAGGCTCCTGCGCTGGCTCTGCTCAGCTCGGGGCTGGTTTTGCTTGAGGGGTGGATGAGAGCTGTGCTCTCCCTAGGAATGATGAGAGCAAGGCTGCTGCTAGGACTGCCAAAGCAGGAATCTCAGCCCAGGGAAGGAAGAACAGCATCCCTCTGGAAAGACAGGAAAGCCCTCTCCATAAATCGCACCCCAGACACAGCCAAAGGCTAGAGCCTAGTTTTATTCTCACTCACATTTCAGGGAAGCAAGAGGAACTTCTCCAAAAATCCCTGGAGTCATGAGCAAAAACTATTAGAAGAGCTTCATTATATTCCCTATTGCACCAATTTTGTCTGTGTAACAAGTCCAGAAAACAGAACTTAGTAAAATGAGAAAAACACAACTTCTGAAGCAGGCAAATACCATCGCAGCTGCCCAGTCTGACTTCAGATTTTATGAGCAAGAGTCAGGCTCTCAGCGCTGCATTGTGAAAATCAAACTTCACACCAAAAGCCAAGTAATGACTCTGTACTGGAGTGGTCACAATAAAAGAGGAACCAAATTCTGACACATCGGCTTTGCCTTGTTTTGAACCTTGACCAAAATCCTGATGCTTGGCCCTGCCACAAACAGTGTTTATGAAACTGCTCCAGGAGCATGTGATGCCCTGTGCCTCTGGACATGACATCCTTGCAGGACAACATGCTTGGGCTCTCCACTCTTGGAAGAGGAACATCAGCTGCTTCTCCATGGGCAGCAAATGTTACCCTCCAGTCAAATGGCTTTTCTGGGATGAACTGTTCACAATGACTGGAGTTAAGGATGAGGCCAATACAAGGTCTCTTGCTAAACAAAGCACAGCCTGCAGCCTAAAAAAAGTGAGTCCCAAATGAGAACCAAAAGCTCAGCATTGTATAACACCACTGGATAAACAGCCACACCACCAAGAGTCCAAACAACTCAATATTTTCTGTGACATGTGAGATAAACAAAGAAGACAACATTGCTCTTCCATAACCAATCCTAGCCAAAGGTCCTGTGCCTGTTCTGTGCCTTTGGCTCCTGAGGATCTGGGATGCATTAATGCAACACCTCCTGCCTTAGACAGCTTCGCATTTAAAATGTCTCCTTTCCGTGCTGCAGAAATCCAGCATGAATTAGCTCAGTTATCTGAAAGAGTTCCCTTTTTAACCACTCTCTGAAAACTTTGCTTTCCTGCTTGCACAGTCCTGAAAGGAACTTCACATTCCTCAGATTACCAGTGAGAAAGACAAAGGTCAGTCAGCAGAGAGCCCAGGCCAGGTGCCAGAGCATCCAGGGGATGCTGCCTGCTCCCTCAGCCATGGGGGATTTGGGAATGGGGTGACAAATGCTGCCAGTCCCACTGCACACAGAGAACTTCTTGCTTCTACACCCGAGACCTGAGCTGTACAGGGATTTAATAAGAAAAGAAAGAGTCCATCTGAAAAACGGGAGTCTGAAAAACCCAACAGGTAGACAGAGGAAAGGAACTCATTTACTCTCAGTCAGTCTCATGCTCATTAAGTGCTTAATTGAATTTGGTTAATCATCTGAAACACAGTCTTATTTCAGGATAGCACTGTGCACTTCTGAAAGTCTGCCAAGCTTTGCAAATTAATGTGAATTAACAGGACATCCATCTGCAGGTCTGGGGCCCCAAAGCTTGTCCTCCCCACGACACCAGGCAGGGCCCCACAGAGCAGGCACGCAGCTCTCTGCCAGCTCTGATTCATGGCAGTAATCCTGGCAATCTCTGCAGTGCTGGTGGGTTAAAGCAGCGCCACGACCCCCAGACCTCGCACCAGGCCCCCTCTCACCTCACCCTGCAGCAGCTGTAACAGTAAATTAGAGTCCCTCTACAAGCCTTCCACATCTCTTTGGGAATGTCGGCCTTCCAATCACAGTATTTTTTGTCCTTTTTTATTGTGCAACATGGTCCTGAAACTAGGACTGTGTTTCTAAAGCTGTCCTTTTTAAAAGTTGGGGCTTTGATGACATTTCTTTTCTAGATCTGATGCCTCTGATGACCAGCAAGACAAAGTCCTGGCAGTCATCCTCATGGGATTCAATGACAACTAAAGGGTAAGAGCTGAAAAAGATCCCAGATCCTCACATGAGATGTTTGAAAACTCATAGAGCACTGCCTGCAACAAATACGAAAAAAATCCTTAAAACTTGCTGCAGCCCTTCTAGTCTGATGGATGTAATGATATTGGAAAAAACGTGTGGTGCAGGCTGGGATCTATATCCAACAAACCAGTGCCAGGCCCTGGGACACGCATCTGATGCCCCAGGGATGAGGGATGTGCACCGTCACCCAGAAGGGTTCTGCAGCACCCACACAGCCATTTCTCCTCTGGAGCTGTTAGAAACAAAGTCCCTAGGGCTCCCCTTCCCCAAGGTGTGCAAATTCCCTGTCTCAGCACACAGCAGCCCTCCATTCCCTGCAGCTCAGTGTTACACTGACCATGCTCACACCCAGCACATCACCCAGGCTGCCACGACTGCAACCACGGACACGTCTCTAAAGCAAAGCCAAAAGATGTAGGTCAACCTGTTTGTTAGCAAAGCAGCTGCTCAAGGAAGGATGTGGCCTGGCTCCTGCCTGCCATCGACAAAACAAACTCCTCCATCCATCCTAAACTGTGCAGGCTGCCCGGCGGGGCCAGGCGTGCTCATGTCCCTGCAAACAGACCTGCGGAGTAAGGAGGGAGCCATCCCAAATATTTGTTGCCCTTCAGACCAGCAAGGCTGGAGATAAAGCTTTAAATGCTGAAAACAGGATTTCAAAGTCTTAGTTTTCTTGAAGGTTGAAATGCACACCCCACACCCTGGGCTCAGATCACGCTGCCCAGCACTGTTACAATAGCAGATGGCACTCACCAAAGTCATCACAAAAGCAGAGGAAAAACTATTACACTAAAGTAATTAGAGTCTCAGAAACCACAATTCCTCCACAGGGGAAGCCAATACCCAAGTACAAAGAAATGCTGCCAGTCCAGCAACAAAATCAATGCATTTCTGCAGGAAAAAGCATGCAGTGCTGCCAAAGGCACCCTGCTCTGTGGCACACACACAGCAGCTCTTCATCCAGGGCAGGCAGGCACTGCACTGCGATGCTCCTGGGCTCCTCTGAGCTCCTGAGAGCACAGCAGGGGCAGCCTGGGGCAGCTGTCCTCTTCTGGGCTTCCTGTGGATGCAGCACACGCAGCAGCATCCAGCCCAAAGCACTGCAGCCCACAGTGCTGGGATAAAAAACAAGGGAAACACCTCAGGGAAAAACCAACATGATTTTAAAGAGAGGTAACATGAGAGCAGCGCACCCTCCCAGATAAGCCCAGTGACCAGCACCCAGACGTTCTGTGCCCTGTCCCCAGCAGGGCCCATGCAGAGGGCTGTCTGCTGTGCTGCAGCCCCCATCCATGCACGCTGGGTCCCGAGGCTCCGCTGGGACAGCAGCACAGGCACAACAACAACAGCCTGTCTACTGGAGCATGGACTCCCCACCACGAGCGAGCTGGCTGGCATTTTAACAGGAAACTCAGAAATGACTTCAACAGAAACATGCCCACGAACACCAACACAAGGCTCTGCCTCTGGCCAAGCACGAGCACAAAGGGCTGGAATGAGGGAAAATCCAAGTAAGGTCCTTGTCCTCAGTGCCCTGCTCGTCCCACTGCCTCTGCCAGCCTGAGCCCAAACCCTCCCCAAGACAGAAACCACCAGAGAGAGAGAAAGGAAAGGTTTAGCAAGGCAATTACCCATTAACAAAAAGGAGGGATACTTCAGTCTGATTAAATTGTCACTTTTCTGCATCCATTTTGCAAAGTGTATAAAATTCCTTTTATTTGCTTTATAAACAAAGGCTCACAACGACAGCTTGTTCACGTGGAGAAGTATAGGAAAGAACATTTCTATTTTAAACTTTTAGCGCCCAAAAAACAGTAGCCACCTGTCTTCCAGTGTTCTGCATTTGAATACCATAAAAACACACCACTTTTTTGTTATATTTGAATAATGTTTTTCTGAGATCCGTTTCCCCCAGAATTACAAGAGATGTAACACAAGTGATGTGAATGTACAGAACGAAAAATGTTTCATTTGGGGATTTTTTTAAAGCAGCGGCCAAAGGAAAGCTATGAGAAAGGACTGAAAATACAAAAGCTATCAGTTCAGCCCTCATTTAAAACAATACCCAGAGAAGAACATGACAAACCAGGCTGGTTTGGCTCCAGTGTAACCAACTTTCTGGTGCCTTTGCAGTGACACAAGTCCTCAGCAGCTGCCAGCACATGGTGGAAGCCAAGCCCAGCACCGGAGCTGCACCACACTTGACTTTCACTTCTCGTGCTCCCAACAGCCACCAAACACACGCAAACACACCCACCCTGCCCTGCAACGCTTCCTCCGGGCCTTCCACTGAAAAACCTGCCGGTTCAGCAGCCCCCAGCACGTCATTCTTCTCTCACATCCTCAGAAATGAAGCCGCATTTCAAAGCGGCAAGAGAGACAAATGAGATGAATTGTAAAAGTGCTGGTTGTTCAGAGCAGCTGAAGAGAGAAGGAGGAAGAGGACAGATCACATGTGTGTATGTAACTGTATTATCTCAGAGTGCACAAATGTTCCCCAAAATTTAGCAATTATTTTACAGCCTACCTATTTGCTGCCTCATCTGTTGCAACCCTGCACTTACCTGGAAAGTCAAACAAAAGCCCAAATTTTAAAATAAATACCAAAGGACCAGGTAGGTGAAATACACAGAAAATGGGACAAAAAGTCAATTTGGAGAATTAGAAGCTAAAAGAGGGGAAAATTGAGGTGTACGACTACCTTTTGGACTCACCTGTCACAGCTAAAATCACATCACTTCTGAGACAGGCAACAGTCCAGGGCAGAGGGACCACTCCCCACTGCAATGCACAATCTGGAAATGTGAGGATACCTCAAAAACAGCAGAGAAAAGTCCCCATTTTTTTTATTTTGCTCAAGAAACCTGACTGTACATGACAGAATGCAAATGATGCCTGGGAACTGAGCAAACTCACTTGGCAAACCATATGGACATATGGAATTGAGCAATTTCTATCCACAGAAAAGCTTTTCCACAGTCAGGGATTCAAAGATCAGGTTAGGGCAAACTCAAATCGTGTGGTCTTTAAGAGCTGGTTTTTTTAAGTATCACATTTGTGACTCCTCACTTTTTCCACCCCCAGTTCCTGCTCTGCCATCTGATCCCATTTACACACTCTCACTCAAGCTTGCAGAAAGGCTACAGAGCTCGATTTACAAAAGCTCACATTCACAGAGAAGTCATCATTCCAGACTGTTGGGCATAAGAAAGAATAATGAAAGCCCATAAACTCCGAGCTTGGCCAACCAAAGTTTATGGAACTGCCATAAACCTCTGCAAAGCCAGAATAACGTCTGTACCCCGATGACTTGGCATTCAGAAGACCAGGAGAAAGGGAAGAGGTGGGAATACAGATCAGGGGAGGAAGGGCAAGCAGGGAGACAGTGTGAGTCAGCACATAGGGCAGCAGTCACAACACAATGCAGCCTGGCTGATGCCAAGAGGTTTGTGGGCTTCTCAGCAAAGCCACATTTTGGGAAGAAATCAGCAGGGAGGCAATGAGGCAGCTCTCAGCAGGTGATGGGGAGCTTGTGTCCACGAGCCTGCTGCAAACCCAGCACTCAGCTGGATGTAGCAGATGCTCAATGGTAAAACCTCAAGGACGAAAAACAGTTGATAAAGCTGGGTAGGAGCAGGCCAAAACTATTTTCACACTGGCCAGAAAGAAGGAAGTTTAAAAACACAAGAATGTCCAGACAGGAATCCTGGCTCTGCTGAAGACACCAAAACACTGAGACATCAAAACACTGAGACATCAAGGCTGCACCTGGGACAGGTGAGAGGGATGGACTGTGAACTGGGCATGCAAACACACAGAGCATCTTGAGAAGCGGCAAGGGAGGAAAACCTCACCAGAAGGAGGAGGAGCAGGGGAAGCATGGAGAGGGAAGGGTCTCAGGAGCCGGCCCAAGGTGGTGCAGAGGAGGGTAGAACAGAGGACAGGGGTTTTACCCATCTGGGGGTGGATCTGTGCAGGGGCCACACCACGGGAAGCAAGAATTGTGCAAAGGTTGGGCTGCGCAGCTGTGAGAGGCAGGAGATGGGGTCAGGGAGGCCCAGAGGGGTTGGGAGGGAAGGAGTGCACTGCAGACAGGAGAGGAGCCCCGTGGGCAGTCAGGAAGGGAAGAAGGAATTGGTGAGGAGCAGGGGCCTGCCAGAGAGTGATCGGGTGCTAACACAGCTCAGAGCAAGGCTCTGCACAGCCCTCCACGGGCAGCAGGAGAGCAACCTCCTGAACAGGAGCACATCACTGCTAAGGGTCTCATCAGACAGGGGTCTGGGTCAGAGGCCACAGGCTCCCATCTCCATCCAGGAGTTACGTGCCAGAGCGCGCCACGCTCCGGCTCTAAATGCAGGGCCAGCAGCACACGGCTGCTGTGCCCCACTCCTGCCCTGCTCTGCCTTGCACGGAGACGGCTGCACCTTACGGCAGCTCTCAGAGAAATAAAAAGCCGTGTCGTGGGGAAGGGGAGGATGAGTGCACAGTCCTGGCACCCTGCAAGAAAACATTTGCAGTGGAAATGACTCACTCTTTCCATCCGAAAGCTCAGAGCAAACGCCAGCCCCCTCTCCTGTGCTTCCCTCCACCCCGCCCAAGCTCTGTGCAAAAGCATTTCACCGACCCACGCTTCTCCCCTCCTGCATCAATGGCCCTGGGTGGCACCAGAACCTGGGTTCTGGCTATTTTGTAAGGTGGATGTCTCCTTTTTCAATGTAATGCCCACTTTCCAGTGAAAAAGCAAGTGTCTACAGTCACAGTGCTGTCCCTGAGAGCAATACAGTATTGCTGTGAGACATCAGCTTGGAGAAGGCTTGAAAAAACAGTCCAAAAGTTGATGTCAGTGTAGACATGCAAACATTTACCTGTCATTATTAGGCCTGTCAAATAAAACAAATTCAGGCCTTGAAGTGTCTTCAAATTGGTTTAGAAATTACAGGAAGCCAGGATAATCAGCATATGACTCTTCATTTTCCTTCCACTTACTCAGAAGTGGACTTCACAGTTCACAGCCTTTAGCAGATGCCATTCTGAAGCAGAGTTCTGCAGCCACGAGGGGCAGGAACGCTGTTTTTTTCCTGAAAGCTTGAGATTCTTGCATAATCACTTAAGCAAACAGCCCTCAGAAAACAGCTGCATTGCAAAGAAGCAGTGAGAGTTCATAGCCCAAGCGTGAGTGGCCCAGCCTAGAAGGCAGTGCTGCCACTCCAGCCCACCTGCACTTCACCTCCACACATCATCTCTGAAAATGATGCCTTGAACAAATGCAGAGTCTGCAGGAAAAGCACTGGCAAGTGCTAGCTGGGGGCATGACCCACGTCTGGCACGAGCCCACACTCGAGGTGATCCAGCACTGTTCCAGCACAGGGCAGTGCATTAGGACAAGCATGTGAGGTTTCTTTCAGTACCCTTGTCCCCTGTGCCTGACCTTCCTCAGGATCACCAGGTGCTCCTGTGTGACAGCGACAGCTCAGTACACACTGCCATGGAGTCTCCGGTCCCCACCTGAAGCCCTGTGAGTCCCTGCCTGCACAGGTACATCCTGGCTCAAATCCAGCCCTTCTCCTCGAGGAGCAGAGGGAGGGATCAGGGTAGCTCTATGTCAGCCAAACTGCACCTGCATCCAGTTGAGCATCTGCTGCAGAGCATGAGAGATGTGCAAACACGTCACAGCTTTGATTTTCTCCTCGGAAAATAATAGAGCTAATAGAAATTGGCAAAAGGGTACTGGTTTCTAGGGGACAGCTGAATTTCTGCCAGATAGGACTTCTCAAAACATTCTGTAAGCACAGGCATGCTAAAAAAGGAAAATAGTAATTACAACTACAATAATACATGTTATTTATTTAGGTTCTTAACTGGAACATCCCAAAGTGCTTTTCAGATGTCACTTGTATTTCATCATTTATTTATGTAGTATCAGTTTTATATTTAGCATCCAGATCCAGAATAGCCAGCTCCAGAACATCTTAAAGCAATTAATGGCACATAAGCAGAGCCCCTCCCTTTCCTGTCTGTCTTAAACTCTTGTTTTTCACTTAGGAAACCACTCGCACGCGGGGCTGAGCCAACAGCGCAGCCGCTGCCCCAGGCGAGCGGGGAACGCTCCCAGCCCCACTGGGGCATGGACAGAGCCAGGGCAAGCGGAAGAGATGGCCAAGCCCATGGAGCAGCACTGGGGAAAAACAGAGCAGGAAGCCACAGGCCAGTTTTGGGCTGCCTCAGCAATCCAGCAAACACCCCAGCAGCGCAGCCAAACCCCAGCCATGTCAGTGGTGGTTCCGGCAGCTCAGGAAGTTGTCTCAGCCTCATCTGCACTCCATTTTCAGGCTGCAGGCATTGGATACAGGTGCAAAGAGATGCAGGGGCTGTAAAGTTGAACTCTGTTTTCCCCAGCAAATGCAGGACAGGCTGTGGATGGACTCTTCGAGGCTTCAACCCACCCACAGACAAAATGCTGCTGTCAACAGAAGCACCGCAAAGTTTCCCCAAATAAAGACATCCGTACAAGTTCCAGCATCATGCAACAGGAAAAGGAGAGTTTAGGGCACCCCAGGCACAGAGGGAAAGGCAGCACTGTAAGGAAAACCTGAGTCCAGTGCAACTCTCCTGGAACCCCGAAGTGCCATGGAAAGCAGTTCTCTGCTGGAAGCTGGGTTTGTCTCCCTGAACACCAGCTTTGTGGGCAGTCAGCCCACCCCAGCCAGTACCACCAGCTCCCTCCAAGAGGTGGAGACTCCCTTTTCCTTCCCTGACCATGGCCTTTCTACCTGCCCCGACCACAAATGCAGCTCCTGCCAAGCCTCTAATGTCCCTGTGTTCCCCCATCCCTCTCTGGCTGGCACGACAGCTCCCTAGAGTCCCTGCTCCAGCTAACCCCATGTCCCCAAGGGCCGAGCTACAGAGCCTGTGCTTGGCAGGCTGGCAGAGCCCTGGCAGACATGGAGCCAGCTGCCATTCTGAGCCGTGGCTTCCTCAGACCTCTGGGACACGTGCCCTGCTCCAAACACAGACGCTGCAGTCCAGCCCACATCCCAGGCTCCTGACCACTGCCAAAATACAGTTACATGTATGGCTGTTATGGCTCTGCAGAGCACTGCACGGCACTCTGACATCACCAGCTCCTACTACTGCACAGGAGAGATGTGGGTTCTCTTCCTGGCAATGACCTTGCTCAGGGGACAGAGAGGACAGGCTGCAGTGGGGATGTCACCCAGCACAGAGCTGGGGCAGGATCAGGGAGTGGAGAATGCTGTGGACCAGCAAAGTCTCCTTCCAGATGCAACCACTCCCCAGGAACACTCCTGTGACAGGAGATATTAATAGGGGAGAGAAGAAACTGCTTTTCAGCAAGAGAGAGGGGTGAGAAAGAGGTCAGGAACAAGCAGCCCTGACCCCATTAGAGAAGCAGCAGGAGGCAAGGAAAAACTGTAAAGATAAGTCAGGGCTGTGTTGAAGGAAAGAGGAGCCAGCAAGGGAGAGCTTTGATTTGTATTTTTAAGGGAATGAAAGAGATGGAAAGAGTTGGTGGCAGGGAAACATATTCCAGCATTTTTAAGATGACAGCAATGGCCACAAAGGTACAAGAAACTACTCTCTTCTTCCTTGCACAAAGCAGGAGCGAGGAGGCCCATTAACAAGGGATGCTGAAGCACACATGCACCCCATGTCTGGCTGCTGCTCAGCTGCTATGTGTGACCATGACTTGCATTCTCAGGCCACAGAAATGTCAAAAGCTTTGTGCAATTTTGCACCATTAGAGATAATAAATCAGCATGCAGAGGGCTAAGTGAAATGATGAAAGAGCCACCCAGCTGCATATAGAAAATGATGCTACACTATGCACTACGGCAGGTAGTCCTGGTTCAAATGCTCCTGGTGGTGGGGGAGATACCTACAAATATCTCCAGATACCAGAACAGGCTGAAACAAAGCCCAGGAGCCATCCCCTCACCGGATTCCGAGTGCACCAAATCCCAGCCGCAGTGCTGGCACTGGCTGCAGGCAGCACCACCAACCATCTGCTCCAGGCGTTTCACTGCACTGACGGTGGCGGGTTGGGGCAGATGCTGTCAATGCTGGGACACCTGCATTCTCATGACATTGTCCTCGGCACAGAACAAACCACCCTCAACCCTGCTCAGCGAGTGCTAAAACCCCAGCTAGGAAAACGTGGTAAGAGATAAACACACGTAAGGGCTGGATGCTTTGTTCTCTTCCTAGAGCTGTCCTGTAACAGGCAGGGGCATGCAAACATTTAAATGATGCCTTGGGAAGGATAAGATTTTGTGCCCATCAAAAACTTGTCATTGCCTCCAAAAACCTTGAGAACTGGACGCATTGACTGCAGCTCATCCTATAACAGTCACACCTCAGCACACAGGCACCCACAGAAGAGCAAGGGATTGCTCCATCTCTTAACGACTGGGTACTCTTAACTAGGAGATATGCCAGAGAATTGTCCCCACACGGCTGCAGAGTGTACTTGGAGCCTTGCTCCTCTCCATCAAGCCGTGCCCTTCATCCACTCCACAGCTGGTGTGTGCTCAGGCAGGAGCAAACCCAGCCACCTCCCTGGCACACACTGCCCAGGCCATGGCACCCGGCCAGCACCGGGCTAAATCCAGCCCCTCAAGGCACAGGAGCCCCAATTCAGGAAAGCATGTGATTAATTTTAAGAATTCTTTTAAGTGTTTTCTCAAATAAGCCCCTGTGAACAACATTCTCTCCACAAACACTTCCACAGGAGTCACCAGGGCCAGCTGAGGTGGCCAGCTCTGGAGGCACCCAACCACAGCAGGCAAATCCTGCCCTGGTTAAACCAACAGCAAAACTCCCGCCCACTTACACAGGGGCAGAATTTCCTCCCATGCTTCATATATGTCTGTTTTTCTATGTAAATTGTGCAAACACAGCATGCTGACTACCCCCAGGGGGAACACGCATATATTCTGTCTCTCTTGAGTGCCAAGATCACTACAAACGCTGCATATAAACAGGCTTCACATTGATCAAAGTGAATTTAGCTTATTAAAAGAGGACTCTATGCAGAAAGCTGATTGCCTCTGCATGAGCATAAATTGAGACACTAATAATATAGTTTAAGCTGAAAAAAAAACCCCTCAGAAAGAACAAAATGCCTTTTTGCCTCCAGTCAAAACCTCCATAGTATCACCATTAAGGAGTTTTGTATCTCCTTTTTGTGTCTGACTGAAACTGAGCCACCCATAGGAGCCCAGCCAGGATAAAACAAAACCCATCTCCTCCTGGCACACTGCCCACCCCTCACGGGGAGCTTTCAGGGAGTACAGCCCACAGCACCACGTAATGCAGAGAGCAGACACTTGTTCTGAACACCTCTGGATGGCAAGGATCCACACAGTTGTTTGTAAGCAGAGGTTCTCCCACACTGCCAGTGCTGGCAGATGTGTGGCCCAGACCTGTGAGTGCCTGGGTGCCAACAAGCTGTGCCCTGGGGGTGCCCAGAGATGCTCCCCTGGGCTGGCTGACCCGATGTGGCCAAATCCTTTGCAGCTGCTCCTTCTCAGATAAGATCCTCTGGCTCTGCACCCTTTCTAAAATCTCTATGGCAAAGCAGTAAATGCATCTTCAGTTAATCTGTATAGAAATGATCTAAAGAAAATCAGAGCAATTGTGCGAGACTTAAAATTGCCACCAGATGACTGGGTTTGGCAGCACTGTGGGAAAATGCATCATCTGTGTTTTGTCAAGTGCTTGCTGCTCTGATCTCGTGCCTCCCACACTTTTAATTTCTCTGTCACGACACAGAGAACGACACTTCTGGAAAACCTGCACATGGGTTGAGACACAGGCCCCTCTCCTTGCAGGGCCCCAGCGCTGCTGAGCACATCCCAAAGAGACAGGGGAGGCACAGGGTGTCTATTGGCTTTGGCCTCATCCACCCAAACAAGTGACCACGTGCAGCTGATTTGGGTCCTGAGGCAGAAGGAAGAGCCTTTGCTGTTGTCCTGGCAGTGTCACAAGAGCCAGGACCTCATTCACACACGTGGGCTCTTAAACTGCTCTGCTCTTCGATGCCCCACTGCACTCCATGGGGTGCAGATGGAGTGAAGGAGAGGTGCTCAGGCACTTCCACCAGAACAAGGACTGCACACCTGAGCACACACGTGCATCCTGCTGGCGTCTGAGCTTTGTAGCTGCCCAGGTCCCACAACAGCCAGTGCCTCCGAGCAGGGTTCTCCTGCCTTGCTGCTCAACTTTTCCACTACTACTCAGCAACATCAGAGGATGAGAGGAGGGAGATTGCACTGAAGGTCTGAGCCAAAATCGCCCATGTCCATCCACTGCCAAAGGTCCCTGGCTGCTCTCTTTCAGCTCTAGCCCAGATGCCTCTCCCAGGTATCATCAGCACTTCGGCTCTGAAGTTGCACTTCTAACACAGTATTTTATTGTTGGTGCCCCAAGGTTTAAGCTGCAGGTCATCTCTTGGTTAAGAATGGTTTAAGTTATCACACTTGGGTGTTGACTGCTTCTTTCTTTAACCTAATCTTAAAATTTCCCTTTATCTTTCAAGTGTGTCATTTATCCCACCTGCCAACTAACACTTCCACTAAATTTGCCTGCTTATTTAAACAGTGACATTATTTGTCAATGAGCCTGCCAAAACTTCATCCCTAGTTGTAATCAGTAGCACACATCAGGGACCATTCAAAGCTGAAATTGATACAATCTGCCCTGCAGCCTCTTGAAGAAAAGAGCACAGAGAGAAGCAGGGTTCCCACAGAGCGCGGCTGCCTGCGGCACCCCGGCACTCCCAACGCTGCTCTGCAGGGCTGTGCCTGCTTTCACGGGATTCCTGCTGAACTGTTCCTCCCCGCCAAGACCTCTCCTACACAGCCTGTCTGTGAACGAGGTGCAAGGCCAGAATGACAGCTGGGATGCTGGGAACAGCAGCAGAGTAAGAGGGAACAAGAGCCCCAAGTGAACTGCACTTCATCCTTCCCCACGCTTCCCACAGGGCCCAAAGTGCCCCCGAGCTCCCTGCCACAACCTGTGCTTACTTTCAGTGCCGCAGCTCCAGGTTACAGCTCTGCTTACCCTGCCAGGAACAGCACTGACTGCATCCTAGCAGCTGGTCCAAAGGGCAGTGGGTGGACACAGGTACTCCAGGACACCTTGGAAAGGGACAACCTCCCCTCACTGCCAACCGCCACCATATCCAACGCTTCCCTTCCACAAGCACAAGGGAGCAAAGCCCTGGCAAAGTCAACAGCATAAATATTCTCCTTGCACTAGACAGGCATAAATCGAAAGCCAGGAACAGAAATAAGATGGCATGGGCTTCACTGCACCTGCAAGGCAGCAGTTTTGTAACCACACTGTTCCAGACATCGCACTCCCTCAGGCTGGACACGGCGATTCTGGCTGGAGCAACATCTCCTTTAACGCACAAATTGTGGCTCCGTCCAAGGTGACCACTTCCATGACGTTAAAAGCTTTCCTCACTGAGATACTTTCATTTATGAGCATTTCATTCACTGACTACAAACAGCATCTTACTCCAGACAGTTCCTTGTTTCGAGGAGTGCCCTGAATGCCCAAAGTGCTGAGCTCAACCAAGACACTGAAAGAGCCCCATAGTGCCCACTCCTGCTGGGGATGAAGGTGTGGGCTCTGGTACCTGCAGCATTAGCTCTGCTCACCACCCCTTCATCTCCTTCATGCTCACCACCAGAGATACCTGTGCCTTCAGCTACGATTGCCCCAAGGCAGGCAGACAGCCAAGGCACCTGACAGCATGACTGAGGGAGTATTAAACTATTCACATGCTTTTTATTGACTCAACATCACTTGCTGTGTCCAGGATGCAGGAAGAGGACGGGATCCTGCCAGGCAAAGGCTCCAGGGCAACTCCACTCTGCTTCAAAAAGTCCCAGTTCCTGACATCCTAGGACACAGTGCATCACTTGCAGCCAGCCTGCTCCATCCAGTTATCAAACTCCTACTCCCCGTGTACCCACTGGCCACCCCCTGCTTCCCAGAGGCACCTGTGAGCTCAGCACTGCCCCAGGGTGAGGCACAGCTGGGATCACAGCCTGCTGGCACAGTCCTGATGCCAGGCCCCTCCACCTGCCCCACAACGGCTGTGGCAAGGAGAGGGCAGATGGGATGGGGAGGTGCTCACACAATGCTCTGCCGCTGCCCAGCACCATCAGCACCAAAACCGAGACTCACCTCGGGAACAGGATCAGAAACTACGACTTCTCAGTCTCACCCTCGCTCCACCAGTCCCCACCATCATTTCCCAGGATCCTCTCTGTACCCTCCCAACAGCCAGCAAACAATGCACAGACATCCCTTCCTCACAGAGATGGCAAACTAGAAGATAGAGAGGAGCCAGCTTTTTGCCGGAGCAAACCTCATCCTTAATCACTGAGGAAGGTCAAAATGCCATCTGAGACAGTCCTGTAAGCCTGTGCCACCTCCTTCCCCACTCCCTGATCACTGCAGTGTCTTATGGCTCTTCCTAGTGATGCAGAAGTGCTGGGATTTATCCGTTGCTGCTGAACTGTCGAAAGCAGGAAACTCTGCCAGGACCGAGGGATCAGAAGCACCTGCCCTCACCCTCCTCTGGTGCTTGGCTGCAAACACACGAGGCAGCACAGCAGCTCTGATGATTTGCCTGCCAGAAAGAGAGAGAAGTTGGCAGGGACAGTGCGGGCAATGAAACCCTAGAGAGGATCAGAAACAGAGTGGCTGCCTGATGGATGCTGGACTCTGACGGCTCCTTTGGGTTCCTGTCAAGGTTTTATTTATCTTCATCTGCAGTCCCACCCATCCCTTCCCATTCTGAGAGAAGGAACCTGACACAGGCACCACACAACCATTTGCCTGTAGGGTACCAAAGCTCTTCTGGTCCTATATATGCAATTTTATTTTTAATGAAAAGTTCCATCAGCTTGCACAAAGCCTTTGTCCCTGCATGTTGATGAAAGAGGGAAAGCAAATCACATGGAAGCCCATAATGATCCCCAAACAACTGCACATAGGAAGCAAAACCTAGCACTAGGAAATCAGGCTGGATTATCACCATGGCTGTTTTTTTCAGGCTCAGAAATCTGTAAATTTACAAGAAAACTCTGTTTCTAAAAGAAATGGTCAAACTTCTCAATTTGTTTACCAGCACATGCCATTCAATCTAATAGTAGAGAACTAATAGGAATTATTTGCTGAACTTGTACTGCACTTTCTGCATATCCCATTGCCTAACCTTTCTTCCATCAAAGTCAAGGTCAAAGTTGATTACACGCTAGAGTAATTCAATGAGCACCAGTGAAACACATCCAACAAAGCCGCGGGAAGCTGTGAGCTGACCCCGGCATCCTCCAGGGCACGGCACTACCGTTTGCACAGCTGTGAGCACAACAAAGACAACCTGCTGCAGCATCCCACATGCCGGGATGAAACGCATCTCCTAACGCACGTGACTTTCTCCCCAGACATTTGAGCGCATTCCCGGGATATATCGGGCTCCCGGCTTACGCCAGTGCCTGTGCCTCCCACCTTGCCAGGTCGCGCCCTTCAGTCCTGCCTTATCCGTGTGCCGGTTTCACATTGTCTGCACCCTGTTACTCCGCTAGCTGATTGCTCCGTGCCCCGCGCTCACAGGTTCCCGTTAATTCCTGCTGCCACCACCCCAGCACGAAGCGCCGCTTCCCCGCGATCTTCTCGGCTCCGAGCGCTCGGAGGGGCGCGGTGGCGGCAGGTGGGGCGGCCAGCGGGATGGCACGGCACAACACGCACGGAGGGGACCCCAAAAAGGGATCCCCATCCCCTGCCTTCCCCACCCGCGCCCTCCTCATCCCTTGCCCAGCGCTTCCCAAATCCTGCCCCGCCGCGCCCTGCGCATCCCTCGCTCTGCCCAGCCCCGACCCAGCTCTGCCCTTTCTCCAGGCCCTCTCCAGCCCCTTCCTCTTCCTCTCCCCGCTCTCGGCGCATCCCCTGCCCAGCTCTGCCCCTTCCCAGCGCCGCCGGGCTCCTCCCGCTGCCGCCCATCGCCGAGCGGGACCCGGGCGCGGCCCCTCCCGGGCGCTGCCCGCGCTCACCAGCACGAAGGAGCTGCGCACCGCCTCCGAGACGCTCTGCCGCAGCTCGGCCGCCGTGCCCGGCTTGCTGAGCCGCTTCGTGAACTTCCTCACTTCCGACATGGCGACATAGCCCGCGCCGAGCCGAGCCGAGCCTCCCTTTGCGCTCCCTCGCTGCCGCCGGGCGGGCGCGGCCGGGCCGGGG
>VWPU01007785.1:0-47943 GCA_013398955.1 Callaeas wilsoni | reverse complement strand
CAACTTGGAAGAAGAAGAAGAATAAGATTTATGTAGACATGTTCTGAGGTGAATAATAAGTCTTTGGCAGCTGTCATTAAAAAATTTGCTGTACAGCTGGAGCAATTTGTTTTCCTCACTGCTGGTGGAAGTATGACTTTTGAGTTTTGGTTTCTGAAACCCTGCTGTCCACAGCATTGTCTTCAATCAAAAGACTGATTTTTTTCCTCTTTGATAGTGATAAGGACTTCTGTGCAAACATATTTAGAAATAGAACAAGCTGGTTCTATGTTACAGAGTTACTCTGTCACAGAATATCAGATTTTGATATGGTGATAGAGTGATTTTCCAAAAGCTGGATTTTTTGCTCCTGGGGATTATAGCTATTGTTCTGTGGGCTGAATGAAATTTAAAATGTGAGTTTCTTTCCAGAACTGAGTATTGGCATGTGTCTGCTGAGCGCTTCCCAGCAGTTTTCATTCTTGACCTGCATAAAACCCCAAAAGTAAGTAATGTTTGCTTAATTTACAGCCACAAGGTGAAAATCAGTTAACACTTGAATGACAGGAGGAAGAATGGAAGGCCTGATGTTACTGACTTAGTCAGATTGGAAGCTGGCAGTTGCACTATTGTCCTGTAGATTATTAAACAGTATTTCCTGCTCAAGTTAAACAGCTAACTAGAATTTAGCAGGTTTTTGCCTGGACTTTTGCCCACAAGTTCAAGGAGGTAGGTGTGGCATTGCCAAAAGAAAGTTTTATATGCAATCCAGAAGGACCAAGGCAGACTTCTTTTCTTCCCTGTTGTGGTTCAAAGAGATTTTTTTTTAAGGTGGAAGGTAATTTTTTTCACTTCAGCTAATCACAGTTATTACTGTCCTAAAGCACAAAACATGTAACAGTTCTATTTTACTGTTACATAAGTGATCCTGGCATTTAGGAGTTTCATTTTAAGGAAAAAAAAACCCCCACAACCAACCAACCCCCCATTCCCTCCCACTCTTCTTTCCCCCCACACCCCCTAATAAAAAGAACCAAAACCAACAAATCCCCACGAAAAACTGTAAGAACGTAAAATTGCTCTATCATACTGACTTTTCTAGTCCCCCAACAGTTACTGGTAATGGCCAATGCTGTATTATCCTGAAGGTGATAATCCTGGCACAACCTGACTACATTTGTCTACACATTAGCAAAACTTGGAATTTCCACTGAAACATTAACTTCCTCTCCCCAATAAACCAGTGAAAACAAATTCATTTTTTATTTACCTGTCCTATGAGAAAGGAGAGGGAGTTATATTAAACAATCCTACATACAAGTTGTTACTGTTTTTTGAGGTTTTTTGCCTTTTAACAAAGGAGCAAGATGTTTTTTCTTGAGGTTTCATGGTGGTGTTCACAGAACAGCTGTACATATAGAATGGTGTAGAAATACTTAGTAACAGCTGAATGACCACCTCTGTGAAGTGGGACTTCTTAAGGGTCAGCCAAAGACAAATCTGCTGCTCTGCTGGGTGCTAGCCCTCTCAGATTTATTGAACGCTGCACTTCACCTATCAACTGGCTCTTACTACTGTAGCCCTAGGGTAAAAAGGCACCGACAAAGCTGTCAGTGTTCCAGGGTGACTTGGGCAGACAGAGTGGATGCTGTTACTTCTCTTCGGGTGTGGACATATGCACACATCAATACTAGAGCAGAAACTTTGGGAGTTGATTTTCTGGGATCCTTGAAGAACACTGAAGTTTCCCAGGACAAGGATAATACGGGAACTGACAATGAAGCCTAAGAGATACCTTCCTAAGACTGGACTGGGTTGTTTCTGAGGAGTCGATGGATCTCTTTTTTGTATTCTTAAGAACTCTTCTGCATCAGACTTGCTAAATGTTGAATATGAATCTCAATTATCGTGACATCTGGCTCACAGGAATAATTTCACTTAGCCATGACTTGATTCAGTTTTCAGGTGTTTTGGGGTATGTGTGTATATGAAATGGTAGATGGAGATTGATGAATAGACAAAACATGTTCCTGTGTTGACTACTTCTTCACAATGAGAGGGAGAGCAAAGTGAGAGAGTGGAAGAAGGCCACTCCAACATGGAAGCAATCAAGAAGATAGATAGAAAAGGGATATGGTGCAAGGGCTTCACATTGCTTTTATGGAGTTGCTTTATGCTGAATGATTAATGCTTTCATAGCTCATCTTTGCATGCCTGAACACAGTGTATTGATTCCTGAGTGAGAGCGTAATTGATAGTGAGCTGTGATATGTCGTATTCTTCCTTCAGGAGATAAATACAGTAAGTCTGACTGTGACTCCAATCATGAGATTAAACTAGAAAGAAGTGACAAGCAATTTTGGTATCTTTAAATTCTTCCTCTTTTCATTTGTGCAGTGATATCTTCCCCCACTCCCCTTTACTGGAAAATCTGTGTTAAAATGAGTGTTTGTTGTTTGCAATAGTAGATCTCTAAAGCAGCTAAAAGTTTTTGTTCAACTGTGACATATAAAAAGTAGATCTTATTACAGGTGCTTTGATAGGTGCTGTTTATAAAGGTAATACAGGTCCTTTGCAATTAAAACACTGTTTTATGTTCTCCTTCTTTCAGGCAATGCTGATGAGTAACATCACAGTAAATGATCGACTGATTCAGAGTCTACGAGGTATGTTATAGTACCCCTGTGAATCTCTCTCATGTTCATTTTTAGGCCCTGTGTTCTTAAGACTTGTGTTTTTCTGTGGTCTTTTGAGAGTGCTGTCTTTCTTCAAGTCATGGGGGTGGTGCAGGAGCTGCCATGACTTAGATACTTCATCTGCATTGCTCCAGTTAAGTGTCAGACTAATCTGCCTCAACAGTAGGAGAATTTGTCCATGTAGTGCTTGATGTAGTACTCCTGACTCTTATGATATAATACAGAATAGAACTAAGTTAATGTATTTATTCTTCATTCTACCTGGCAGCATAGTCTTGCATTCTTCCCTGAGGTCGTGGGGTCATGCATTTTAGCACCAGAAGAATTCACAAATCCCATATTGAGTAAGAAAAGTCAGTCTAATTCATTTCTATTCATGGTAGTGCTTCAAAATTGTTGTTAGCAATGTATCCTCTGGAAGTTCTTGGGAATGAATCCTATAAACAAGTAGTATGTTGTGGTATTGTCTTCTGGTGCCCTCTCACAAAGCTTTCTAACAGGAAGAAAACTCTAAATCATAGATGCTTGTGTTGCTGAGGAACAACATGGCTATAAATTGCATATTATTCAGAGAAGCATTGCAAGCTTGTCTGTATATGGCTGATAAACGTGAATGCTATTTCTTATTGTGTTCTGATTATGATTTCATAGACTTAAAGATTTTCCAGACTGCAGCTTAGCAGGGTTTGCAAATCAGTTGTGTGTATTGCTTAAGAGGAAAAGTAAATGCTGATTTTGCTGATATATTATGCTGAAAGGTTATTCTTACCAGATCTTGTGCACCCTTGTTGAATAAATTTAACAATTATCTATGCATTTTTGTACAAAATGTAGTTTGCATGACAGATGGATTAATTTAGCATTTGTAGTATAGATTTGTTTTTTGATATTTCTCTTGTATATCTGTTTTTTGATATTCTGTTGTTAATCCTGTTTTGATCAGAACACTTGAAAGAGTTACAGACTGAATATGGAAAGCTACAGCTGGATGTTTACTGGTTTCAGAAGAACCAGACTAACCTTCAGAGGAAGTTCTCATATGACCTGTAAGTATGTTCTTTAGGAAAGATGACTTCCCAAATTATAGGTGATTTGGTTATAATCCAGAGTACTCTTGTGTTAGCTATAGCACTGTTAGTAAATACATATTTTTAAGGAGAAAATAACATTTGACACATCTTCTAAAATTGCTCATGGTTGATCTTGGAGAAGAGCATAAACTTTGCAGTGTTTTTCATCTCTGTGCCCACACACTTCTTGATGTTCCTTCTATTGCAGGAGGATAAAGGTAGCAATATTATCACTTAAGAATTGTGGGGCAAAATTGAAACATGAAGAGGCTAAACTGTGAAGAAGTTTGAATTAAGATAAGGGAATATCTGATGAGAAGCTGTACCTTATCGAGCTGCCAGAGGTCTTGGGAATTTCTGGTACCAGCAGACTCATGTGTTTTGCTTTACATGACATACCTAATCATGGCTTTTTCTTGAGATTTCCCACTGAATTGTAAAGCATGGATAATTGAACAAAAGTACCTATCAATATCCTTACACTAAATACGCATTTCTGGTATTTCTATGAATTTCTCCTCATTTTGTCCTGCTCAGTAATATTCTTATTTCCTCTACCTGCCTTCACAACCTCTAGTATCTTCCAGCTTGTGCATAGATATAAAAAAGCAATAGAATTTGCTGTTTGCATGTTCTCATAATGGTGTTCCATCAAGAATGTAATTGTTGTAGTGATAGGTATTTTTTCAGCAGCCATTGTTTAGCCAGATTTTGTAGGAATTATGACTGAAAGTGGAACACAGCACTCAAAGAATTTGAATTCTGCAGGCTAAACTTGAAGGAAGTATTTTCTCCTTTTTGTTTTTCCCCCACCTTAGAATTAAGGATTAATGTTAGTGCTTCTGTGATACTTACTGATTACCAGTTGATTGTGACCTTTTTTAGGATTATTACTTACATAATAAACATGACCTAGATGGATTATATTAGTGGAGCTGCAATTTAAGACTTTTAACAGAAAAGTAGAAGAAAGTTGGAAACTTTAGTTTGTACCTACCTTTCAATAAGCTGTGTTGCTTATGAGTCTGTTAAGCGGCCTTTTCCTCCTCTGTATTTGTTGTGCACCATGGTTGTTAAGCACTGTCTGTTTGCTGTTTAGTTAAATGACAGACTTGAGACTCATGGACCTCTGTTGATAATTCTGTGCTAGTCAGCGAATCTGTTTGCCAGTGTCTTCCTTTTAAATCTGAGATCAGCAGGAACAAATAGGTCTGGAAATAGCACAGATATATCTATGTGCTGGACAGTCATGCTCCACATGAGTGGTACACTTGTGAAGCACTGGATTGATACACATGTGCAGGGAAGTGATACAAGGCAAATGTAATTAGTCTGGCTTATGAAAACTTGGAGGTTTATCATCTATGTCTGGTGAAGTGTTTACAAGCATAGCTCTGTTGAGGAAATCACTGACAGAGCACCTCTGCTTGTGGTAGTGTATCATAAAGAATCCCTCTTCATTTAACAGAGGAAGGTTGTATTCAGACAGCATAGCTCCAAGGTCTGGGCTGACTCAAGGTGAAGAGCTAAGCATGATACAGTGGTGAGGATAGGTTAGCTTTTATCAGGGTAAGTGTAGAGACAGGCATGACAAATCAGCCATGTGGTAGCTGAACAGAGACTCAGCTAGCCGATCTGCTTCTGGTTGGTCCTGAGGCAGTTGCACCATTTCCTGCAGAGCCTCCATGGGAGTCCATAAAGGCAATTATCTCAGCCCAGGAGCTATGCTATCTTCACATCTTCACTCTTCCTGCACAGCCTCCGTGGGAGTCCATAAAGGCAGTTGTCTCAGCCAAAGAGCTATGCCATCTTCACTAGCTTTGCTGCAAAATACTCAAATGTCCATTTTCTAGTTCTAGACTTTTTTCTTAAGAGTACAAATAAGGAAAACACACTTTGCACTCAAATTTTCATGAAATAGTTTATAGCTTCAGTACTGTGCAGCATTCACACAGTTCTAGCAAGAACATGTATTTTTAAAACGTTGCTTGTTGTGTACCTTTAGAAAGGATGTTGGAATGTTAATATTTCTCTGTTGTAGTAAGTTACACAACTAACTTTACATTGTGTTTTGGTAACTGTAGAAATGGATATTTGATGGTACTTGGCTACATACGTTCCTCTTTGCTATATGCTCACTTAATACTGTTATTTTAAATGCTTACAAACAACCTTTTCCCAATGGGATTGTGGGCCTAGAAAAATAAGAATTATTATAAAGACTCCAAATGTTATTTTTAATCTGCCTTCCTTCCTCTCCTCCCATTAGGAATAAACCACTGTATTGCCTCTCTCCTGTTCTGCCTTGCCAGGAGGGGGCATTAGACCTCATTATGTGCTTCTTCCTTTTACCTGGATTTGCACGGATGAAGGTTTTGCACGTTAGGTAGCAAGTACACTATGCCCGGTGCAAAAATGGAGAGACTGTATAATTTGTATAATTGAAAATGTTATAAAAAGGTGACAGAAGTCAAATGTCTTTTTTAAACAGCACATGTTGTAAGTCACTCTTTTTAAACATTCAGTGACTATTCTGTAGAAGACAGTGCTAAAACCAGTTGTGCATATGGAATGCTTAAGAACAAAATCTATGAACTTAGAAGAAAAAAACCGCATTGTTTCTTCTTGTACCCAAGTCTTGAAGTTTCATCTAGGATTTTTTGGAGCAAGCTTAGTGTTTTCCATGCAGAAGTCAGCAGGAGCTATCTGACCTTGCTCGTGTTGTGTGCAAAAGGAGTGCACATTCCTCAGCAGTTGACTTTACAACGTACCTGTGGTGCACACTGTGCCCAGTGAGGTCTGATCATGGTTGAGCTTGTTCAGCAAAAGCTCACTGGCACACTGACCCTTCTCTCCTGAAGCAGCCAGAGTGAAATATAAGCCTCTGGACTCATCTTTTGAAATTGTTATTGAATACATTCCAATATTCAAACGCATTTTTATTCCCAAGAACTTTCTTTGTTACATAACTGCATCTTTAGAAATCTCGCTACGTGTAAAAAGTCTTGATAATTAGTGTGATACTTGCAGACCTGACAAGTGCAAGAGTGTGAGTGCAGGAGTAATCTTTTTTGGTAGGGTTGAAAAGAAGAGATGGTAGATGCACCTGGAGAGCAAAGGTACTCTGTTTCTCATGGTGAGGATAGGCAAATCCAGCAGCCCAGGAGGGGAGAGGCTGCACATCTGTTGCTGTGCATGAAGAGCACATCTGTACATGGCCAGGTATGCAGAACACGTGAAGCATGAGCACACACAACCCTGGTAGCCTCACCCCTCTCTCCTGAGAGTGAGTGTCTGCTAGTGCAAAACATGCTGGGTGGTCTGGACAGGCTGTCCCTCCTTCTGAGTTTGTAGTTTGGGCTCTTCTCCACCTTTGTGCCTCTGTGCTCCTTTAGGTTCATGGAGACAATCCTTGGGTGGGCTGGTGGCTCCTTTGATGGGCCTAGGAGCAGCTGGGGAGGGTATTATTTGGGCTCCTTTGTGTGTGCGCAGGTGAGCTCTGTGTCACAGAATTAACTATGTAGTGAAAGAGAAAACATGCCACAGAGACTTTTAAGAGCATTAGTTTTGCACATTTGAAATGCCATAGTGATGGTATGAGGTGGAGAAACTAAGGCTGTCTCTGTACTCTGGAAGTTGTTGTAAGCATGAGTAGAGTATTCAAATCTCCTTTAAAAGAAGGGAATTCTGTTATGGATAATTAAGCTCAAAATGGTGAGCGTTTTTCACAGATGTTAAATGAACTTTATTTTCCTGTGCAATGTGGGATCATAATGCAACCTTTCACAAGTGCTTTATCTCTGACTTCAGGTTGTCTGTGTACTGCATCTTTCTCAAGCTTGCAAACTGAGATGCAGGCAATTAATAAGTCCTTTTATTTCTTAAGAAATAGTGAATGTGAGCATAACTCAAGCCTATGCAGTTTTACTGTCTCTGATGTCCACCAGTTTGAAGCATGGCTTATTTTGGTGACTTTTCCATGTATTAGCATTGTCAAATCAGACTTTGGAATAATGTCTGGTGTACAAGAAATCATAATAAAAGTAATTAGTCGGTTAGCATATCTCTCTGCTACTGTTCTTCCTTTCTGAGTGTGAACTGCAGAAGAGATTTTTTGCTTTTGAAAAGCAGGGGTGGAGAAGGATAAAAGTGCAATAAAAATGAGTCACTTGCTGTGGTAGAGTGCACATAGCCCAAAAACTCCTTTGGGTTACGAAGTAGCTTATTTGCAGTTTGGCAAACTGCAACATGCCTGTGTGAAACAGCTGCTGTTGCGCAGTGGGTATTGACACTCGGATTAACACTGGTGAGAGGCAGAATCAGGGAAAATTCACCTCCCGTCTTAGTGAGGAGGAGGAGAAACTTGCAGTATGTTGACAATGCTCTTGTACAAAGGTTGCTAGAAGAGATTTTGAATGCAGAAATATGTGTTTGCAAGGTCTGTAGCTGATTGTATATGTAAAAACTGGAAGTTATCTTTGAGTGGAAACAACAAAGGAGAGAGAGAAAGGAGAAATGGTTTAAAAATCCCATCAAACTTCTTTGTTGCTAGACCATCAGGGAAAAGAAAATGTGGTCTCCAGCCAAGAGCCTACTCTTCCTTGGGCAGGCTCTCCGGGGCAGTGGATACTGACAGTGACGGTGATTTTGCACGACGTTTTCCCCTAGAGTGACGCACTTCCCATTGGAATCCACTCAAACTGCTGTTCCTGTTCATAGTGGGGTCAG
The DNA here is from genome assembly GCA_013398955.1 of Callaeas wilsoni. Taxonomy (NCBI): domain Eukaryota; kingdom Metazoa; phylum Chordata; class Aves; order Passeriformes; family Callaeidae; genus Callaeas; species Callaeas wilsoni. Next base: position 39,470 of record VWPU01007785.1, on the reverse strand, counting down.
AGCATACTTTGGATCGTATGATGACTAGTTTGTAAGACTTCTGTGTGTGTATTATGGGGTAATGCTTATCTTGCTTTGTTATTCATTAGGTCTTGTTCTTCCTCTGATATAAACCGAAAGCTATAAAACGACTTGTAAAGAAAGTGGGAGAGAAAGGGTGATCTTGCCCTGACTGTGGCCCGTTGCCCTAAGAAACTAACAAAACTATTGGCTTTGCACAGGATCCCCAGCACATCCACAGAAGGGGGAAACATTGCCCTGGCAGCTTTAGGAAAAACACTGCTGCAAACAGCAGGCCTTACCCAGGAGTTACGGAGCTGTGAGGGAAAGGCAGGCTGCACAGATGCAGATAGAACACTGCTGTCACAAAGGTTAAGATGCAAATGGTGCTGTGTAACTATTAAAAGCATGTAAAAGATATAGAGTGCTTGGCTCTTTAGGAAATATTCCTTCTGTAACTTACAGTAGCTACTAGTGAACTCCATTTCTGTAACATGTTTTTTTACATCTTGCAGCACTGCACTTTGCTGAAATATTGAGAAAACGTGTTCAGTTTGCTACCAGTAGATCACATCTGTTTTCTATTTCAACTGGTACTTTTCTGTTTCTTCTTTCTGGCTAAAATCAAAATATGAATTTCTGTAATCATACTAGAAAAGCTTCAAGGATCAAAATTGATTTTAACTTAACTGGTCATGACTGGTGTCGCAGTTGAGACGGAACACACGACACACACTTATTGTGATCCAAAGACATAAGAAGCCGCCCTTTATTGTTCTCTGTCATTACTTTTATATCTCTTCACAATTACCTGGTTAATTACGATTTGCTGCTCAGCAAACAATGACAGAGCTGTCTACAAAACAATGACCATTCAAACAGCAATACAATTAGCTATACAAGCAGTTCGTTACATATTATATGCAAGTTCCTTCTTGTACGCTCCTGGTGTTCCATAACAAGAACATCTTCTCCTTGTGTCCAGAACATCTTCTTTTATTGATTATCTTCTTGCCTTCTACCGTGGCTTTCACTGTGACTGCAGTTTCTCACGGGTAAATTTTGACTGTCTTTAAGTCAAACTCTATGAGGCTTTCCGACCCGCTGTCAGCCTCATCAGATCCCACAGACTGGTTAGCAAAGACACAAAGAAAAAATTTTGTAGCTTGTTGAGCTGGTCAAACAAAGTAGTTTAAATTAGTTTTTTCCGATAGAACTTGCCTGCACTATGAATTTTTCCTTAGGACTTAGGTTAATGCCTCATTTTTTCCTAGCGGCTTCTCAAATGTAAGCCCAGGTAGTAGAATTAAGGAAATAATAAAACGTAAAGAAAAAAATAGATACATGAAAAAAGGTTGTTTTACAGAAGTATTTTATAGATGAGTGGGGATGAGAGTTAATGGTCTTGTTCATGTTTTTTTCAGGTCACAGTGCATCAACCAGATGAAAGAATTAAAAGAACAATGTGAAGAAAGGATAGATGAGCTTACAAAAAAGAGTAGCAATATACCACAAATCAAAGAAAACAAAGACTTCACAGAACATAGCCAGGTATGGTTTGGATAATTTCTTGAAAATACTTTTCTTTGTAATTCTTAAGGGTTTCTTCACCTTTCTGCTATCTCCTATTAGCATTAGCCCATATCATTAAATTTTTCACTCTTTCAGCGTTTTGCTTGTTTCTGATCTATGGGAAATGGGGTGATTTCAAGGACAGAACAAGGAAGTGTCCTGCAGGAGACTCTAAATCACTGTGTCTTGGAGATGGGTAGACTTTGAGAGGTGGTGCCAGAAGTGATGTGGTGTCCATTAAGGAATATTTACATGATTGAACTTTGGTTAACAGCACCTTTTGACTTTGTTAAAGTACTTAGTTGCTTTGTGTGTTAACGATGAGGATAAATTGTAAATCACTTCAGAGAAGCAGCAAACCCTGAATATTGTAGTCCAAGGTTCATCGGCTATGAATTTTCACAGAAATCCTTTATGTCAGCATTTTACTGGAGGAGTGAAGGGATGATCAAATGTCTTAGATGTTTGCTGTTGGATATTCTGAGCCAGAGAACCACAAATTCATAGCAATTGAAGACTCACTAGGATAGGGCAGGCTTGGCAAGTAGGGTGGCTGTGTGTCAGCTGGCTTTTTCTCCTGGGGTGCAGAGGGTGGGAGAAAATCCTGAGAAAAGGAAATTTTAGTTAATCCTGTTGTCTTGGCATGTGATTTACTGATGCTTCTTCATTGATGTGGGTTTTGGTCAGGGATAGGACTTGATTGCTTAAGCTTGATATGGACGGCCCTGGAAAGAAGCAATCAAGCTCTTGGATGAGAAGGCACCCAGTTTATTTCTGTACCAAAATATCCCTTTCTTCAGGATTACTGAAGAAACAGGTTTCAGAAGTTAGACTTTTTACATGTGACTGCAGTGGGGCCTTTCCCTCTACCTGGGGGACCAACTCTCATTACAAAGGGAGTGGGGGTTTGGTGGAATATACCCTTTTCTCTTTGGCTAGGAAAAGGCTGAATTTGATGACTTTAGAAGTGGAAAGAGTAAAGCAGTGAGGAATGAATCTTGGTTTTACAAAGAGCTGAAAAAGCATGTGAGAACATAGCTAAAATGTCTGCCCAGAGATTCCCATAGGTAATGGTTTCAGTCTGTGTCCAGTCCTTTATGTAAAATGGGGGAGACAGAACTACTGAGGTGTGTGACCTTTTATCTTGGGAACCTGCACTCTGTGAGAGCTGCAACATGAATGAAGCACTAGAAACAGGAAGTGATATCCATCCAGTTATGACTTAAAATAAAAGTTACAGCTCTTGTCAATAGTTTTTATCAACAGTATCAAATAAGCCGATAAAAGTAAATCATAAATATATCATTGTAAGTAAATAAAACATACATCATTTGGAGATGATACATTAGTTTGTCAAATGTATCTTGTTTAAGAAAGTTGATCTAGAGAAGACCCTAATATAGAGGTGGTCAACTTAAGTTTTGCTGTGGCTTTGCAACAGATTTTAATTATAATTACTTGCACTTGATTCCTTTTCTTTATTTGTTTGTGTGTGTTTGTTGCATTTTTGGTTTTTTTTTAACCACTTCCAGTTTGGAAGATAAATCATCTTAGGAGGAAGCTGAGAAGTTTGACTGAACCCCCTCTGCAGGACAGTTTCGGTCTCCTGCAAGAAGGTGCATAGCTGGAGGCAATTTTTACTCAAAGCAGATTATCTGTAAGGCAGGGCAGGTTATCTTTCTCTTTTTTATATGTAAATAGGATGGTCTGAGATGAGCTGACTGATAATATAGCTACTGCCTAAATAATTTCTGTCTGCTTGTGTTCCCTAGTATCTGTGGCAGTGTTTCTTTGGCCAAACTCTAACTTTCTCAGTTGTTTGCTTGCCCAAGAATTTCAGCTTTTTGCTTTTGTAGAGCACGCTTAGTTACAGTTAGTGCAAGATGACCCTGACAAAGTCTATGTATATTTTTTTTTCCCAGGGTTTTAAGATGGAAAAACTCCTATTTGTAAGATGTATGTGCTTATGTAATAGAAAAGTCTGACTTAAAACAGAAAGAAAATGTAGTGTTGGTTGGTTAATAACTAAACAGCTTTACTTAGAGCTCTGTAATTTGAGGAATGATGTATACTTCTTGGCTGAGGAAATACAACATGTTCAATTACTATCTTTTTATCCAGCTACTTCAACTTTAAAAAAAATCAGGATATACCTTTTGAATCTATTTGACATTAAAAATTACTAAGCTAGAAATTTAAGAGAAGTAAAGGGATTTTGCATGTGTAATTAAGAGGTAATTTCTTGCTGTGAAGTGCAGGCTCAGTATTTTTGCAGAAAAATTCATGCCAACATAAAGTGAAAAATGGTCTTATGTTCAGTTTCTGATGAGTTCTACTGTAGAGAGTGGTCTCACAGAGCTGAATTATTTATAAAACAGAACCGTTTTTAAATAAAGCATTTTTGTTTTACTGATTGAAGGAAAATGGAGTTCTTCTGAATATCCTTACTGCAATAACCAAATACTCTGCAGTAACATTTGATTATCAAGCTTTGGTAAGAGTTAATGCTAGATTAGTTGTTGATACTGATGTTGACACAAAAGGGGCTTGTTCTGCCTGGCTTTGATGGAAATGAAATGCTTTTCAAAACAGCCAAGAAATCATGCTACAACTTTAGCTCCTTGGTGACTTAGCTCCTTCTTTCTGTGGTCGTTTTTCCAAATGACTGAATGAACATTTGATAACATAGTGTTTTACTGCCCTCCTTAGATAAATGAGAATGACAGTTGATAACAGAAAACAATTCTATCAGCTGTGAGCCTTCCTATACCATAAGATTGCCCATTCATTTATATGGTACCAGATACAAAGAGGTTTATATCTCTAAATGTGTATATGCTTGTTCTTTGACCCGCTATTTTGCCTTTTTTGTTTTTTTGGTTTTTTTTGTTTGTTTTTTTTTTTGTAAATGAAACAAAAATAAAAATGCATCAAAAAATTCCCATAGAAAAATGGCTTTGTAACACTGTTTTTTTTTCCACCAAACTGGTATAGAGCAAAATGGGCTCCATGTGTATTTCATGTTCAATGTTTGTGTGAATTGAATTGACATAGCTCTCTGCCAATTATAGAATCATAACATCACTAAGGTCAGAAAAGACCTCCAGGATCCTCCTCTAAGTCCAACCATTAACCCAGCACTGCTGTGTTCACCACTCAGCCATGTCTCCAAGTGCCAAATTTTTGTGGCACACCTTTTGAAAACTTCCAGGAATGGTGGTTGCAGTGCTTGGACAACCTGTTCCAATGCCTGACCACCCTTTTAGTGAAGAAAATTTTCCTAATAGCCAATCTAAACCTGTTCTGGTGCAACTTGTGGCCATTTCCCATTGTCTTGTCTCTTGTTACCTGGGAGAAGAAGCTGACCCCCACCTCAATACAACTACCTCCTTTGGGATGGTTCTGGAGAGCATTCCAGTTTCCACTGACCATGGAAGTAAGCAGACATTTGTTTGGAGCCATCAACTGTGGCTTCTTTGTCCCACTGGAGTCACTGATGCAGGCCTGCCAGGCAGGTAATCCCAAGCGAGCCTCATATCTGAGCTTAACTTTTTGTTTTCTTTTCCTTCTTTTTCCTCTCAAATATTTCTCTTCAATCGTTCTCACAAATTCATCTACGAACTGCTCAGCTCTGCTCTTTCCCCACTGGCCCTGGCTTTGCAGCCTTATTTAGTGTTTCTAAGATGACAGTGGGGAAAGAATAACTCTATGTATCAGAGCAAGCAGGGTCTTGACTGCTTGAGCAATGACCATGAAGAGAAGTGCTACAAGGGGTACCATATGAGCCTTGGGGCTACGTTAGGGGAAGCATGGCCCCTCCATCTTTTCAAACCTCCTCTACCTCCACTTAGCTCCAAGAACATGCTGTAGCTGGAGAATCACCATTCTCTACAGGCAGCTCCAGATTCCCCTCCTAGAGGATGGGTGTTCTCAATTTCATGTGTGAAAGCCCCTGGGTACATCCCTCAGTTCACTAACCATCTTTCATTTTCACCTGGAACTAACAGTGAATCATAAGTTGAGTCCTGTGTCTCTCAAGAGGTCTAATACAAACCTACACCCCCAAATACTTAATTCAGATAGTCTGGGAATCATTTATGGAGAGGTGGGGCCATGGCATTCCTGAGCTCCCTGTTCCCCATGCTATCGATGAGGGAGTTCACTGACGGAGACAGCACCAAGCACAGGACTGCCAGCCACTACATCCAGAGAGGGGGAGGAGATAGAAGGGGACCTCAGGTAGGCAAACATGCCAACACTGGCCTACAGGGAGACCATGGCCACGTGAGGGAGCCAATGCCAATGTAAGTAAAAATCCTACATAGAATTTTAATTGCCAAGATGGTGTACATCTTAGGCTTAATATCTAAGTGGGTTAGATGCTTACAGCAGTTTAGCACCGGAATTTAATACATTCTTAAGCAAGCTCCATAATGTTAAACAGGTATTATTTTCTAGTTGATTAATTTACATTTTTTCTTTTCTTAATCCTGCATTTAACATAGTTGCAGACCAGTTCCATACAAGCCTTACTCAGCTGAAGTCTTATGATGACCAGACTGAGTTTTCCTGCCCTGTAGACTATTAATAGTAAATGGCACCTGTTTATTTGCTCTGCTGACCCTAAAACAGTAGCAGAGTAACAGTGGATAAATGTGTGGTGTTATTGTTCTGCAGCACTCTGAGAATAACCAAGGACAGTAATCTCGTCATTAGCTGCAGTTAAATAAAGTATGTTAAAATTCTCCTGATGTGCCATGCTGTTGCATAGAAACATTACTGCGTATTCAGAATTGTATGGTACTTCTATCACCAATAAAAATTTCAGTCCAAATAATTCCAAGTGTATTAGGATTTCTTCCCGTGATGAATTCTTATCTAAATTCTACTTCCCTTTCCAAATCCAGGTGCAGTTATTTAGACCAGTGCTTATCTGTGTACACTCACTTTATAGGCTGATACTCAACTGCTGGCCTTGAAGCAAACGGAGTTCAAGCAGGCTGACTTGGAACAGCAGAAAACCAATGAAGATGTTCCTAGAGCAGTACCTACAGTAAGAAAGACAGACCTGATGCAGGCTAAAGGTGAGATGAAAATCCTTGTTTCACTAACAGCTGGTTAAGAACAGTTGCAATTCAATTGAACATTTAGAAACATTTTTGTACACAAGATTAAGATGAAAAAAGTGACACCAACAGTCTGAACATCAATCAGGTTTCCAGCTGAAGGAAAACTTGCTAGGATTTCTGTTGGTTCAATTTTGTTGTAGTAGGTATGTTGCACATAAAGGAAAATAGAAATATTTGCAATTCTGGAGTCATGTTCCTCATTTAATATGGAGAAGATACCCAACTTTTGGAAGGAATACTTTTCAAGCATGCCTAAAATTTGCTTCCTTAGTAAGTTTGACATATTCAGCCTGGTACCCCTCCTCCCTGTGGAATAGCTGAAAGTTGGGCTTACAACAAACACACATCTGTACCTCTTATGTGTTGTCATTGCGCAAAATGCAAGGAAGGGAAATGATACACATGAGTTTAGGTTAGTTAACGTAATGGTTCCTTTTGGCACTAAACTTCAGAAACTAATTATCTGAATAGATGTGTCCTTGTGTGTCTGTCTTGCATAGTAGTGTGTGTGATAGAAATTAAATTCTTAAATTTAATTATTCTTGCGTGCTATCTTAAATTACAATCTTGTGAGCATTGCTAGCTCTCATTTTAGAGAGCTAGCAATTAAACTATATGTAGGCAATATCTACATATAGTTTAATTGAGAAAATTTTATGGGGTTTTTTAATTAAAAATGCAGATACGTGGGTAAAAAGATATATGTTAATGTCAACTAAAAATTATTGCACTCCTGCACTTCCCTCTTCATGTTTAAAAATAAGAACAGACTTGGATACTTGCAAATCTGCATACATGATGCTTTGTCCTGAGCTACTTTTGAAGACCAAATCAATTTTATTGTTGGTAATAAGATGTAACACACAGAAACTTGATGCTTATATAGGACACCATAATTATTATTTAAACTGCTGTTTCACTTGCCCAATTTATTATCACGTGTACTAAAATTTTAAGGATGTAGAAGCGTGAGTCTGTTGACAGTAAATAAAGTTCCCTTCTTTAGCTGTTCCCAGTAGGAAAAACATGAGTTGCCTTCCTCTTATCTATGGAACTGATGTGATTGGAAGATATTCTTTCAGAGGAAAACCAAGAGTTTAATGAGAAATATAAAGTATTATTTATTAAAGGTTTTTAACTTGTGCCACCATTGAAAGGCATTATTTTTTTCACTCAGAATAATTTTTGTTGTTTTCAGAAAGAACAGACAGCCTAAGTGACATCAGAAAACAGGAGCCTAGGGCAGAAGAGGAGCAGCTTTCTAGTCAGTTGAAAAAACCTCAAGAGTCACTCAAGGCTGCTGCAGGTCACAAGGAGATGCTGCCTGAGTCAGAGAAGGAGCCAAATCCACAGGAAGATGAGAAACATGTAGCTGGGCAAGATACTTTACAGCCAGCAGCAGAGCAGGCTGCCAGTGAGGAAGTTGAGAGGGAACAGTTCCTAAATTACGACGATAAGCAGGATGACTTGCCCCCTGGAATGGCTGGTTTGTAGCATGTCATGTATTGTTAAAAACACTAATAAAATGAAAAGTAAAGAAATGAAAGTGTGGAATAGGGCACAATTTCTACAACAGTGGTGGAAGCTGGCCAGACTTAGTACAAGTTTTCATAAAGGTCAGTGTGATGTGGAAGGTGTCAGTCCTGAGCAATCACCTGCAGTCCATGAGTTAAGATGGAGGCTTCTGATTGTGCAACATGAAGCTGCCAGGCTGAATTCCTCTGCATCACCGTAACAGCCCTACTGTCTCTCCGTTGGCTCTACAAAGTGTTTAGGGAAATTTGCCCCAACACTTTTTGGTATTGGGGTTTTAAAAGAATATGATGCATCTGAAAAGGATGAGATGTCAACTGTCCAAAGCACTTTTGGGTAGGGAGTTACTTATGCATGGATGTTTTGCAGTTAGTCTTTGTACAATGTCAGTGTGTGAATGCTAGCTATTCCTCTTTCAAACTAAGCTACCATGAATAAAACTCATAACTCAGACTTCAGGTATCTGAAGTTTATTGTTGTGAGTCTTCAAAAACATGGATCAGATACTGTAAAGGTGCCAGTGTCTGGCATCTATCAAGTGACCCTGAACTACACATCTCAACAGCACCGAGCAGCAGAGTATTGATGCTGACCAATGTCTAGACATTCCTCTGTCTTAAGGGATTTGGTCTCAGTAGCCCAAAGTAATCAAAAGGAAGCCTTATGGCAGTCAGAGCAGGAATTGATGCCCACAAAAAATGCTGTTTATGCTTTTCTAGTAAACAAACACATCCTTAGAATGATACGTTTCAGTGTTAACAGTTGCTAACTTGGTGGGGATAAATAATCTCACCTGCATTGCTAAAGCAGTGTTTTTCCAACTGGTCCAAAAACATGCTGGCCAGAGCAGGCTATACCCCAAAGAGATATAATTACAAGTTACCTAAACTGCTTTCATTTTAATGGAAATAAATAGCAGAAAGATTAGATTAAAAAAAATCATCCAACAATTAGTGCAGGGAAAATCTGTGCCATGCAGCCCATGAAACATCAGTTTCAAAGGTCTGCATTTCTGTGAGCTAAAAAGGCTAGGAGGATGTTCTTCAGGCTTTATTGTTCAACCTTACTGCACAGGTTCCTTGTAGCCAAAGTAGCTTAAGGTTAAAAGGCTTCTTCAGTAGGCTCTGGGCATCCTCTTTCAATAAGAGCTGCTTCTGAAATTTTCAGACCTTTAGGTCTGTAACTATAAAAATCTGATGTGTTGTTCTGAACATGAATGACAAAAGGCTTACTTAATTTTCAAGCCTCTTTCTTAGCCACTTACTAACTGGAAGGCTTGTCTTAAGAACATTTAGAACAGAGGCTGTGATCCATCTTTACCCATGTTTAGTCACATTTTGTGTGCAGATGACCTTATGGTATAGCATAAAACTACTTAATTTTAATCTTTTTCCAGACAAACAGGAACATGAAGCAGTGAACCAGGACAAGGATGTTGATTACAATTTAGATGTGAATGAAGCTGAATCAGAAACAGACAAGCAAGCAGCACTTGCAGGGATTGAAAATGGTAAAAAAGAAAAAACTCCAGTTTTAACCCAAATATCACATGCTGAAAATGTTGAGACCGTATTTTGCATGGTATCCTGTAGCAAGCTATACCAAGCTAATTTCTGTTTGTTTTTTGAACTTTCCCTCATGTTTATAGTGTGACCTATTTTCTGTATAGCACCACTGAACCTACTCTTTAGTGGAGGGTGTGGTATCTATAACTTTACTGTATTACACAGTATGTAACAGTCCTTACAAAATTACTCCTTCTGTTTTCTAGATAGAGAAAATCTTATAAAGAGATTTCTGTACCTTTTTCCTTTTTTTCCCTCATTAGTTCAAAATCCTGAAGATATGAAGAACCACTTACCTGACCATGGTGAAGGACAACAGAAGTTGTGAACAAAAGAAGTTCATGATGGAACTGAGTCAACTCTTCACCTAAATGCAGCAATGATCTAAGCAAAGTGATCTTAGAAGGTTTTGATTACTTTCTAAAGGCTTGACTAAGGGCCCAAATGAAGTAGTATTTTCTTGTGAAGTTTTAGTACTGTTGCAATGGGGAAAAAAGGTAAATCTCTGGAGGCTTGTTTCAAAGCAGTTTGGCCTCTGCAATGACTTTCTCCTTCCTATCAATTATAAAATTGAAATCAGGTAGCAGTAAGGATAGTAACTTTGAAGTTGGCTACCTTGTATATTCATACTACAGTAAGAGTATGTGTGGATTGGTGGTACAGGAGGAGTCCTGCCAAGGATGGATCTCTCCCCTGAGCAATGCACAGTAGAGAAATCTCCAGCTTAGTTTTAAGAATTTAAGAAGGGGGTGTGTTACTGTAACAAAACACAGGAAGGATGAAAACTTCCATGCTGCAATCTGCCTTTCTGCCTGTTCTGGCACCTTTTTACTGCAACACAGACTGAGAAAGCACAACTGTAGTCCTCAGATGCTATGCAGAATGATATATTTACCTGGGCCTTCTAAATGAAATTCCTAGATTAAACTGTCGGGATGTGTTCTGAGCTTCAAAGTTTAAAAAAAACCAAAAAGGATTCTGACAATAGCAGCTTCTTGTTAAGAGATTAGCCAGGAAGATTTTTCTGAAAGCTTTGTTGGACTCCACAAGGTTAGTACTACAGTTTGGTTTGGTTACCACTACCTTGCACAAGCTTAGTGTAAAAATTCAAACTCATGAACTTTTCACGACAGAAGCCCTCTGAAACGGTGTGCTACAACTACCTTTTAGTCCACTAGCCACTATCTTCCGTGAAAACAGAAATGCAAATGCTTGTACAACAGCAATCTCAGCTGTTCCACGTGACTAATCTTCTCTGCTGGACTTCTGACGGAGGTAACCAGACTATGCATTTAGAAGACATGGAAGTGTCTCCCACAGGTGAAGCTTTAGTTGTTGTGAAGTCATATGTTAATCACAATGTATCATCTTGTTAATGTTCTGCAGTCTTTTTCTTTTCTGTAACTTGTTCAATGTAAACTAGAAACTAGTTTACTTGCAGTAAGCTAGAAATACCCTCTACATACCACTAAGACACCCTTAACTGGAGTCCAACCAGCATGTATATCCAGCTGGTTTGAAGAAATTTTCATATTTGTGTCTGCTCCCAGGACCGACACTTGTGTTTGGAGCATTCTTTGTGAGTATGAACCAACCTCTTTCGAGACAGCACAGCAGCAGACAGCTGTGACTAACTTGCCAACCAGCATTCCATTTAAGAAAACACTAATTTGTCTTTGCTTTCTGTTAATGCACTTCACTTTTTAATTCCTTTTCTGCTGTGTCGTTCTTCAGTGTGCTAGTTTATGGCTGCTGTACCTTAAGACATCTAAATATGCAAGTGGAAGGCTGGCTCTTTTGTGTATGAAAAGAGTATTAGTTGTCATCAAGTGAAGGTCAGAGTTTAAGTCAGATGATGCCTATTAAGCCTAAACACAGAAACAGTTCACTAACAGTTTTTCACCATTTAAGTAAGACCTAACTGGTCTGGGCTACTACAGTCAACAGAGCAGGGAAAACAAATGCTTGTAAGCAGGAGAAAAGAGGAATGAGCATCTGTTCTGACAAGTATTGGAAAACTTCGGTTATTGGGACTTTTTTGCAAATAATGACATGTTTTAACATCAAAGTCTTTATCCATAATTTGGATAAAAATATTTACCCATCTTCTGAGCATTTTCCTAGGACTAAATCTGTAAACAATCAGGCAGCTGAAATTTAAGTTGATCAGGAATTTAATATTGATTGTTAAAAAGCATATATTCTAACAGTATAAAATAGACAGTAAAACACTATATTCAAGTTGAATGAACAGCTTTACTAGTATCAAGTTAAAAATTCCAAAGAATCAAACTCTTTAGGATAATTAATATACTGCCAGAGAATTATTTTAAAATTAATTGTTTTGGCTGTGCTTCTGTATGTTTTTGGGCTTCTCCTAGCCAATCGGATGTTGTCCTCCATAAATACGACCACCTCTGTACAAAGCACAGAGTAAACCTCTGAGGACAAAGGGTCTGAAAACCTGCATAAAAGCAATGTTCTAAAGCATGAAGGACTACAGTTTTATTCACAATTACTTCAAGTGCTTCAATCTAACTCAGGTGGTAGATTTCTAGTAGGCAAGAGGCCTGTATGTCAACTGTACAGAATTTTAGAATTAAAGGACTTTTAGTTGAACAAGAGATTAATTTGGAACTGTGGTGTACACAGTGTTGTCTCTCACTGAAGTTTTGAGTTGTGTGAGGCATGACTACTTCGCTTTAATCATCTTGGTGTTATATGAGCACTTAGGTTTTTGGTTTTTTTAACAACTAAACCTGATCCATTTTAGGTAAGCATTTAAAAGTAATCTTTTCTAGTGCATTCATGTTATTCTGTACAATTCATCCAGTTCTAATTGTAGTGAAAAGGGGAAATATTATTATTGCTAATTTCTTGGTTCTGCAAATCACATGTAATTTGCTTTCTCTTTTACTTGCTGTTTGCTTTGGAGAAATAACAAAGGCCATGCTTGAGCTATTGTCATGTAGTTCAAGATTTTTAAGATGGGAAAGATTTTGTGACTATTTACAAGAATCCAGATGAATTCTCTGTGCCATTTTACATCTACATATTCCAGGCTTTTTATTCCTTTGGCAGCTATATGGAAGCATTCAAGTATATTAATCATGATGATAAGCAAACATGTAATGTGATATGCATCTCCTTAGCAGAGAAACTGGAAAAAACATGTCTTCAGGACAATACTTCGGCTTATTTCAGGAAGCTGCAAACTGCTGGAAGACAAGTGGGTGTTCCACTTCAGAGGTTTCATTATTTTCAAGCTCCAGCTCGGCAGTGCTGATGCTTGGGAGATGAAGCTGAAGTGGTATTAATCCACAGTAAAATTAGGTGATAGGATTAACACCAAAAAATTTCTTGTATGGTCAATATGGAGTCATTGTACACCAAAATGAAGAACTGCCCTGTGCAACAAAGGGTGTGCTTGTATGGCCTAGGGTAGGGCTTGGCCTTTAGCAGGGCCAGGTCTGCTTTTCAAACATTTTTTCCCTACTTGTAGCAAAAGATTGCTCTTTTTGTTACAACCCAGCAGCTTACCTCTATTATTTCACATCTGAAAGCCTGGGAGGCAGAATTATTCCAGGAAGGCAAGGATAGGTTTGGGGCTTCTCCTGTTTTGGATATCTACCTATATATTACCACAGAACACAGCAGGATCCAACGGCCCCAGTGCAGTCAAAAATGGAGAATAAAGATCATGCAAGTGTAGCAATCCCTTGTTTGCACGAGCAAATACCAAGATTGTAACAAAGTTGCAGAGTTGGTAAAATAGAGTCCTCACTGTCTGGTGCTATTGCTAGTGACTACTGCAGTGTTTGCTGTGGAGATTTTCCAGCACTTTGAGAACAAAGACAAAGGAACAAATTTCAACTAGGAATCACTCACTCAATAGCTAGAAGACTAATTTTCATCTGCTCTTGATCTCTATAAAGATCGTTTTAGCTTGGAGGATGTGGTGAGAAAAAAAGCCCAACATTTCTCTACTTGGACAGTGAGAAATTCTGATACAATTAAGCAAAAATACAGAAACTCACAAACTCTCCAAGTGACTTTGTTAAATGCAAAATTGCAGTAGCTCAGCTGTGCACATCGGACATGAGGCTCTATTGTATGATTTTTGTTCAGTTCCTAACCCACCACTTTGTCAGGACGCTGTAATAAAAATTATTTATGATCAAAATCTGTAATAATATCAACTAAGATACAACATTCTTTAATAATACAGTTGATTAAAATCAGCTTCACGCATAAAATCCAATAAACTTTATAAAAACCACTTTAAAACAGCAGTTGTCATTCAAATCACATAAAGGCAGCAGACTACAGATATTCCACATAACAGTACTTCTACCCTGGAGGTCCCTTGTAGTCTGAGTACAGCACTAGATATTCCTTCCTAAAGCTGGTATCTGCTACACAGATATTCTTCAGGTATGCTAACAAAAATCTCTTGTCCTTCAAACAAGCTTCACAACTGGAAAGTATTTATGAGGAGAGAAGTCAAATTCTGGAGGAACCTGTAAAGAAAAGATTTAAAACATTAGACAGCAGTACTACTGCATTTAATACTCATAATGAGAACAACCTGCAGAGACAAAAAAAAGTTAAACAGCAACAGATTGAAAAAAAATAGTCCTTGTGGCAGCCAGAACCCTCATGATTTTGTTCACACAAGCTGCTGTTACACTTGCTTGTTCCTGCTGCTGAAGAAAACCGTTATTAGTCTATGTTGTCCCACAAGCATTTTCCAATTTTTTCCTCAAAACATTTGTAGGTTAGAATTTTCCATATTTAGATAACTACAACAAACTATTTCCAGGGGAAAAAATAAATTAAGTTACTTTCCCTGTTCTTAGAGTAACTACTACTTGAATGTGCTCATTTGGGTCTTAAAGAGATCTGTGGTGGCTTTACATAGAATTAGATGGACCATTCCTGTTGGGAAATCTCCAGATCATTGAATCCAACCTTAATGTATGTATCACTACCTTTTATATTCAATTAAGCTGGCATATCCTTACCTTAGAGTCTTTCTTGTGGCCTCCAGCCAGCAGCTTCATGACCACAATATTAGGTTTTGCAACTTTTAGAATTCGACTGACCTAAACACAAAACAGAAAGAAGTCTTCATGTCAAAGCATTTGACTTCACAATTATTTCAAAGATAATACTCTAATGTTGACGTACTATTAGCAATACAGCAGTTCTCTTACAGGATCAGTTTAACAGAGATCACATTGTTTTGGATTTGCTATTAAGTACAACAGCTGAACTAAATTTAATGAAGGGTGCATTTATTTTAATTGTCACTTTTTAAAAAATTCAATAGACCATAGAAACCACAGCTTTAACAATTCTTGAACAAAAACATGGGAACTACAGCAAGTTCTGTGGCACTCACGCAGATAAAGGTATAGACAGACTCTAGGCGTCTCATCTTCAACATTACAACACAATGGTAAGGCCAACTCATGGATGAAACTGGTGGCTTTTTGCACAGAAGTGCTCTGGACGTGCTCAAAACTACCTCTTAACTATCTTGGTTAGCTCATATGTGAGTACCACCAGGATCCAGAGAGGAGAAAGTGATTCCTAAATTCTCAGGAGGACCTAATCCTGTAACTATTCTTAACCTGGTTAGATGTGACAGAAAAAGCATCCTCCTTGCTCCAAAAATACAATCACAGACACTTAAGGTTTTAGACTATGGACAAAGAGGGAGAAATTCCTACCCATGTTTACAGCTCAGTGCTGAGAAAACTACTCCAGGGAACAAGTGCCAGACTGAATCCTCTTTTCATCCTAATGATAACTCAAACCTTTTTTCCTCCACCTC
Source organism: Callaeas wilsoni (assembly GCA_013398955.1). Classification (NCBI taxonomy): domain Eukaryota; kingdom Metazoa; phylum Chordata; class Aves; order Passeriformes; family Callaeidae; genus Callaeas; species Callaeas wilsoni. The sequence goes on along the minus strand of VWPU01007785.1, from coordinate 23,832 downwards.
CGAGGAGTCCACCTGAATTACTAGATTCCAAAAAAGCACAACAGGGACATTATCACTGTCTGGTTAAAACTGCTGTGCTTTTAGAAAGGGGCTTGAAGGGAACATACAAGGAAATAAACTCCCATCCAGTATCTTGGGTCCTCAGCAGAGAGAGTTTTTTTTAACAGTGAGCACACCTTTATGCTAGCTGATGTACTGAAACAGACTGCTGTGCAAGATGCCACCACTCTCCACTGTCTACTCCTTAATCAAAGCACTCAGCTTTAAAGGCTCAGCATTTTGATGAAGTACATTTTGGATCTCAAGGAGATCCAGCTGAAAACAAACACTTACTCTATTTCAAGCAAATACTCCTTTTCCTAGTATTTCAGTCTTACCTCATTGTCTGGATTCGGAATATTCTCAAGAATCATCTTAGCTTGCTGGTAGTGCTTGCTAGCTGCCATGTAGAGATCTGATGACTGAGGAGGTGGGCTATACTTGTTTAAATCAGACATTTCCTAGTGTGTAACAGAAATACATAAATACATGTTAAAATACATAAAATTAAAAATTGCCTGGAGACCGTTTTTATCACATTACTATATTCAAGAGAAGAGTTATGTCAACTAAATACAATTCTTAGAATCAGAACTGAAGTTCAAAACATTTATTTAAAATGGCAAAACCCAAGCAACAACACAGTGCTCAACTATTACAGTGCCACAAAATATAATGAAATTCTCATAATCTTTATAAAACAGTCTCTCTCTTGAACAAATTGCCATTCATTTGCTTTAACAGTGGCATGCAACAGGGTATGAAATTACGGGGGAAAAAATAGGAGAAAAAATAAGTATATTGTTTACTCAAAGCTACAGCAAGTCAGATGCTGAAACTGTACAAAACTTCATTTTATATAATTTTGATTCTTCCAACTTTTTTGTTTTTGATTAGGGGTTAAATCCCTTTAATGACAAGGAGGAAACCATGATAATTTCGTAATTTCCACTACAACAGTTCATAACATGTTGTAGTAGGGGAGAGTAACTGGCGTAGAAAATAGCACTGTTTCAGTTCAGAGTAACCCCACAAGTGAGACTAATAACCAGCTGGGTGAGCAGCCAGGAGTACTGCAAACACATAGCTGAATATGAGCCAACAAGGTGCTCTTACTACAAATCAGACAAGCCTCATATGGCAGTATACAAGCAGGAGTATGGTCAGCATATCAAGGAAGGTTATCATCCTGAACTCAGAATTTGTGTTCTGTTATCTGAAATACTGCATCCAGGGCTGGATCCACTCAGTTCAAGAAAGATGGTGAAATGTGGAGATGGTTGGGGGCCTAAAGCATATAAGCCACAAGGAGAGGTCAGGGGACCTGGACTTTTTCAGTTAGACAGGAAGGATGCTAAGGGATAATTTTAATAGCAGCCTACGACTACTTGAAAGACAGTTGCAAAGCTGTCAGAAGATAAAGACTCCTTGTTAATAATGGCAAACAATGTAACATGAGAGGCCACAGGTTGTGGCTTACTAATTCAGACTGGACATTATGAAAAAAAAAGCAGTGCAGCCCTCAATCAGTTATCCTATGACTTAAAGGACCAGAAAAAAGTAACTGGATCAGATTTAACTAAAGAGGTTGGAAAATCTCCAGCCTTGATTTTTTTCAGACTTGGCTAGACAAAGACACAGGTAATGTGATTTATAATGCTACTTCAAGGAGGAGACTGGACAAGACAAGCCTCCACCGGTCCCTTCTAAACACCACTCAAAATTAACTTTTTTATTTTTCCATTTGCTTGCTGGACTAATAAAAACATGCTGCTATAATTAACCACAGCCGAGAAGTCTGTTAATAGACTTCCAAGAGATTTTATTTTCATGCAAATCACCAGAAGCATCTTGAACTGCCATATCAGACCAGTTTTTAAACATCAAAGCATCTAAGTTTATAAAGAATTCAATGCAATGTATCTTCCTTGTACAAAACTAAGGCTAGAAGTCTTTGCCATTGTGACGTGGCTTCAGTGTGAACTTTGAGACATTAAAGGCTGTTTTTACAGTGACAGTGATATCTAAAGCAAGTAAATAAATGACATGCATAGGCAGCACCACGTTTGAAGATTACTCACTTTAAATTGCAGATAGTGCACTGGGGGTGGTGTTATAACACTGTTGAATGGAGCAAATCTGTGCTCATATCGAACTTGTTCACTATCCAGTTCAAACTTAGGTTTTCTTACTTTGCCATCCATGTCAAAGGCGATCATTGTCTAAAAGAAAAGGATAAAGATAGTGAAAAGTATTAGCTTTATGCCGTATTTTGCTGTGAGGAAGATCCAAATTATGATCTAGCTATAACTGGAAGGATAGAAAAACTGTAGAGAATTTACCATATAAAATTATAAATTTGAACTTAATTTCCAGCCCCACTACAAAGAAAGAAGGCATGCAATGTATGCAGGATCCCTATTACCAAAAAAAATGAAACAAATAGAACACAAATCAGTTACCTTGTACATCCCAGCGCACATATTTTGGTATGCTTGACTCATGGTGATCTCTCTGCTGAGAGGGCGAACTGCAAATTTTACATAAAAATAGGTTTTTCTAATTCAGTGTAAGTACATGTATTAATTTCAGATCAAAGGAGTTCTTCCAAATTTCCACAAAGTCATGTAATTCTCAATTATATTTTAAAATAACTGAAGTATACAAAGCCTAGACATTAATTTCTGCACACCTGGCTCCTGGTTACATAAAATACCTCACGACACATTTACCAGTCACATGAACACCATACTGCTCTCAATGGAATAAACTGGTCAGTGGTATTCCCATGATATATAAAACACTGAACAAAAACCTCAGACTTACAGTCTGTACATACGAAGTCTGTTTGCTTAGTTCAGGGATCTTTTCGACTTCTAGGGCTAAAAGGTTAAAGCACTTTTTATACTAATAAACCTGACAGCATTCTTGTAAGTTTCCCTTTAATTTCCAGTGTTTAATAAGTGCCAAATTGCCCAACAACTTGGCACCTTAAGTACATTAGTAATTTTCTGAACTTGTAGAGATAAGGGAATTTAGTTTATATAATCCTGAACTATTCATATCCAATTGTTTGTTCCCCTTGAAAAGGTGGCAATGAAAAGAAAGGGGAACTCACCATTGTAAAATTAAGAAACATGCTTTAAGAACTTCTAAAGCCAAATAGAAATTACAGAAATATGCTGAAAGTCTAGTGTTTGAATCTAGTTACAGTCACTAAAAGTGTAATTCTGCAGGAATTATGAACTCTGGGAAGGTACAACACATAACAAAACTAATGAAACTGTGAATATAAATGAGTTTGTGTTTTTCTGAAAGATCTGTTTGAAAGTAAGTAACTAACTAAATAAATAGGAAATTCTTAAGAAGTTTTACGTTCAGCCTTCATAAACATTAGGATATTTTTCCTACCCCTATTGGTGTTGGCTGTGTAAATTTTGAATTTTAATTCTACATGGCTGCATGAAAGGGAAAAAAAAGAAGTCTTGAGTTAACACTCTACACCTAGGTACCTTTCTTCTTTTTCTTTGTCTTCTTACTACTACGGCCTTTCTGTTGTTCCTCCATTATCCTCTCCTCCGCCATTTGAGAGCTGTCAGCGCGGCTCAGCGTTGACATCAGCCAGGCATAGAGGAACTCGGAGAGATACCTGCACAGAAGCGGTACGGAGCTGTTAGGGGCTGCAGCACGCCGCACGCTCCACTGCGCACGTCCTGCCAAGCTCCAAGGCACTTACTCCAAGACGTAAACTACATGTCCTAGCAAAGGACAATGTTTATGGGCCGTGAAAACTCTTTGTTTTGCACGGCTGGAATCAACACATCAGTCTACGTTCTTGTTCTGGTTCAGATTCAACCAAAAACAGCTCAAGGTATGCAAGTTTCTTAAAAATTTACTAACTTCCCCCAGCAAATGAAGTGGTTTTTTTAAAGATACTATGTTAATACCTTTTCTACTTTTGTTATGACTTGTTATTCGGAGATACAAGATAACTCCTGGCTTTTTCAAGCATTAAAAAGCTGTGAATTAGTACATAAAGGGGCCAAGCCCACAGCACACAACCTCCATATGCAGTTCTTTCAGAGTTAAGAGACAGCTTTAAGAACATTTTTTAGAAAGTGTAAGCAAGTCCAATAAATATCTTAATTGACTTCAAATCAAGAGGAATAGAGGACAAGGAGAAAAAAAATTACAGATTTGGAGCACAATAAAAGTGTAGTAATAGTTATAAAAAGTTGTAATCAGAAGAAAAATCACTGAGAAATTTGAATTTCATTTACACATTACCTCTGAGAAATTGCTTCTCCTTTTTATTTCTTCACTTAAGTAAGAAAGCAGTTGACATGACAATTCCAGCTAAGAGTAGTTTTATTAAAATGGTAGAGGGAAATATGGGCAGGTAAAAAAAAACAAACTGTCTTATACAAAAGTTGGTATTACTTATTCAGTTACTACTTGAAGAATATTGCCATCTTTGGTAACTTCTGGAATACTAAATGTCTCAATCCACTGTTGAAACAACAGACACACAATGAAATGCACTGAAGTTTGTGTCATTTGAACTGTTCTAATCTCTCAGTAAGAAGGCTTATGGCTTACATAGGAATCTCTTGGTAGTTTTAAAAAAATTTTTAAAAATTATCTTTTGATGCAAGCCATTAACTATGAAAAATAATGTGAATGGAAGTGGAAAAATAAAAGTATTCTGTCTGCAAATAATGCAGTGATTTTCACTAAAGGTAGAAGATGTCTATTCAAATACACACCACATAAGAAGTTAAAAAGAAGTTAATTTTAGCTAGTCAACTTCCAGATTACAGTTATGACTTAAAACTTTGCAGAACTTTTCCAGAATACTAGAGTTCAATCAGACTATCAATCCTGATACTACAGAGGCAGAAAAGAATAAAGGAAGTTGCTTTTCTTCTGCATGCTCTTGTCCACCAAAATCAGCACATTTGTTGTTCACTGTCCACAGAAGACCCTGTGCTAAAAAGTTAAAAAGACTGAAAGTAATTACTCTTCCAGGAAAAAAAAGTACACTATTTATTAAGTCTAAAAAACCAGAGACTAACAGATTTTTTTTCTCCACTTGTAATATTATGAATAGGTAAACCAAACAGTATTGAGCAAGCTTGAGATCATAAAATCATATTTGAAGTCTCTCCTTCGAATATTTGTAATTTTAGTTCTCTGGCAGCATCCCTCCTCAAAGAGCTGTCAATAAAGCATCTTCTTACCAATAGATGTAGTAATATTCATGCATACTGTAGAGTTCCAACTCGAAGCCACTGAGAAGATACTGTATCATAATACGAAGGTTATGATATAGGACCCAGGTGCCCAAGCAAGCCAAATGTTGCCTTTGTGGTTCCTGCTTCAGTAGCATACTATGAAGCGCTGCATCTACTTTCTCTGCCTGTTGGAAAAAAAAGACCTCAAAGTAACAGACAGAGGAGGAAAAATATTTGACTGAAACAGCATCCCAAACCGGAAAGAAAATCTTAACCAAATCTTAACGTATTGGGTCAGTAAATTCATGCTCCAGATTACAAGACAGAAATAAGCCTAGAACTGTCAGAAAACTGGAAAGATGCTCACCTAAGTAAATTCTACTGCACAGACAAAAATACTCTATACAGTAATACAGCAAGAACATTAAATAGGTAAAATTTTTATTTTTTATATGTATTTGTATATAAATCATTACCAGTCACATAAGCACAAACTCAGAACCCATTACATGCTGTTGTCCATTGTTCTATATTGGCAGTAATTACTTCTCTTTTTTTAAACCTAGCTGCATTGAAAAAATAAATTTATAAGCTTTTTATGCAAGAAACACACTGTGTTGCACCAGAGTAACTAAAATATTGCTAAGACCAATTTTGTCTAAAGAAGCAAACTATATGGAAGACAAAGTCTCTCACAGTTGGACTATCATCAGTAATCCTAAACAGAACAATCCATATAACCTGCTACAAAATGAAAAAGACAGTGCCTCAGCTACAATAGTGCAACAAACTCAAATCAAATCATCTTGAAAAAAGCTGGAGCACACAAAATCTCCCTCCAACTCCAAGTTCCTCAATTGTTCTCCTTGCCCTATACATCTTGGGAAATATCTTATTATTAAATGGCTCTTACTGCTGAAGAAACATATTTCCAGCAAGAGAAAATATATTTTTTCTTCTCATCTCTCCCTATTCTTGAGAGATGTCCAAAGTCAGTTGGAGCACATATTTTAAAGAGGTTTTTTTTACTCTTTTTAATCATTATAAAATTTTGCACTTTACATCCTATGAATGTATAAGGCTGAATTTTCAAAAGGTTCAAAGCATGCCTTGTCTATGTCCTCCTGGTTACCTCTTGCAGATTGACAATCACAAGCAGGATAGAGACTAAAAACTGTGCAATTACCATTAAATCACTCTGCAACAGGTATTCCTGAAGTCTACTTATTGGACAAAGTTAATATTAAAAAATGTAGTATGTTTTTGTTCAACACATCTAGCACAAAGTTTTTGGATGCATCCTAACAGTTTCTTGTGCTAAATTTTAGGAATCCTTGTCTTAAGGATTTTGCATCATTTACTTAGAATCTAGTACCATGCTTCACTCTGGCAGTAATATGCCTGGAAAGAAACTTTGCTGGCCTGCTGCCTAGGACATTACCTCATCCTGTAGTGTGGCAAATTCCTCAAGGATGTGACCCAGTTTATCTCTCTGACGAGCTCTGTTGTGTCCATGGATTTGAATCAGACTACAGAATGGCTGAAAGAAGAAAAGTGTAATTTTAAATTATCAATACAACTTTGAAACTACAGGAGAAGTACTATGATGTCTATTTAGGCACCTGGTTTATACATCTGTATTAGGAGGTGGGTTCCTTAGCACTCCCTACAAAGTGCAAGTTAGCAGGAAAGCAAACTCTCTGGAGTGATGCAAGAGCCAATTTCTCTGTACACAAGTTGATGTGCGATTGAGTGAGCATCCTTTAGGAAGGTCACCAGAACAAATGCTTGGGGCAAAAGAGGTATTTCTTATGCCTAAATCCATGTGCCCAAGTGGTTAAGGTGGCCAATGACATCCTGGCCTGTATCAGAAAGGCTGTGTCCAGCAGAACTGGGGTTTTGATTGTCCCTCTGTACTGAGAACTGGTGAGGCCTTGCCTGCAAATCTTGTGTCCAGTTCTGGGCCCCTCACAAGAAGACAGACATTGAGGTGCTGGAGCATGTCCAGAGCAGAGCAATGGAGCTGGTGAAGGGTCTGGAGCACACATCCTGTGAGCAGCAGCTGAGGGAGGGGGGGATGGTTAGCCTGGAGAAAAGGAAGCTCAGGGGAGACCTTATCACTCTCTACAATCACCTGAAAGGATGGTGCAGCCAGGTGGGGCTCATCTACTCTGCCAAATGACAGGACAAGAAGAAATGGCCTCAGGTTCTGCCAGGGGAGGTTTATATTGAATATTAAGAAAAATTTCTTCACAAAGAAGTTTGTCAAGCATTGGAACCAGCTTCTCAGGGAAGTGGTTGAGTCACCGTCTCTGGAAGTATTTAAAAGATGTGTAGTCATTGCACTTAGAGGCATGGTTTAGTGATGGACTTGGCAGTGCTGGTTTGGACTTGATGAGCTTAGAGGTCTTTTCCAACCTAAATAATTCTATTTAGGTTGGAAAATAACTCGTTGTTTCTTAAGATTCTCATCATGCCACATTCAACAACAGAATCTTTTAAAACAATTTTTAAAAAACTGAAACTGGGCAGAATGTAAAAATAATTTTGTTTTTATTAGTGCTATGCATTTGTGACATGAAACTACCCTGTAAAGAGGTAGTAGGTGCAGATTTATTTTAAGGTGAAATGTTAGATAAAAATCTGGAAGCAGGAAAAAAACAGCAATAATAACACCAGCTTTTAAAAAAGCATTACCAATTATTTCTTCAATTTTGCATTCATGTCAGGTGTGTAAAATAACAAGTCTTACTTTCAAATGTATCCAAATCTGCCAAGTACTCATATACACAAACATGCTGTAATTGGAATGAACACTTACCCGAACACAATGTGTGACAAAGGAATCAATGTAGTCTTTTGCCTGGTGGTTATTATAAAGACAACACCTAAAAGAGAAATATCCATGTACATACATATTTTTTTATAAATGCCACCAGTCTGTGTAGCACAAAACAAAAAAAGAAACATGAGTGCAGCAACAGCAACTGACTTCTTCACACATAAGCAATAAGTACAAAATGTATGTTTTTTGTACATTTGTCATTGCTCTTGTAAGCAGAAATATTTTTTCATCAGACATGTAAACACATGCAAGTAAACTCAAGATCCACTTACTTTGGAGAAAGTACTGGAGGACTGACGAAAGACCTTAAGGCATCTTTTACCATGTCTTGCATGAGGTGAGTGCCAAACACCTTCTTGTTATCTACTAGGAAAGTCGTCTAAAAGTAAAGATGTGTTTTTAGCAACATGTTTTAAGTTAAAAATAATGTTCTAGAACTACTAATAGAAAGCTCTGGCAGTACCTTTTATATATAAGAAACTTGTAAAATTACTTAAAGAATTAAAATGATTCAACTACATCCAAGGTAAAAGACTCAGAAATATTGAGATCTGACACCTCTGTGGTATTCCCAGGACACCAAATACAGCTCTATTACTTGCATAATAGAGTACATACAAAATTGTTTTATTTCTTGGACTTTGAAGATGATAAATCAGATACTTTTGAAGATTAGCATAAAATATGTGCCTTCTCTGGAGGCAGATAAGGGTAAATCTCCAGACTACTGCCGACATTTTTCAATCCCTATGGATGCTACTGCTTACATCAGTCATGTCTGATACCCATTTAACTTCCCATGAGTGCTGTGTCCCTTTCTTACTTGATTCTTACGCAATTGGAGAAAAAGCTCTGCTGTCAGGCACCCACAGGGATTACACATACACATATAGTGGAAGGTGAGAACACACACACAATGAACACTTTTTACTTGCCCATAGTTACATTCCATTGGCTCTAGACATGGTTTAATAATGTAAAGAAGTTCTGGCATCTAGAGGCACCCTATTAAAATCAAAAACTCCTAGAAGGAATTATTTACTCAGAATTAAGGAATGTATAATGCATTTTCAAGGTAAGAGAAGCAATGAGAAGAAATTGGTTCTGCACCAACTATCAGTTTTACTGTTGTAGCAATAGATGCAGTCTATACATTAAATCCTGTCCAAAAAGGGAGATGAATACAAACACCAGACCCAAAATAGCACAGCATGTGGAGAGCAGCATAAAAACGTGTACATGCACAGCTTTATGGCAGAGGAAAAAAAATTAAAACTTTCTGTTTTAATTAGCATGTACTAAAATGATCAAAGAAACAGTATTTAAAAATTATTTTAAAAATTAGATCAGAATATAAGCCTCCATATATAGAATCACAGAATGGTTTGTGTTGGAATGGACCTTAAAGATCATCTAGTTCCAACCCCCCTGCCATGGGCAGGAACACCTTCCTGGCCTTGAACACTTGGTGCAACATCCACAACTTCTCTCGGCAACCTGTTCCAAGTCTCATCATCCTCATAGCAAAGTATTTCTTCCATAATACTTAATACTTAAATATCACCAGAACATTTTTTACCACTTAAATATTATTAATTTATATGCAAATTATTGAAATACTTAAAACTGTAACAGGAATTTATAATGAATGTAGAGGTATTTTATTAATAGACATAATTAGGACTTGCCTGTAACAGGGATCTTGAAAGAACACATGGTGATTGCTCACTAAACTCACAGAAGAAGTCCTAATGTATATTTAGGAAAAGAAAAAAAGACAAACCAGGTTAATATGCCAATTTATATATGTATAAATATACACCAAATCATTTTTACACACACACACTTGTATCTTTCCTAAACACATATATACAATTGTGTAAATACACCTATATTTTGTTTAAAAGAATACACAAACATAGCTTAGCTTACACAACTTGTAAGAAAGGGACCATGAATAGCTTGAACAGAACAGAATATATTATGAAGATTTTCTGCAATTACTTGTTACTTAACAAGAAGGTTTCTGAACTTTCAAATGCAACAACTAGAAAGACGATAGTACAGAAAAAAACCCACTATTAGATTGTTAAGATCATGATGTAACTACACCAGGTATTGAACAAAATTGAGAATTGATTTTAAAAAATTGATTGAAACCCAGGTAAGGTTTAACTGGTACCAGACACTTCATGCAAACACTCCTTTCATTAATTAACAGGAAATAGGAAGACAAGAGGTTTGATGTAACTGTATCTCTTTTATCAGCCAGTGAATGCATGGATATGCAAAAATATTTCAAGCATTTAACTATCTTCTAATAAATGTAGGCAGTAACTAAGGGTAACATCAGTTACTCAGGAAAGAATATAAGCAGGTGCTTAACTTTATGCCTATTTAGGGAACTGCATGCTTAAACATGGATTTAGTACTCTCTTGTGTTATAGGCACATGTGCAGAATACTGCTTAATGATTTAAAAAAATCAGGCATATAGCAAAGAATTATGTTCTGATGCTGTAGACACAGCTCTTCAACTTCCAAGAAACTTGCTCCAGCCTTTGCCACTAAGATGCATAATTATTTAACAAATTATGGGAAAAGTGAGAGGTTTGAGAGGAGAAAAGGTCTTTGTCAAAAGAAGGAAAGTATTAACTATCAGGAAGGATAGTAAACTTTGAAATTGTACCTAATAGTGGAAAACACCCAATACATATGTAGTGCTCAATTTTCTCTCCAGTGAGCAAGAGCATGCATATATAGAATGATTTTTTGCAAGTCACATTTTCAGATCTTATTTTTGGCAATAAATAAGAAATATTCATGCTTACCAGTATACAGTGCAAGTTAGTTAAGTTGACTACTTCACATACAGTTTTTATTCGGTCTATTAGTTTGGAAAAATAATTGACCATTTCTTCCCTTTTAATAATTTTTGCATATCGAGGGAAAGTTGGTGGCAGCAATCTCTGATTAACAAGTGGTTCAAACCCCATCATAATAGGATGATCTAAAGAAGGAGGAGGCGAGAGAGACAGAGAAAAGCTGCATATAAGTTTTGTTTTCAGAGCCCTTTCAAAAATACAAATTATTTGATTAGCCAAAATGAATTCTTTAAGTGACAGCTAATTTCCTGAGACTCCAACAACCCAACTAAGACAATGATTACTCTTTAAACAACCCAAGTCCTCAACACGTCAACATACACCTGTACCAACAGTGAAGTGCTGTTCCCTATTTTAAAATGGCATATACATTGATTGGAAGTGCAATGCACCTAATCAAAAGTTCACGTTATCTCTGGCTTTGAAATGACACTATTGCTTTTAGGAGAACCACCACTTGGTAAAATAAAATTAACATAAAACAATGTAAATCTGTAACGCCTTGCATAAGAAGTATTTTAGTTCAAAGTAAACAGTGATTTCAATTTTTTTTTAAATACACAGAAGTATTTACATTTATGAAGGGATCATATCCAGTAAAAGAAAAAATGGTTTGTTACATACCTCCTTTAGTGGTATCATTCTGTGCCTGCATACCATGATGCAGTGAATTGTGTATGGCAGAAAGCAAGTCAGCTGCCTGAGTCATTAGTTTCTGAGCTTCTGCAACTGCACTTGTCTGAAACGCAGGAAACAATTATTAACATTACAAACCAATACATTTTGACTATCTCATTAATGTTAGTGTAAAAAAAAGATCATTCTTTCGGGTATTAAGATTCTGTAAGAATGTTCTTACACAACCGGTTCTGAAAAAAACCCAAACAACCCAACATTTTTGTGTGATAACGTTCTTTGTATTTTATGCATCTGTACATAAATTCAATTCTGTATATTTTGCTGTGTAAGACTTTACGAGAGTTACAACTGAAAGTCTTGTATACACTACATGAGAGTCAGGGGGGCGTGTAGTTCTATCCCTTTGCCTTAAAACATGAAGTTCCTTCCCCTTTCAGCAATTAGGAAATTTTATATTAAAAAAACAGGCAAATTGTATGGAATGCTATTAAATTCCTCGTCTCAGACCAAAGATGTCTGGATACAAATTCAGTATCACACAGAAGGAAAAGCTAACAGTTCTTTTGATATGGACAAAACACTGCCCAATGTCAGGTAACCCCACAGAAGGGGACTGAACTCAAACAAGAAGTTTTGCTCTATTCTGTCTTTCTGCAAAGTCATAATAATGTTAGCTACTAGCCTTCCCTGTGTTTCCCACTTTGAACAAAAACCGAGTATTTGCCACTCTAAGGCTTTATTCAAAGCTTTACCTCCATACACATCAATTCAAATCTCCTGACTCTACACAGTAATTGCCTGATCTTAAAGAATGAAAAATGAGTATTTCACAGGATCTTAATGCAGACACAGAAACTCCAAATGAACATACCTCTTTTTTTGTAAATGCTATTAGGACAGTCAGTAGGACGCGGGTAAACTTGACTCTGCTGAAGACAGCTAAACACTGTTGATGCTGTAATAAAATTATACTTCTAATTACTAAGCAATAGGTATTAGATCTTAGAATCATAGAATATCCTGTGTTGGAAGGGACCTGTAAGGATCATCCAGCCCAACTCCTGGCCCTGTACAGGACCACCCCAAGAGTCACACACCATCTGCTTGAGTGTTGTCCAAATGCTTCCTGGACTCAGTGAGTTTTGGTGCTGAGACCACTTCCCTGGGGAGCCTCTTCCAGTGCCCAAACACCCTCTGGATGAAAACTCGTTTTCTGATGTCCAACCTAAACCTCCCCTGACACAACTTCAGCCCATTCGCTCAGGTCCTGTCACTGTCACCACAGAGCAGAGATCAGGGCCTGCCCCTTCCCCCCATGAGGAAGTTGTAACTGCAATGAGGTCTGTCCTCAGTCTCCTCCAGGCTGAACAGACCAAGTGATCGCACCCACTCCTTGTACGGCTTCCCCTCAAGGCCCTTCACCATCTTCACGGCCCTTCTTTGGACACTCTCTAATACCTTTATGTCTTTCTTGTATTGTGGTGCCTGGAACTCCCACAAGACTCCTGCCCTCCCTGCACAAACTGCCACACAAAATGCCTCAGCATGCCCTGACTGGCGTGTCTTGCTGTTTGCCAGCTCTTCATCATGCTCCTGGGTGATCACACTCCCCAGCTGCTTATAATCATAGGTGTGGTTATACCATATTTAAATCTCCCATTTACATCCATGAAATCCAGGAAAAAAGCAAACAGTTCATTACTTCAAGTTCAACTTCCGGATCTCTCTCTTCTCCTTGTCGACTTCGAGTGCTCTACAAGGTAATGAGATGTCAAATAATTTAAATATTTAAATAAATAAATTTAATTTAATTTAATAAATATTGCAAAGGGAAGCTACCGATAAAATCCCTTTGCCTTCTCTAAAACATCCACCTGTTAAATAACCCCAAAAATCAGTTTTCAAATTCAAAATTTCTTAATATATAATCCAGGTACTTGAATGACTCTCCTACAGTAATGAGATATATTTCAGTTAATTCTGCAAATAAGTAAGGAAAGTGCATGAACATTTTACACTGTAAGCTGTGCTAAAGGAAAATTAAGTAACTTCTTTAATATTACATAGTATCTTTGCTTAAAACCTGAAAGTTAAATGCCTACTTTCTGTGTCCCAGCCCAGTGTTACCTTCTACATCATGATTCCAGCTTCTACTAGTGAAGCAACTACTAAAGAGTATACAAATAAATTCTGAAGATTTCACCATCTTTAGCTAGAAGGCAAACTAAAAGCATGTTACACAAACATTATGGCAGTTCTTCAAAATCCCCACTGTACTGACACAAACCTCCTTCATTCCTCATAATCCAACTCCCTTCCCCAAACCTATGTTAAGTATACCTGAAATATAATTGACAAGACAAACATGAAAACAATACCTTCACTCGTCTTTGCATGTCATCTTCTACATCTTTCAGCATACCTGGAAAAAAAATCACAGCGTGATTAAAAGCTGAGAAGCATTCCTAGGCACACCTACATCACTCAGGGGAAAAGAAGTTTTGAGGGGAAAACCAAACTTAAAAGTGCTTTACAGACCCATTAGCCAAAGACTAGACAAAAAATATTCTTGTGAGGAATGGGAGGGATGTCTTGGAACAATCAAAAATCAGGATATAGACTAACTGATGCAAAGCTATTGTGTTCACAAACTTTTCAAAAATAAATCAATGGAAAGCTCAGGTACGTATAAAAAAATTGTGCATCGAAAGATTAACATACATACTTATGTATGTACCTGATAACATATGTATTCATAGCTGTAGAACTACTAGACTGCATTTTTTTCTAAAGCAGCCTGTTTAGAGGACAACAAATTATGAGGCAAAAAAGCAGAACTCAAGCAATGCACTTTCCAGTGATCTGTATCTATACCATGATGAGCTCATGCCTAGCCACTTTGCTGGCACATCTAAAAGCACTTCTTCTGTTTCTCAGGCACTTAACAAGACAACGGAACCTTTTTTTCAAGGAAAAATAATTAGATCTCTCTTTTTACCAAGTCAGCAATTTCCACAAGACAAATAAAAAACTTAACAGGTGAGACTCCTAGCAATTCATCAGATGTGACTGAAAGTAATCACATACTCAAAAGAGAAAGAGGCTGCTGGACAGATACAAAGAAAGCACAAACGATACCTGTAACTCTAAGATCTGTCACACTGTTGGCCATTTTAAATCCGTATGTCATTGACTGAAAATCTTCCTGGAAAAAAAAAAATCAAGGAAGCTGTACATAGTGAAATACAAAAGCTGTAGCTACATTTTCAGATTCGGGTTTGAGGTTTTCTTTTTGGTTTGGGTTTTTTGGGAGTTGTTTTCTTATTAGGTTTTAGGTATTTTTACTGTTTTTTTCTCTTTTGGGGGAGTGGTTGGGGGTGTGCATGGAGTATGCTTTTGTTTAATTCCATCACGTATTAAAGTCCAGATTTATTCTACACAGCTGAATACATTCAGAATGAATACACTGAATGACTTTCCCGCCCAAATCCATCTTGAGGTAATAATTTTCTGCATAAATCCTTAATACCAATATGCCCTTCATATTTTCATCAAGTGACACCCTACCAAAACGTTACAAGAACTATAGCTGTAAAGTAGTATTTGATCCATTTTAGATATAGTCAGTAAGAGTGACTTGTCCAAGCTCAGAGGAAACAGAGATTGCTCTGAGCACAGAAAACAGGGCTCTGATCTCATTGCCAGATGGACATTTTAGACAAAAGACAATCATGACTATCTAACATAGAAAAATAAAAAAAATTAAACTGGAAGAAAACCACAACTGAAATGGATTTCAAATGATTAACCACAAGACTTGCATTGCTTCTTGAGTAAAGTATTTATGAGGCTCCAGTACCCAAGGAAAATACAGAAAAGAGCATGAAATACCTTCATTGGGGAAAGCTGCATTTTAAAAGTATGCAGTCTAACACTTTTAGGATGATGAACTCCAATTCCTATGCTATCCTCGAACCAAACACTAACAAATGTCACTAATACATTGTTTTAGTTGCATTATGTTGCATATTTAATCCCACAGGAGATGGGAAACACATACCTCCTCAAAAACAGCTGCTTTGTTAACTTTTTCTCTGGCAATATCACAGATTTTTAGGATTCCAAGAGCAAAAGCCTTCATAGCAGGATCTTCTATGAAGTCTGGATTATGAATATAAAGGCAAGTGAATACTGTCTGTGCCAAGGAATGTCCTTCTAACCATGTTATCTAGAGAAAAGGAAATTAAATACTTTACTCATGACAGCCAAGTCCTCATTTTTATAGATCCATTATTTTTCCATTTTACTGTGCTTCAAAGACTCATTAAGAAGCTCCTTATCAAGGCAACCTTCCAAGTACCAAAAAAGGGCAAGTGAAGGTGTTTCAAGCCTAGAATTCTGGTGTTGGATAAACCACTTCTATAAAGTTCAGGTCTAATTCCTATGATTTAGACATGACATTATGTTAAGAGACTTTCACATTTATAAGCTTTCTCTGCATAAATAGTGAATGGAAAATGCAAATGACTATGAGACAAGTCACTAATGTTCTCCAAGTTCTCTCTCTTTTACAACATAGAGCTTCTTGTCATAATCCCCTCTCTCTACCACTTTCATGTTTCTGTAAGCTACAGGGAAAGATTCAGTAACTTAAATTTCTATCTTGAAATAGCAAAAAATAAAGTAGAACCATATTTTTAATATTACCACTGTCCCTTTTGGGGACCAGGAGCAGAGAACAAATGATGTTACACTGTATCGGATAGACATGTAAAGATCACAGTATATTGGACTAAACTCATTGTAAAAGTTTTAAAAAATAATATTACTGATGTAATTTTAAAGAGTAACTGAAAATAATTAGTATAATTTACTGAGTAAATTAAAGCATATACACAGAAAAAAAATTGTAATTAATAAGTAACTGATATTTAACTTATTTTTTCTAAATAGATTTATTTTCTTTCTTCAAAATGCCTCTGTAAGCTCAGTCAATTCTGGCTGCACAGAAAGGAGCCAACAGAATGCTACCATTTACTGCACACTCGGCTTCCAACACAGTCAGGCATCAATACACAGCAGGCAATCAGATAACATACTTTATAAAACCAGAAACTATAAAACCTTTTCAAGGTTTTAAGGTGCTACCAGCTATCTTCCATATTTCTTACAATAAAAAAACTAAAAATCAAAATTAAGCCTTTCATAATAGACAAAGCAAAAAATGAAACAAATTAAAATATATGTATGTATTTTCTGCTTGGTGAATCTTTTTTTGAGTTCTGATGGGTTTTTTCTTTCTTTTTTTTTTTTTAAGATGGATTAAAGGATTATGTTTTGAAAGCAAAACATCTAACCTAAAGAACAGAAAAATGCTTACCAAACAACAAAAGCACGTGTCCATTATTCCTACCAGCTCAGGTGAAGTGAGATCCTTTATTTTAATGGTGCCATCCTTAGAAAACAAAACAAAACAAAAACAACCAAAACTCTAAACACTATGGAAGCATACAGGTAAAATACAACTTACTTGTACCAAAGCCAAAAAGGAAATTAAAATTTATTTAAGACTTCAGAGTAATTGCATACCACTAGCTTTACTGATCAGCTTCACAACATGTCTCAAACTCTTAAAAACTTTGCATTCCCATCAGTTGAACACTGACCAAAAATGAAACTACTCAAAGAGGATGCTAAAGTAACAATTCTTATTTATTACTAGCCAATAAAAGTTTAAAACTAGTTAACTGTCAACAGTTAAAATCACAAAACAGTATAATCATAATAAAGGTTAAACAAAGAATAATATGCAGGACCAATTCTTTGAAGACTGCTTTTTAAACTGGAAATACTTGCAGTGTTTTACTGCCTTAAAGGTCAACACTAAAAAGGCTGCAACTTTGATCATTTAATTTGCCCAATCTGTGCAATCCTGCATACATTCTACATGACTTAGCCAGTGTTTTATGGAGCTCTCTGACTCCATTCAAAATGAAGTTCACCATAAAAAAACCTTTTCCCTCTGAGTGCATTACTTGTTCCAAAATAACAAGAAGTCTTTCAACCTCTGTCCACCAATTTATCTTGATCATAAATCAGAAGTTAATCATTACTGTCAATGTTGGTAAATGATCCAGCTTCTGTTCAATGCTGATAAACTCAAAGAATGACAAAGTGTTAATTTCCAGCTTTTTTAAGGAAGTTGGTTTCCATTCAGGTTAAATAGGAGCTAACCAGTACGCTTTCAAATAAAAGACATATTTTGGGGAAGTACAGAGTGACTTGGAAAACTATGTTGGAAATATATTTACTTGAGGTATCAATACCCAATAATTTCAAAGTACTTTTCACTGAAAGAGTTAGCATCATTGTGATAATGCAGGTAACAAAAAAGGTAAATATCACAAGCTGTTTCTTACTTAATTATCTAAAAGAAAAAAAACCCATAAATTTCAAGAGAAGACTGAAAACATTAATTATGCTGAATTGTGCTTAACCGTAATTTGACAAAACTGCATATTTCTAGAGACAGTGTAGGCAAATCCAAGAAACTCACACGAACCTTAATAGCTTGCTCAAAGTTAAGAACCTTTCTGTTAACTTGGTTTCCAATCATACCAGCATCCATCTTGGGATCCATCATTTCAATGGCAGACATGGCTTCAAAAAGACCAAATCTAAGAACACAAAAAAATGTGCTGAACGTAATTATTTTATACAGAATAGTCCACAAACTAATGGAAAAGAACATAGAATGACAAACCAAGTACACTGTATTCTGACCACAGACAATAAAGTATATGAACATTATTACTGATCTTCAGAGACCATGGTTTTCAGGAAGTTAAGGATCTCTCAACAAGTTTGTAGGAAAAGAGATGGCTAAAATAAAAGAAAATTATTAGCCTTTCTTTAAGGATGAAGAACAGTCCTGAGTGAAATATTCCACTACTATATGTTTGCACACTTGTTTCTATAAACTTCATAGCATCTTCTTAAACGTCACATAAAATAATAAACTGATATTAACTGAACAAGTTGTTCTTTATTACACCACACCCAAAAAACCAAGACACGAACCCCACACACTAATGACAATATACATGACATAGACTAATATATATTGACTATATCAGCTTTGTTTAAAATGGGCATGTTAAAAAAACTGATACAAAAAAACCCCTCAGTACGTGACAACATAACACTTGTAGTCAGGGCATAAAAGCTTGCAGAAGAGCCACTTCAGAAGAAGACTCTCCTACATATGAAGAGATACAGTGCTTCACTTTATCACAACATTCATCAGAACTCCTGCAACAGTCTTTATAATACAAAAAGTTTATTGCATGTGGCATATTAAATTCTGAAAAGTGTATTTGCTCCGTAATGCTCTTATGTATAAAATTACATCTGAAAATGTGCTTTGATTCCACTAAGTAACTAGCTGGTGACATCTTTACATACACTTTTAAGCAGGTTTTCATTTAATAGCTTGCTTCTGTTTTCTGAGCTATTAGTTTCAAATAAGCACTTTTTTCTTTCCTCAAGTGAACACTTTTGTGTCACTAAAGAATTTAATCTTTAAAATATTTAAATTCTTTAAATTCATCATTCTTTAATAAATTCAGTAAGTCTTTACCACAGGCTTCTCTTTGAAATATACTTTCAATCTGTAGAGTTCTCACTTTCTGCTTTAGCATGTTATTTAAGTTGCATTAAAGCATATGGATTGTTTATCAAATACTTGATAGTGGCATTTGGGGCAACCAAGTTTAAAGTCTTTCTGGCCTTTTTTCATAAAAGCATGTCCCATAAAATACTGCAGTAATGTTATCACCACAGATCATAAGATGTGCTATTAAATTCTGAAATACAATTTCAATCACATTGAAAAATGTAATGTTATACTTACAGCATCAGATATGTTCAGCATTCATACAGGTGCAGCATATACACATTGCTGAGAATGTATGATATTCTATATACTTCAAATACTTTATTTAAAGTCTAAAACCGCTTAGTTATTAGGTAACATTAACATGTTTGCAGTAATCTTATATAAAAGCCAGAACCATCCCACACGCATACTTACAGCTTGTCATGAAGCAGTTCTCCTAACTTCAGTTCTACAAAGGAACAGGACAAAACAAACAATTACAATCATCCTACTAGTACAACTTCTCCAGGGTAGTCTTGTCACTCACCAAACTCTCTTATGCTGAGAGAGAGCAAGCGGTGGGAAGCAGATCAGGCATTTCTACTCGCATTGGGTTTGCATGGCCTGGGTTTGGTAGCTTGTGGGGGGGTGGCTACAGGGGTGGCTTTTGTGAGAAGCTGCCAGAAGCTTCTTGCATATCCAGCAGAGCCAATCCCTGGTGGCTCCAGAGATGGACGTGACACTGGGCCAATGAGAAACAATAATAACTCTGTGGTAACAGATTTAAGAAGAAAGAAAAACAACAACAACAAAAAGAGTTGCACAGTTTTAATTGCAGAATGGTGAAGAGCCAAGTGAACACACAGAAGAAGAAAAGCCCTGCAGATATCAAGGTCAGTGCAGAAGGTGGGGAAAGGATACGATCCAGGTGCCGGAATGGAGATTCCCTTGCAGCCCGTGGCGCAGTCCATGGTGAGGCAGCTGTGCCTCTGAAGCCCATGGAAGACCACAGGGATGCAGAGATCCACCTGCAGGCCACAGAGGAGACCCACGCTGGAGCACGTGGATGCCTGAGGAAGGGTTGTGAACCTATGGGAGACCTGGGGAGAGAGGGGCCCTGCTCCCATGCTGGAGCAGCCTGTCCTTGGAGGACTGCACCCTCTGCAAGAGTGATCCACGCTGCAGCAGTTTTGGGAGGACTGTGTGCCCGTGGGATGGACTCACACTGCAGCAGGTCACTGAGAGCTGTTACTCATGAGGTGGAGCCACATCAGAGAAGTTCATGGAGAACTGTCTCCCATGGGAGGGACCCCACGGTGCAGCAGGGAAACACCTCCTCTCACCTGAGCAGTGGGAGAAGCCTTGGGTGACGAACTGACCATAACCTCTATTCACTGTCTCCCTGCGCTGACGAGGAAAGTGGTAGAGCTAGGAAGGAGGGAAGGGTGGCAGGGAGGTGTTTTTAAGAGGTTATTTTACTTTCTCATTATCCTGCTCGGATTTTGTCAGTAATAAATTCACTGCATATCTCTAAGTTGAGCCTGTTTTTCCCATGACAGTATTTGGTGAGTGATCTCTCCCAGTCCTTATCTCAACCCATGAACCTTTTGTTAAAATTTCTTTGCTCTGTCCAGCTGCAGAGGGGAGGGAGTGAGTGGCTTTGGTGGATGCCTGGCATCTTCCCAAGGTCAACCCATGACACTACTCCACCTTCATTTGATTTTACTTACAAAGCACTTTCAAGACTGAAAGACTAAAAAAACCCAGTGGTTCACAGTGTACCCTTATTCCTCTCTGTTATTCTAGTAGTTAAAGAAGTTTCAGAATTACTAAGCACACAGTGCACTCACAGCCCAAAAATCTGATATCCCAGGCTGCATCCAAAGCAGCGCAGCCAGGTCAAGGGGGGGGATTCTGGCCCTCTGCTCTGCTGAGACGCCACCGGAACACTGCATCCAGCTGTGGGGTCCCCAGAAGAGGAAGGACATGGACCTGTTAGTGCGAGTTCAGATGAGGGTAACAAAAACGAATGGAAGGCTAGATCACCTTTCTTACGAAGGCAGGCTGAAAGAGTTGGGGCTCTTCAGCCTGGAGAAGAAAAGGGTCTATGGAGACCGTCTAGCATCTTTCCAGCTCATAAACGAAGACTAGAAAAGAGCTGGAGAGGGACTTTTTACAAGGGCATGCACTGACAGGACAAGGGGAAATGCTGTTAAACTAAAAGAGAGATTTAGATTAGATATTGGGAAGAAATCCTTTACTGTGAAGGTGGTGAGTCACTGGAACAGGTTGCCCAGAGAAGTTATGTATCCCCCATTCCTGGCATTGTTCAAGGCCAGGCTGGATGGGGCTTTGAACAACATAGTCTGGTGAAAGGTATCCCTGTCCATGGAAGGAGAGTTGGAATGAGATGGTCTTTAAGTTCCCTTCCAGCCCAAATCATTCTACAATGATTATTCTGTGAAATAGTAGCATCTGAATAGCCTGGAACACAGCTGTATCCTCTGCTCCTTTATTCAGGTGTCTTAGTCTTTTCCAGGGGAGACTATTGAAAGGCTTGCTTTTCCCCCTAACTTTTAAAGGAGTCTTTAGATATATTTGATGGGTAGACAGATATAAGTAGTATAGAGAAATTATTATTTATAAGTAATATAGAGTAATATAGAGAAATAATATACAGAAATTGTGTTTATCATTATATAATATTCAGTCTGGTAAGATGCAGTTTTTATCTTTATTTTTCCCTAGTGTCATCATAAAATCAGTTGAAAAAACTGTAAACTAGCAGTAGCAGCTAACAGTAATAAAGGCACTGTTTAAATGGAAGCAACTGGTTCCCCATTACTGAGAAGCACTGCATCATTTCAGAAACTCAGACTTGTTTCAAAGATGAAAAATGATGCACTGATGAATTAAATGAATTATTGGACCCTAGAGATCCAAAAATATACAAGAAAGAAACAGAGTGTTGACTCTGCATGCAGGAATGACATTTCCACTTGGCAGAAGAGACAGGAAGAAGTCTTTGCAAAGGAAAAAAAGCAGATGTGAAAATGCATAAGATGAAAAAACTTTAATTAAAGAGGCATTTATGTAATCTGGAAGAGGAAGCAAAGTCAGGTGGTTCATGATAATTCCAACCTCAGAGTTAACACAGAATCAATGTAGCTCATTCATCTGAAGCTTGAACCTGGGTCAAACTATTGCTCAGAAGAACTCAAAGAACTATGCTTAGGCCTTCAAAGGATCCCAAGTTTTCTCTGAATGAAAGGACTACTCACCTCTACAAGCTTCCTCAAAATCCTGGGTTATATCTATCCAGCTGGTATTACTCTTTTCCATCTTGTCAGGCATACCGAGATCCCACCCTGAATCATCATCTTCTACTGTAGCTTTCATAACCATGATGCTGCACCTTTAGATTCCTGTCAGAGACATCACAGATTTGCACAAATTAGAGAAAGTGTTTCGTGGGAATATTTTTTTTTTCTTTTCAAGAATCAGGCGAGAATGGGAAATGAACTAACATTTTATTTAAACACCTACTGTTACATAGGACCAACAGAAAAACCCTTATTAATAAAAACTCTTTAAGAAAAAGGTTCTCTTATTCATCATTTCTTTGCAAGTAGCTTGTAGGCTGTGAAACCTCAAAAACTAAGGACACCAAAACATCAGCTGTACAGACCCATACTAAAGTGTCTACTGTCAAAGTAGAAATAAAATCAGAATCATAACAATAGATGCACACATCACAATTTTCTTTTTGTTCTTTTATACTATTAGACTATACATCCTCTTACTGTTCTGCAACAGGAATTAAAAAGAGGGTACTGTAAAACTGAAAAAAGGCTTATTTCCTCCGATTTCTTCAGCAGAAAGCAGTGCCAAGATTGAAGTTAAGCAAGTTCAGACTAGAATATAAGTTTTAAACTCCACCGACCAGTTATTTCGAACTGGTTTTGTGCTTTCGCAACCTCCCGACACGCGGGTAGCCCTGAAGGACTTCCATGCTTTCCCGGTCTGCCTGCCTGTGAGGTTATCAGCAATGCTGAACTTCCCTCATGCTGACGGAGTTGTCGCAAGAGACAGCTGCGAGCTCGGCAAGCTCTGAGCAGCTTAATCACAGGCGCCACGGAAGCTTCGAACAAAGGCCCCAATGCAGAAGACCTCCCGAGCACTGGGAATTACCAAAAACAAAGGGGAGGATCAAAAGGCTTTTGAACAGCAGCCCGGGGGTCCCCTCGTCCCAGCCAGGCTCACTCCCCGTTGGAGGCGTCAGGGTTTCACCAGTTCTCAAGTGACTGCAGGGACTGCCAGGCTCAGCGGGCTGGGATGAGGAAATACATGGGAAATTAATAAAAATAAACTGAATTCCTCCTTGCATTTCGGGACATTCAGGCTTCTCGGGCTCCCCTCTTCCCACAGGTCACCCCAACTCCGGCGCTGCCAGAGCCGCGGCCGCCGCGCAGCCCCCCGGGGGCGCCGGGCACCGCCGCCTGCCCGCACGGCTCCTCCGCCCCGCCGCAGGGGA
>VWPU01007783.1:0-13911 GCA_013398955.1 Callaeas wilsoni | reverse complement strand
TAGAATCACCCCAAGACATTTTCTCAGTCCTTTTCAGTCTTGTATAATGCTTGGAGAAAATGTTTGGAATATTGTAAGACTAAAGGTGTAGAATGGTAAATGGTGGACATCTTTAATTGTACTGTTCCTATGGGAAATACAATTTCTGTCATTATAAAGTATTTACCTCAAGAGGTGTACATCCAAGATTTCCCATAAAATAAAACATGGTATTTCTAAATGTATCACTTCCATTTCTATACATAAACGAATTAAACATAATTTACCTGGAGAATACTTTTCTCAGATTTTCAGTAAATTTTGCTAAAATATATTTTATAATTTTCTCCAGAATTTCCATCTGAGTTTCTCCTCCTTATGAAGTACCAGCAGTGAACAAGAAATGTTACCCACTTCAAATTCTAAGGAATACGAAATTTGATATTGCTTTATGTAGAAAATCTGTTCTTTGTTAAAGCATTAAACACTTGGAAAATAGTTTCAAATTCTAGAAGGAAGCAATATCAGTATGAAATCCTCTGAATGGTTCAGAATACTCACAACAATTAATTCCATTTATAATTATTTCAAAATATCAAGAGAGACTTTGACAGCGAATTATGTTGTTTGTCATACTGCTATTTATCACAACAAATGAGGTTAAATTTGGAGAAAATCAAACATAATCCTATTATTCTCATCAACCTGTCATTTGCTGTAGTAACTATCTTAATTTTACTTTAGCACTGTTCTGTGAATCCTCATAATGTGTTAATTAAGATGTTAAGTAGATTAGGCAATTTTAAGATTCTGATATGTATAGTAGAAATTCAATGTCAGCAAAATGCAAAAGAATTTATAATAATTTTTAACTGTCAGTTCTAATATTTTTTGTTTTTATTTAGGGATGTTTCTGCCAAACCACAATTTCAAATGCAAGAGAATTTATTACCTGATAAAAGTCACATTAATTTAACAGATTACTTGAAGAAGAAATTTGGCACCAGTATTAATGCTGAATTCTGGGTGCCCTCAGCAGTCACTCTCTTAGGGATTTGATCCAATGTTTATCCCCAGAAATGAAATAAATAAAAGAGCTTTCTGAAGATCTTAATTAGAATCTACCTGAAAAGAGGGGATTTTTTTTCCTGTAAAACATAATATTCCAGGCTTTTGTATCAGGTGTCAGTTAATAGCACTCCCAGTTATAAATACTGGTCCTGAATCGGCTTCAGTGAGTTATATTTTCATACCAAGCACAGTCCAGTAGCAATCCTATTATAACTCTATTTTTCTTTTCTAGGTCATGCCCAAAATTAACCACAGACATGGCATCTTAGGATGCCGACATTGAATCCCATACACATAGTATTTAACTGTCAGCTCACTGTCAGGATCATTTTGTACTGTCCTAAAGAGTTCTCTTCAAAATAAATGTGTCACAGAAAAGCCCAGTCCTCAGCAGAGTGGGTGGAAACAAACTTCTTGTCTTTCGGGTTTGAGCTAAGGACCAATCTCTCTTTTCTTTTTGCAATATCATCATAACTGTAGGATTCTGCTGTCTCTGAGACATACATAGAGTCATGCTATTTCAGTACATATCTCCCACACCCTAAGGGAAGATTCAAAAGTATTTCTTTCACTTGGCTTTATATTATCGGCAATTTTCATTTTATAGAGAGAGTTGAAAATGGGATTTTTTTTTGGTGGCAAGTTACAGCTGGAATCCAGATTGAAGAAGCAAAGATGTTAGAACATAGTACAAAGTCTAGGTGAACTAGGTCAAGAAGCTTAGATTTTTTTTTTCATCAGGTCTTCAGTAATTTCCTCCTCCTTTGTGAATAAAATTTCTTTTCAAAATGTAAAATTATTGATATTTTCTGTTTTTTTTCAAGATAAGTGTGACTATATTGTTAATGATTGTATTCCACAAGTATCCTCTTTTCAATTTCTCCTGAATAAAGGTGAAACTGTTAGCAAAGTAAAGGACCATAATTTTTTTAAGAAGTGTTCAGTTTTGACAGTCTTGTTATCAAGATTTAAGTGATGACTGCTAGAAGCCAAAATACTTGATTTAGAATAATGTAGAATAAGTAATAATAGAATCCAGGAATACATAGAATGCTGTTTTAAACAAGTCAGCAGACTTCAAAGACATCTAAAAAGTTGTTGCTACTGGATCGTTTTTTTCAGACTAAAAACTACTTGACACGTATTCACCGGTCTTGTGATGACATGTCATATTTTGATACTGTTCTTTTCCAAATTAATGTTGCCCTCATATCTGCTTCCCTTTTATTCCAATGAGTTCACCTTAGATATTGATGAATAAAAGTGACTAGGGAATTTAAATTCTTAACTAGGGACATGTCTGTGGGAGCTTTTGCCAAGACAAAATGTTAAACCATTTTAAATTTTTCAGACAAGAGGTAAACCTAATATTGTGCTCCATTTTAGGTGACTGGTCGTGTAATACATGCCCTATCACTGTAATTAAACATTTTAAAATTATAGATAGAAATAATCTACTTGAGGATTTCACTTTCAGTCTGTATTCACGGTGCTAAAAATTATTAAAATGCAATAGACTAAGAGGTTGGCTGGAATAAGAATAAATGTCTGCTCAGGATTCTTTTAGAAAAGACAAAATTGGTTGATTCTATGAACAATTAAGTAGAACAGTCATATAGGATTAAAGGTTTTAGTTTCTACTGCATAAATATACTTTCCATTGTATCTATCCTACATTTTAAAAGATGCCTGTGAAACTCATTACTCCTGGAAGAGCCTTTTAACAGGAAAAATTAATGACTTTCACAAACAGCATTCACGTTTTTACATTCCTATCCATCACCCTCCTTGAAAAGTGGTGAAAATAAGTAAACTGTACATTTTGCAAATTTTTTTGCCCTGCAAGGTGTTTTGCAACTTCTAGAAAGCTGTTTCAGGGAGCTGTCAATCTGAGAGTGTTCTGCTTTCACGCAGACTGGGCAGAAAAGCTATATCCACAGAACGAGAAAGATACTAATAATGTACGTAAAAGAATCTGAGAGGGACCATGGCCAAAATTCTCAGAGATTATCAAGATAATTGTGACACTGCTACGGAAAAGTGTATTAAATATTTCCAGTGGTTTGTTTCTCTTTGTTGTTCATGAGCAAGTGTAGTGATAGACATGTTATGTACAGAGCATGTTATTTTACTTACAATAGTTTTTCCTTTCGTAAAACTCCTCTGTAGTATCAGTATAGTATCGTACTATGTTGATTTCAAGTGAATTGATATTTTTGATGAAAGTTTATTTGCGATTTCCTTAATATATTAACTCGTTGTGCCTTTTTTTAAAAAAAAGGAGAATATTACCCTCTTTGAGATTAAAAAAAAAATTTAAAAACAAAATAAGAGGAACTGGCAATGTAAGAAGAACTCTTCTATGCCTACTGAAAGAATAGAAAATATTATATACGGTGCTTTAATATGTCATGATGTTTCTTTCCAGATCCCTTCTTCCTACATGCAATCGAACATGCTAAGCAAAACCACCGCCATGCAGCACAGGTGTCCCAAAAGAAAAGATGTGGGGATGAAAGAATTCTTGCCTTTAATCATGTACTGCAGTTCAAGCTGATTAATTAAGAATTAATTTTGGATTGTCCAATAACCTAATCACAGTGGTCCCTCCTGATTTGTTGGATTAGGAGTACAGAAACGTAGAGCAGTGTAACAGATGTCCTGGCTTTGGATAAAGGAAACTACCCACCATATATTTCTAACAGTGTCAAGAAAATCTGCAGGGAAATGTCTGGGCCATATGTTTGGTGTTGCTTATCAGGAAAAAACTGACCTTCTAGATAGAAATGTTCAAGCTAAGAGCCTTAGCAATGTCCTTTTTGTTTGCTTTACTTGCTCTGTACTCCATATACAATAAGCACGCTAGAGGATTGAGAGTTGACATGTGTCACATGTGAGAGGCAGTAATAGGTCTCATTACATCTGCCATTGCAAGTAAAAATGCGGATTCAGCTGACAAACTATCTAAATTTGGCTGAATGATGGAAAGCAACTTGGCAGATCAGAAATTAAAAATACTACAAACCTTCGTTTTGTTACTGTCTTAACACGAGTACTGAGCTGAATTCAGCAAACTACACTTGCTGAAAATCATAAAACAGCGAGTCAGGCCTATCTATTTTATTACGAGAAAATTATTGGATCTCTTAAAATATATCCATAATCAAAGACAAGTGAATGTTTTGCATAAATTCAACTTTTTAAAAGAAAATTGCATTCCTCCACTGTAATGTCACATAATATTTTTAAAGCAACTTGTAGAAGTATGGTTTCAAAGGCCTACACATTTGAAGTTGTCATAACCTTAAGGATCCTACTGGGAAGAGTCAGGCTGATGGACAATCATTATAAAGACCCTTATTTCAGCTTGGCAAAGAGGTAATTACATGGCTTCCAAATGCTTCCAAATGAACAAAATGGACTCAGGTGAACAAAACCCACCTTCTTTTAGAGCAATATTATATCCATTTAAATGGAGACTACTGATTTGCCTCACTGAGAAATATTAAGTCTATAGACCTTCAACTATATATCTACAATCTGACTATCTCATATTCAGTAATTTGTTGTCCTGAGTGGATGCTGCTTGAGGGGCTAAGGGAGGAGAGAGCTACTTCTCTCTCTGGGTGAAATATTTCTTACTGCACACATGGAATATTAATGTGTCTTTTATTTCTGTCAGCCCTTCTTTACACCTGGCAAAGAGAATGCATTAACACAAAGCACACTAATTTACAGATTGTATTTTTTCAAATGACCAGAGGGACTAACTACATGTAAACTATGTTTCAGGTTTCAACTGTAAGCAAAAACATCCCATCCTCCAAACATGGTAAGAAAACCATCCCATCCCAGACCTCCAGAGAAGAGCACAACCCTGAAAAGGGAGCAGCTTGAGTGACAGATGCAGTTGTAGAAACAAAACAAATGAAAAGGCCAATGTGTAGGCCTTAGGCATGCTTGGTTTTGGTGTCACTATGTTTGAAAGACACTCCTGTTAAAAATCCAGCTATACTATAAGAGTATGTTAGCAGCGCACAGAAATCTAAACCACCTAACTCTACCTAAGTGTAGTAAGGTAGGTTCAGTAAGTTCAACTTATAGAAATAGCTTATTTTATTGACATAAAAATTTTTAAGAGGCAAAGAATTCAGTAGCTTTTCTGTAAGGGTCCTTCAAACTAGGGGGAAATGGAAGAAGCTGGGAGTACACCTCCTGTGTAATGGGAGATGACATTTATTTTCCAGTTCTGTACATATTCTTTTCAATAAAATATATTAATAATTTTTATTCTTAACTACATAAAAATTTTAGCACATATTTTGGAGTTTTTCAGAGGGGCTGGAAGAGTGCAGAGTTGATAGATCCATGGCTAGAAGACTTAGGAGCACTGTAAGAGGTAGGCAGTGATAGCTGCTAGTGGAAGAAGGACTTTCCAGTAGAAGAAACTATTCACATGTGTACAACCGGCAAACACAAGTCCCAGTAAAAGGTTTTCAAAACCTTAAAATGTAAATGAAGCTTACTGCAGGAAGGACAAGTCAACTAGATTGTCACCTGCTAGAGGAAAGACTATAAAACCATTATGATTATATACTAAGGATTAGTTATTATTACCCCTCTTATTTATTTACACCTTTGTTAGGGTTTTTTATATCCCTTGAATAAAAGCATTACTTTTTAAACTTTAATTCACGTCTGCACATGGAAGACTTAGCTATTTAAGTCCCAAAAGCTTAATACAATTATCCCAGGTCTGCTTGAGCTGGTGTTTTAGAAGCAAGCCCTTAAATATCATTTCAGCCTTTGTTGCTGTCTGTCAATTCTTGCCAGGAGGATTACACAATCTTTTTTAGAACAAGGATTATATCAAATTACAAAATGAATCCAATTATCAGATTGATAATATTCTTTCTAAATTAATCCTTAGGCACCATAGGACAAATTTGGACTGCGGTAATTCTGCTTAGCTATCAGTCCTCAGAATAAAAAAGTATTTTCTATTCACTGGCATTTGATATAGGAAAGTTCCAAACACGTAACAGATGCAACATGAAGAAAGTCACTTGCAGGTTATCGTAAATGTTGATACTATGGCATAAAGGTAGCCTGCCTGAATTATATGTTGATTAGGGTCAGAAAATAGTCTGATTCCCAGCACTGAACTTTCAAGAAAGAACTTAATATGTTATTAATGAAATGAAAAATATCTATTAAAGAAATAGTCAATGGGTACAGATTAATAAATATTCGTTGCTAAAAACACAGAGACAGTATTGTATATAAATGTTGAACAGTGTTCAACAATTCCTGTTGAAATGTCTTAAACGTTTGAAAACACTGTTCTGAATAGTGGTCACAGAAAATGGAGTTTCAACCAAGTTGAGAGTTGATAACTTAGAACTTAAATTAATGATTTTTAAGATTCCAGGATTAAATGTTGAAGAATCTCTTGATAGGTTAGAGGTTACTTGCTTGTGAGTGTGTAACCATAGATATTGCTGAAGCCAACAAAGGCTTTTAACAGTGCAGAAAAATCACAAGTCTCCGTATCAGGTATGGTGATATTAAGAGGCTAAAGAGCAGAATAAAAGAACAACAAAACCACAACAACAAAACCAAGGATGCAAAACTGGTTTTTAATAAGAAATTGAATTTTTCCTTGCATTTTTTAAGATCATGGTTTCATTCATTTCTCTCACTGACAGTCCTTCAAAAGCTGTTTAAGGAATTGGAGGTCACTTTTCTCACCTTAATAATTTCCCAGAAGAATATCTCATTATTAAAAAAGGTCTTCCCATTTCAGATATTTTGAGTCAGAAATTGTACATATATACATAATCAATAAATAAACTCAATGGTTAAATCAGATGTCACAGAGATGTTGAAAATTGCAAAGGTTAAGGCATTATTTCATTCCCTTGAAAGCCCTAGTTCAAAAATCAAGACTCAAAATTCAAAACAATTTTTAAAATACAAGTTGGAAAAAAATTGCAACTGGAGGAATACAACAGTTATGCTCCAAATAAAGAGAGATTTTATATATATATATTTATATATGATAAGTCAGTGTTAAAAGTTTTTTCATCTAAAATTATATTTTTAAAACTTAATATTTATATGCCTATATGCCTCAAAGGGACAGATTCATGTCTGCTACATCTCTTGTAAATATTTATCTGCAGTCCTCACATCATGGTTCAGATGAAGTTTCTTTTCAGGTCTCAAAACTTTACTTAAAACTAAATCTTTAGATTTCTCTTCCAGTACTTTTTATCAAGCATCATTATGACTGTGATCCATGAAACATAATAAAGTTTTAATACTCCCAGAAGGGGAAATGCAAAATATTAATCTAAATTTCTAGCATGATGAATATCTATGAATATATAAACATTTAAAACTACAATGATGTTATAGAGAAAAAGATATTTCCCTAGAGTATATGTTCAAATAAGGAAGACTGGACAAAAGAGTTATCTCACAGAGAAGATAGGAATTGTGAATGGCTTTTGAATTAAAAAATTTCCCTAATCTGCAGGAACCTAATAAAGCCTCTTGATGAAGCCAATTGCCAAGACAATCTCTTCTGTGCAAAGTCTGTAAGAAGTAAGTTTAGACTGGAAATAAGTGAAAGGATCTTCTTTCCTTTAGGAAGAATCCCTGCCCGTTTCATATTGTTATCCTTCTGTGCACATTTTAGTGGGCAGCTTTTTTCTTATCATTTTCTCCAGACCTCCGTGACTTTAAAGGTCAAGCTGAAACACTTGCTAAATTAATTAGTACCATATAAAAATGTTACAGTCATAGTGAGGAGTAGCATAACACTCAGCATTTAACCTAGTATTTGGGGTAAAAAAGGAAGGAGCATCCTTTCCTTCTCTACCCCATCTCTGCATCTAGCACTTTGTTCTCATCCTTCTGTGCTTAAGGAATGTAGCTCTAGCTAAAAGGATTTTGTGTGTATTTGCCTCTCCCCATAGATTCTTTTCACCCTACTTTCATTGACATATAATCTGAAGCTACCTGACATACTTGTTTTGTAATCCATCTAAGTAAAGAGCAGTCTGGGTTTCTGTCGGTGCCCCAAGTCCAAGATGATTTCTTATAAAACTAGGAAATACACTTTCAAAATTTTCTCATGTTCTCAAAGACATGATCCCACTGAAATGAAAAATAAAAAAAGAAAAACCTTTAATTTAAATTGCTACAA
This sequence comes from Callaeas wilsoni, assembly GCA_013398955.1. NCBI lineage: Eukaryota > Metazoa > Chordata > Aves > Passeriformes > Callaeidae > Callaeas > Callaeas wilsoni. Next base: position 5,648 of record VWPU01007783.1, on the reverse strand, counting down.
TTTGGACACCAGATAGATTTATTTAAGATATTGTCAGAAATTCTTTGCATCACTGACTTTTAGAAATCATGCCTCTGATACTTGTAGCTTTAAATACTTTTTACCAGTCTGAAAATTTTTGCTGCTGTATTTTCTATTGCTACTTACTGTAATCTTTGGGAAGTTTTAATTGTCTCCTCCTTTGCTGCTACCTGGGACTGTATTATGCAGGTACTTGATGTGATGGTTAATTCATACATAGTTTCAAAGTAAAATACAATCATAGAGTCACAGAATATTGTGATTTGGAAGGGACCCACAAGTATTATCAAGTCCCAAGAGTCACACCATGTGCCTGACAGCATTGTCCAAATGATCCTTGAACTCTGTCAGGCTTGATGCTGTGCCCACTTCCCTGGGGAGCCTGCTCCAGTGCCCAAGCACCCTCTGGGTGAAGAACCTTTTCCTGATATCCAGCCTAATCCTCCCNTGCAGGTACTTGATGTGATGGTTAATTCATACATAGTTTCAAAGTAAAATACAATCATAGAGTCACAGAATATTGTGATTTGGAAGGGACCCACAAGTATTATCAAGTCCCAAGAGTCACACCATGTGCCTGACAGCATTGTCCAAATGATCCTTGAACTCTGTCAGGCTTGATGCTGTGCCCACTTCCCTGGGGAGCCTGCTCCAGTGCCCAAGCACCCTCTGGGTGAAGAACCTTTTCCTGATATCCAGCCTAATCCTCCCCTGACACAACTTCAGGCCATTCCCTTGGATCCTGTCACTGGTCACCACAGAGAAGAGATCAGTGCCTGCCCCTGCTCTTTTCTTCACAAAGAGGTTGTAGACTGCAATGGGGTCTCCCTTCAGTCTCCTCTTCTCTGAGATGAAGGATCCAAGTGACCTCAGCTGCTCCTTGTAAGGCTTCCATATGGTTAAATGCAAGAAGAAAATAGGTGGCAGACATGTTAAAACTGGTGTAAATTCCATCAGTTAAAAATGCAAGTCAGCAAACATTAAGAGGCAATCTAACACTTTTACATTATTAAACTATTTTGTATAATTACACATACGCAAAATTTCCATGCCAGATAAATGTGGAGCAATATATATATAGCAGAGGCACAGCTACTGACCCAGAGTGGAAATTGCAGAGAAGTGCTGTAAAGTTCTCTTTCTAGTGATCGTTCTTCTCTGAGGGATGGCACACACTCATTCCACACATCTGTGATGCTGTGTGATTCCCAAAAATGCCAGACCTGTCTGCTTCTGGCCCTGCCTGGCCAATTTATTACAAAATTCTTTAAAAACTTACCAAGAAAGACTCTTTTAGATCTGATAACTAAGATTTTTAAATTTTCTTTGTGTAAAAGATTAGAAACTTAACCGAAACCACTCTAAATCGTGTACTAGAATTACAGCTAGTTTCAATGAATTTATAAAGAGAAAAATTGAATATAATTTTAAAAAAAAAAAAAAAACCAGAAAGTTATAAGGAACCTTATAAACGATATATTTAGCACATCAATAATAATATATGAGTACTGACAATTGTCATTGACATTATGTAAAACTGATTTCTTCTTATGATTTTTTCTTCTCAGATGCCTGTAAATGTAACGTCAAAATTCTTAATATTCAATCAGGTAATGTTTTTGGAAAATTTATAAAAAAAAACAACTTTAAAAAACTTTAAAACAATTATGAAAATTGTCTAAAATTCTTGAACTGAATTCTGTGAAGTTAATTAGCCTTGAGATGCCTTTAAATATGTAAGGCATATATTGAAGGTATCCAAGATTAACCTGTATCAGATATCAAAGAGAATTTCATATATAATCATACATGTAATATCAAACTTCTTGAGAATGATTACAGTAATGACTTCTAGTGCTAAAAACATACTGACACCTTTTTTATCTCTGTAGCTTACAGTCATTATAGATTTATAGTTGATTTATATGTGTGAGGACTAGAAATTATTAGTTGCTAAGCACAGTGAGTCACATACAGACCTCAGTTTCCTTACATCTCTAGGCACTCATTCAGGGCAGATGATGGTTGTATATGTCTGGAGTTAAGTCTACAATAATATTTCACACCTTGGATAAAGTGGGATAGGCGGGGTTATTAGTTTTCATGTTATGTAGTGGAGCAAGACTGCTTTTACTAGGCTTAATAATTGCTCTGTTTAGGACTCTTTTAACCATAAAGCCTTTTTGGTTCAGTAAGAGGTGTTTCACTAACACAGTATGTCTCCATTAATTTTCATCAATCCTGTCATTCCCTCATCAGTCAAGCACAAATCATCCTGTATAAATTACATTTCAAATTATTATGTTTTATTTAGAGCAGTTCTATACACACTTCCATGTAATTTAAGGGCAACTGAATCTATTAAACTGCAAATTCTTCACAAAATTATGAGGATTTTCTTTGTTATTCTTTCCAGGCTGTTTCTAAAGAACTCCAGTAGAATTTTTTGCTGGTTTTTTTAAATTCCTTCTTTTTTTTTTTTTCCACTCTGGATTTTTTTTTCTCCTGAAAGAACAGGACTCTCTTACTGCAGAAGACACAAAATAAGCACTTGCTTATTACATTAGGTATCACTTCTACCTGCAAATGACAATTACATTTGCTCAGGAAAGGTGGATAGGAATACTATTATGAACAGTTATGTGTTATCATAGTCAGGACAAAATAACCTGTTATTTTCCTTAATTCAATTTTGGTTTTTAGTACCAGCTGTTCAATAGCACCTACAGACTGGGCCTTAGGGATATTATTTTCATCTGCGATATTTTTATTTCAGGTGACCTGTAGCAATCATTTAAACTCACATCTCTTATGTCAGATGGCACATAAAAAACAAGCACTTTGTTGTTTTCAGATTGGAAGAGTTGCGATTTCTGTTGGTAACATTTATGCCCTTTTTCTCAGAAAACCTACATCCATGTTCACAATCTTTCATAGGCAGAGCAGGGTTCTGAATATTGGCTTTCTTTGGTCCAGTTCAACTCAGTACAATTCCACAGAATTCAATAGTTGTATCTATGTGTGACCTCAGCATCTAGATGTGCACTATAATTAGTGGAGATCACCGATGCACCCAGTGTAGTCCAGCCTCATGACAGGCATATCTCTAAGCTCCATTAAGCTGGATTCCCAGCGGCACAAGGAGATATATTTTAGATATTGTAGGCAAGACTCAGTTCTCTAAAAATCAATTTCTTACACATTTTGTGTACCTTACTGCATCCTGTCTGGTCTCCAACTGCCACCAAGAAAGCCACCGGTCTTCCTCAAGTGCTGTATTTTATCTTTCAAATGTCTACAGGTGCCTCAGAACTATTAGGGCATCAATAATGATACTAGACGGATATGCTTAGACAGGTGAATCCCTCATGAGGCTATCTGGATATGAACTCTATTATTCTGGCTGAAAATCTCATTCCCATTCTCACACTGTTTTCAGAGAGATACTAGAGCATGAGGAGTTCAGCCATACTTTTTCCAAGCACAGGCTGACAACATCTGTGTTCTGATGACAAATAGTAGTGAAGGCTTATAGAAAACTCCAGGGAAAAACGATATGATGGAAAGAGTACTGAAGTATTACTGGTAGAGCCAATCTCAATCTTCTTTACAAGACATTTTTAAGGCAGAAATAAGTCAAATGCCTCTGACAGTGACTATAGTGCTCCAGAATTAATGCCTGGGCTTGGGTTAGATGATATCTTGAAGTGCATTCCTGCCTTTCATTCATATATTTTTCAAATTGTAGACAAGAGAACAGAGAAAACTAAGATTGTGGATTTGGGTTTGTTTAGGGTATTCTTTTCTTTTTGTTTTTAGGCCAAAAAGAAAAAAACTTCATCAGGTATTTGCCACTCCTGAATGACATAGAAAGTAGCCCAGTGCTCTGAACTTTTATAAAAATGTGTATAAAAATATCAAATTTTAATATATATACATATATATGATATTAAATTTTAACATTATGCATCTATAAAAGTAAGGTAAGATCTGCTACAGATCCTTACAATTTCTGAGAATCTATGGAGGTTGGTCTTTAAAGAATCCAAAACTTCAACAGATCTGATCATAATGGTTATTTATACATACCACTCCTGAAAAAGGAGCAGTTATTCACCAAACACTGATAGGTGAGGGTTTTTTCCTTATTTCAAACAGATACTTAGAACGTGTATGAGCACAACAAGCATAATTTATTTCCTCACGAAAAAGGACCTTAAAAGTCTGCAGACAAGCCCTTTTCTTAATTCAGGCTGGTATCAAGATCTCATAAAGGCTGTAAAACTTATTTGGCCTCCTAGAGACTATATCAGCTAAAGAAGTTTCTCTCTTCTCCTTGCCTCAGGGTGCCCAGCCCAGTTTTGAACACAATTACAGTAAAAAAACACCAGCACCAACAACACAACACAAAATGTTCCATCTTTAAATATGTACAAATTCAACTTCCTTTTATTTGTTTCTGGTCTGGCTTGTAGAAAAAAAACCCTACACTTTTTTCCTAGAAAACCAGTTATGGTTAAATATGGGAAATTCTTGTGAAGGGCTACAGACTTTTTAATTTGAACATGATTAATAATTCTAAACATGGTTTCACCATACAAAAAGATTAGGAGAAATTTTCAACATAAGTGCTCGCCTAAATAGGGAATCAATTAAGTAATGTGCATCAGTTTAGTCACAGACCTGTCCGAACTCTTGATCCAAAATTTGGCTTCAAAAATCCCAATTTTAAAAGTTTCAATGGCCATTATATAGCCATCAAGCCACCCTCATCACAGCTACTTAAAGAATTAGTAAACTCTTAGGAGTGTGAGTTGAGATTCCTATAATGTTCTCACTACCAATACTGATTTTCTATAGCTGGAAAGCAATTAGTTTCCTTCTCTCATGGAGAACCTCTCCTTTTTAAGTACTTTAGTCTATCTCACAAAAAATTAAATTCTGTTTCTATGTAGTGCCCTCATTTTTCACTCAGAAAATGAATCAACACAATCCCGCCTTCACCCCTGTAAACTGGGGAGAGGGGTGTCATGGTCTTTAAGCACTTCTAGTTCAAGGTGCTTGACAGAGATCCACTCTATCTTTTTACTTAGTCAGCATTAACTAACAGAAAATACGCTTTTTCACTACACTTTCTTCAGAACCTTCTCTCTGATATGAAGGTCTACCAGTTAAAAGTGTAATTCCCAGTAAAGTTGCACCAAAAACCCTATAGCTGTATATGGATTCAAGTTCCAAGAAACCCTTTGCTTTCATTTGGCATTGGTTTTGTAAGGCATAACTCCCTATCCTGAAAGTGAGTAAAGCAACTTTTAAATAATTATAGAAATACAATGAAGAGTTTATCACCTCGTATGAATCTATACGAAGTTGACATACCTGTCAATAAAAAGAAAGAAACTTCTTTGCAGAATTAGAAAACAAAATGTTGTCTTCAGGAATTATAGGGCTTTTTTGAAAATCTAGGTGGGTCAGTAGCCTTGACTCATACACTGATACTATATAAATATGTGTATATATATGTATACATATATATGCAAATGTGCATGGCTCCGCATTTAGGTCTAGATAGTGAATCTGGCAGTCCTATCTGTGAATCAAAGAGATGGAGTCCATCTTTACAGCTG